>CM016726.1:25172532-25695087 GCA_005771605.1 Scutellaria baicalensis
AACCCACTCATGCCGTACCACCACGAAGACCCCATTTTTAAATTATTACGAACCTTTTTTCTTCTTAGAAATAATAAAACTAAATAAATTGAAATTCATATTACTCAAGATGTTCAAATGTTTTATACGACTCACACACCTTAAAAATTATTTAATATAAATTTCATTTCAAAAAAATGAAGCGGAAATACAATAGTTGAGGTGTGTTTAGTGTTTTTGGGTGTCTCTGATCTCACCATTAAGCATACGACACACGTTTTTATAATAGGCTAGAGCCTCTAATTAGCTACATCATACCAATAAAAAATTGTCTGCACTTTTTTAATTAGTCATGTATAAGTATAACATGATCTGTTGGATAGAAATTTAGAATCGAGTCAAAAATGACAAGTATGACACTTTAATGATGAAGTTCTTAGGAATTATGGCTAGAAAAATGAGTTCTTTAGTAAAGCTAATTAGCTAAATCAATTATAACTAATCCAATTTGACAGTAACAAAATTGGACCGAAATTATAATTCGAGTTATATAATAAATGACATAATAAGATAAGAAATATATGATTTATGGGATTACGCACTAAAAACTTTTGAGACAAGAATTTTGATTCGGTGTGATGAATTTTAATTTCATCAAGAACGCAAGTTATCACATTCTTCATTCAACTAAAATAAATAAAAGTACACTCAATAATGAATGAAACTAAAATTAATGTAACATTAACGTCTTATCATTTTCACACTTTAAAAAGAAAGAAAAACTCATGCAAAAAGGAAAATTGATGTAAAGCAAAACCTCCAAAATTCAAATATCACTTTAGAAAAAAGATAGTAATAAAAAAATTAAGGATAATAAATCAGGGATTTGTCAATAAAGTCGTAATCTGGATGAGTTGGATTCTTCTATATCTGACCTTTCCTTTTTACTATTCTTCATAAACAATAAATTATTATCCTTTTCACTGGGCCCTTGATAAGATTGCGTGGAGATATAAAGGGGAGTTGTGGGCCGTTGGGCTTTTTCTCCACCAACAAGCCGGCCCTATATGTATCGTCCCGATTTTTCAAGACTTTTGGAATGTGAAAAATGACAATAGCATAAAGATTTTTATATAAATAACGGAAAAATGGAATGAAATTTTATTTTAAAATATAAGTCCAAATCTTGATTAATAGAATTTTATGAGTGTGCAATGAAAAATCATATATTAAATATTTGACAATTTTATAAAAATATGCAACGAAAGACTCAATTTAAAAAACCAATTAGTTTAACTTTGTCAAAAGGAAGAGCATTGATATAAGAACTTTTTTAATAAACATGAGTAAAATGTATATCATAAATCTCAAGAGAATTAAATTAAATAAACTTCTTGACTTCAGCCACTGTGCATCCACCCCTCTCCACGTCAAACATTTTATTCTGAAATGTTAGATAATGATATGAGATGAGCAAAACACGAGCTTAGTGGGGGACATGCTTGTATAAATTAAATGTCACATATAAAAGTAAGACAAATATCACAACATGCAAAAAAACATTTTTCTCATTTTGGGATTGGCCAATCAACTCTTAGCACGGCGGACAATACTCGAGGACCTACTTTTGATTCTTGAACCTCTCGTGTCCCTGACTAATCCTTATGCATAGATCATAGATCACAACAGGTATTTTCACAATAATTTTCCTCATACACATTGCATCAATTCATCAATCACCTCACATAAATCATTTAATAGAGACAAACACATGAAAGAAATATCTTCACCTTTAACAGTTGAAAAACTTTGAATCATATGAGAATGAATGCAAGCTATTCTCGTGGTGCACACATTCTTCGTCATCTAATCACCCAAAATAAAAAGAGAAACACATTTAATACTTATTCCATATTTTAATAATCGATATTATTTAATTTAAGTTGAACAAAGGCTTTAAAGAGTTTTAAATTAGATCTGATCTAATCCGAAAATTAAACTAGAGTCTTTGGGATCACTTTTATTTCATACCCACTCTAGTGGGCCCCACGGCCACACTCTCTCTCCTCTCCCTTCTCTCTATCCGTATGCTCTCCCTCTCTCTCTTTCCTTGCCCTCTCTCTCTCCCTCCCCCACGCCCCCCCACTTCCATTATCTTCTATCTTCTTTTCCTTTATTTTTTTCTTCCCACTCAAATCATTAACATCGACAATCACTATAATACTAACGCAATATAAATCTTAACCCTTGAGGAATGTTTGGAAGAGATTTTAGTAGGTTTGAGAAAATCCTAATTTTGACATCCTGAATTTTGTAGTAAAGGTGAATAGTGAAAATATATGCTTGTTTGAGAATTTAGTAGGTTAGGATTATATTGTAGATATCAAATCAATGCTAGAAAATGTAGGTTGATGTAATATTTTAATTTAAAAAGTTGGATTGATGTGATATTTTATTGTGAAAATGTGTATTTAGTAATAATTGAATAATTAAATATAGGTAATAATGATTTCGTTTGGATTTTGGAATCCAAATTAGAATTTGAAAACAAACACACTTTAGAATTTTGAAATCCAAAATCCTTCCATCCAAAAACTCTCTCAAACATAGCCTTGAGAATTTAACCTACTACATAAATACAAAGAAGAATTCATCATTCTAGTTCACTCCATATTATTTCTAATTAGATATTTGATTCGATGATAAAATTATATCAACTAAAGATTTAACATATATTCTTAAAATAGAATTGAAAGGCTTGAAGGAAAAGAACTATTGGAGAAAAATGCATGTATTTTTTGTTGTTCTTATGAAAACCGTAAGACCGTAGAATCCCACTCCTACCTATTTATAGAATACATCTTACGGACCCCAATCCCGACGGTCCATCACTTATTTATTTTTTAATTGTTAGCTAACTACTGATTAAAGTCCATCAAATCTTTTAATTAATCAAGTGGATTTGTATTGTCCAATTTTGGCCCACGTGGCTCAAAGTTGGGCCCACCACTTTCGAGTTCGAGAATTGTATAGCTGTACCATATTTGTTGTACGGATGTTTACGATCTTTGTGTACCTCCTAGAGTTGCAACTCTTTTGTTAATTTTATAAGCATTGTAATAAAATATATATTAACATTAAAACTTTGTAAGCATGGATTAGATTTTGAAAACTGGATTTGAATATTCAATTTTTTTGTATCTTAGTGAATTTTAGTAATTTAATATTATATCGTGTTATGCGAGTAACAGATTTAACAAATTCAGATTAAATGTACTTTTTTTAATTATCGACATTAAAATACATGTTATATTTTATAATGGAATGAATAAAGAACTAGGAAGTTAGCATTATTTACTAATTTGTTAGAGAAGACTCAAAAATAAATTTTCAATCGATAGATAGTTTTTTCATGTTTTAAATCACAAACTTAATCAATAGTAGCTGTTTAGTTGGTGAATATCAATGTAATATAATTTATGAGTCAATTCTAGTACTTTTCGTAAAGACAACTAAATAGTCTCTTGTATGCAAAAATACATGAAATATCTTTTTAGAAAAGAAAACAGTATATACTTACATGCATGGTTTTTATTACATTATGAGCTAATTATATAGGGTTGGAGGGATTGGATAATCCATTTTTTTATGTTTAATAATTTTGATACGACTACGAAAATATTAATTTGTTCATGATGGGTAATCAAAAGTACATGACAGTGAAATTTCATTTTTTCTAATCTTAATATAATGGTTGTAGACTGGTAGACACATATTAGTCAACTTTTTTTATACATATCAACGTGAAAGTTGATCTTCCTAAAACCATTTTGATTTACTTGATAAGAGCATATGAACGTGTTATAAAATAAACCTGTTTGATGGTTATTTACTCTGGTTAATAACTTAAAATTGACTTACGAGTCCGAATTTCTAATTGAAACGATCTCATTATTAACTTGATAGCCAAAACCTAACTATTAATTACATCTAAAATGTGATCAATACAATTAAAATTACCTATAATTCTCTACTACACAATCTACATATTCATATTGTAGAATTAATTCCTATGATATTAGTTTAATTAAATCGTATAAATTCTTTTCATTATTAGTTAAAGAGTATAACGTGGTAGGTGAATATTTAGCACTAATGTTCTAAATTTACATATTTTAAATATAGTATGGTACCAAGCATCATCTAATATATCAATTAATCACACAAACTTACATCAGAGGGCTCCATCTCCATGGATAACTTCCACATGAGTTGGATTATTATCCACTAACCAAACTCATTTTTACAAATTTATATATAATTCGTGAAGTGTGGTTGTGGGTTGACCCATCTCATATAAAATAATTCGTGAGACGGTTTCATATAAAATTTAATTGATTTATAAAGGAATCTCTTATATATTTTGTAACTATAATATATATATAAATAATTGAATTGTAGAACCGCTATGAACATATTTAAAAAAAAGAAAGATGATTAGCTTGGATTTTTAATTGGTATACTAAAAACAAAAATGATGCGAAAACAAACTGAATTGTGTATCATATATCGTTCTTGGAAGTATTTGAGACCTCAAAATCTGCTAATAAATACATGGAATAGGTGGCACCTTGATACTGGCTAACTCATTTATATATTGGTTGAATCTTTACTATTAAAATCGATTATAGGCCCCGAGCTTTGAATAATTTAATTCATGAATAAATAGCAACATAAAGAAGAAAAATCAACAAAAAACACTATCTTCCAATCAACATTTCACATCTCTTTTTCCACTATAAATTACGAAATTTCAGAGCTATTTCCTTTCCAGTCGTTTGATACGGTACTTAATGTTTTAGATGCTAAATCTTTTTCATACACACACTTGTCACAACCTACTTGATTTTCATATTAACTAATAATTTGTCTTTATTGATATTAGAAAAAGAAAATGATGAATGTATAACATTTGAATTTTAAATCTCTGATGATCATTTCTGTAATGGAAAATATCAAGGCTTCAAACATCTTATAGAAAATGAAATAACTATGTGAATTCAATTTGAATTTTAAGATAATAATCTATGCCAATAGTGGCAGATTAGAAAATGTAAACAGGGTATATATGCTATAATATATTAAAAAAATAATTCATACAATTTAAAATTGAAATCAAGTCCTAATTAAATAGGAGTAGCATAACAAATTAATTATAGACATTATAGAACTTGTGAACATATAATCTTAACACAATGTAAAATTAAACTTAAAAAGGCAAATATTGTAAAACATAAAGCACAGCATAAAAATGATATGCAAAATTTAAAATAGAAACTATTTTATTTATTTTTAAAAGAGGTTGTGAGTACCATTTTACATTCTAGATCCGCCACCGAATGCCAAGGATTTTATCAGTTGAGAATTTAGATTGAAGAGAGATATACTAGTCAAATATTAATACAGAGTTTGATGAACAAATTAAAAATTTATCATCCAAACTTTAAAGACTTGAAACTATCAAACTGTGATTCAATAAACAATGTTTGCATTCTCTTCAATCTTCTTCTACATAAACATATTTTCTCAATTAAAAAGAAAAAACTTATATCATGTGCTAATATTACACGATGTTACTCTAGTTAATATCATATAATAGTAAGACTTATTATACTCCTAATTTCTTTATTGTTTTCTTAGTAGAATTATTATGATATTAGTTGATAATGAGATTTAAAAATTGAAGTATTTAATCATACATAAAGGTAGTGGGTTCATATCATTTTCACAGGATAAATCCAATACATGCTTGAAATTGAGTTGTAAAATAATAAATAAAGAATGAGTATATATAAATTCATCTCATAAATTATTTTATATAAAATCGATTAATTTTTATTTTATATTTCACAATTCATGTATAACATTACAAAAAAACACTTGTACTATCGAATTTCAAAACGGGAAAATATTCGTAACACTATCACGAACAATTTTTTGTATAAAATAAATAAAACTCGTGGATGTGGGCAAGAAACCTCGAAATCATGAAAGCTAGTCTTAATTTCAGTTGAAATTTTCAAAGCAATGTCAGTTATATAATGTCCCTCATGCACATCCAAAAATCTTTGAGCACTTTTATGCTATTTTCTTCTTCTCATTTTTCTTTGCCCATCACCAATTCACTCATTCTCTCTTCCCACCACCACCACCTCCTCCTCCGCCGCCGCCATCCGCTCGCCGGAAGAAGATAAATCCCGGATGAAAATTTCTATTCCAAAACGTGGAGAAATAAAGCATGTCTAACATACCCACTTCTCTCTCCGACATATGTCTCACTCTTTTCCGATTAGCCATGTCCGTTGCTGATCCTTGGCCTTTCTCCTGAAATTCTCCGACCAAACCCTCCAACTGGTTCTCTCTCCACCATTTCCTGTCTAGGATTTCTCGCATATCATCGAAAACGACAAAATCATGGGCAGGCTGCGAGGCTTCTTGCTCAAACACCGAGTCAGAACGCTTTTCCGGCGCGTATTCAGGCGAAAATACTCCTCCGTCGCCTACCACCGGCTCGGTCCGTCCCGGGTCAAACCATTTTCCGGGCTCGTGAGGTGGACCCACCGCATGAGGGCGAAAGCAAAGGAGATTCTGTACAGAAACGCTGGGACGGGTCGAGGATACTTGCGGGTCGGGCAAGAACCGTATTTGGAAAACCCGGGCCCAATTCCGAAAGGGCACACAGCGGTTTATGTGGGCCAAAAGGATGGTGATTTTCAGAGGATTTTGGTGCCCGTTATGTATTTCAACCACCCACTGTTTGGAGATTTGTTGAAGGAATCGGAAAACGAATTCGGGTTTAACCACCCGGGTGGGATTACCATACCCTGTCGGGTCTCCGAGTTTGAGCGGGTTCAGACCCGGATCAAGGAGGTCCACTGTACCCGCAAGTTGCTCTCGTGGAGGTGAAGAACTCTACACATGTATATGAGTTTAGTCTCTTTCTTGATTTTGATGACGACGATGAATATGTTAAAAAATGTGTCTTTTACTTGGTGATTATACTAATATTAATCTTTTTTTTTCTCTTTCGATTCTATACATTTTTTTGGGTATGATTTTGCCTTTGAGGTGGAGGGATTTTAAATTCGAACATTTACATATTCAATTGCTTTTGTGATTATAATGATTTAAATAATAATCCTCCAAAAAAAGTAAAAGAAAAAAAAAAGGGTTAATCGTCTCATGAACTTAACGATAAATAACAAAACAGGTGCGTTCCAATTTCTTCCACACTACCTTTTAAAAAAATAATTTTCTTATTATTGATTTAGTTAGTAGTTCAAGTGATATTTCACCTTTATAAAGTACTGATTATCTGACGACTAGAGTTTGAGTTACGTTTTCTACTCTTTGTTATCCCTTCCCATCCAATCCCCAGACTCGTCAAAGAAAATGTATCATTTAGAAACTAACAAGCTTTGAGATTAGCGAGATGAGTGTGATATCAAAGCTCAACTTCAAAGGCCGATGTATCTTTGAAACTCGAAATTTTCTTATGAAGGTGATATAAACCGTTTTAATTACGTATCAATGACACTATAGCGTTTGGTGTATATATTGGTTTTCGTTGTTTCTTTATTCCTTTCCCACTATCATATTAATTGATTGTTAAGATAAGACCAAGTCTATTGTTATATCCTCTTATATATTTTTCATGAAAATAAATTGATTTATTTCTAGGCATTTTTGATCTATCAAAATAGCAAATGAATAAACTATAAGCGTCATATATGATGAGATATTTTATTTTGCCTTGTCTTCTTATATCCAAGGATGTCAAAAATCTTGACTTTTAGGACTTCAATTGTAAATACCAAATATTTGTTGAGTAATTAATCATCATTCATCATAATTAGTAGCCTACCACTTCACCTTCATTAGCAGGGTGAACTAATTTATGTTAATCGGAATATAAGGTATAGAAATTAATACTTTCATATATGTATATAAATTATGTAAACCAAGCCCCAAGAGATAAATTATTTAAATTCATGATAAATTCGAACTATAATATCAGATGGCGAGTCATGAGTTGGCGATGGATCAGCCTTACGAGTCATCTCAATTTATAAAAAAAATGATAGTAAAATTTGAGAAGCAATTAATATGGTTTGTAATTGGATTTATTTATTTATGTTGATAAATTGCCTCCAATGAACAGATGACCATAGATGTCTCAATCAAGAAATAAGGTGCAAATGGTGGAGAATCTACACTAAGAAAAATGAAGATCACAGCTCACACTGTATTGCGGATTCTCTATTTGGAACTAATATTATTTTACAAAAATTTGTGTATGTCGTCTCCAACATAGTTTTTATGAGATGAAATCTTTTTATCCATTAATCCATTTTTGTTATCTACTTGTCAAATCCATTTTCATGAACTTATATATGATTTGTGAAGTGTGAGTTGCAGATTAACCGGTAATATATTAAATGATCCGTGAGACGGTATTACACAAGATTGTTATATTTCTAAGGTTTTGGTTTCATACGGATTTATTCATGAAGATCTGAATTTTGTTTATCCCTCACAATTCACATGCTCACAAAATTCAGAGTCACATCCAGAATAAATTGACGATGATGTGTGAATTCACCTACCACACAAAAAGAAAAAAGAAAAGAGTTTAGATTTTGTGGGATTCCAACTCTAAATTGAAATTTTGTGTAAAAATAAATAACAAACTTAGATTTTATTATATTCATTTTTTTACTTATATATTAATATAATATTCTATTATCAACATACCATATAACTATATAAGTACACACGTGTGTGTATATATATCAAACGCAATTTAAAATAAAACACTATATATTCGATTTAAAATATAAAACATATGAAGCACCAGAATCTATATAAAAATATAATATCTTAATGGATATTAATGGATAATAGCAGCCCAATAGGCTTAGTAACTCTCCTAAAGTAATTATTCTGACCTACTATTATTTGAAGTTTACATTCTACAGCATTGAAAAAAAAATCTCTCTTAGGTCTAAAAGAAATATTGCACGATTTTGTGGTATTCATGTAACCCATATCGGTAACATGTGGAAGAGAAATTGGGCCACAAATAGGCCCAATTCAGGTCTCCTATTTTAATTTGAGCCCATAAATTATAAGGCCATATCCATACAGACTGTTAGTGGGTTACAGATTGAAGTCTTGAAATTATTAATATACACCTATGGTCTATGTATATATAAAAATTAACGTATGAAGTGATACGCCATAAAAATAAAATAAATAAAAGTAAGAAGTGAATATATTCAAATAACATGCAGCCATTGGTCACTGAATGTAATCAAATCCGTATCAATTTCCCGGAGAATATATCTGAAGGCTATTATATATATTCTTTTCAATGTATATTTTATCTGATATTTTCAAATAACCACCACATAATAATGATACTAAGCCGACATCCGTATATAAAAAATAATCAATGTTTACATTATTTTCATATTGAAATTGACATTCACCCTTAACATTATGCATTATTTTTAAAAGTAAAAGAAAATTTTTCATAAAAAGAAAAGAAAATTAGAATGAAGTATCTTGCATTCAAGGTTTGCGGTTGAACTAATTTAGTGTAAAATAATTTTAATTGAAAATCTTCATTTTTTTAATTTATAGTATGTATAAGGCATGATATTGGTATATAAAGATTACATCAATTCAAAATAAAGGCCACTTGAAGCATAATAATAATAATAATAATAATAATAATAATAATAATAATAATAATAATAATAATAATAATAATAATAATAATAATAATAATAATAATAATAATAATAATAATAATAATAATAATAATAGTGGGCACAGATCCCTGTCGGATAAATAATAATAATAATAATAATAATAATAATAATAATAATAATAATAATAATAGTGGGCACAGATCCCTGTCGGATAGGTCCATACAACCCATGCACAATATTATTTGTAAAACCTATATGATTTAAATTAAAAGTATAATCATCATATAATAATAGAGTAGGTCTTACGTGCCCCCGGGGCACCATGCCCCCAAATACTTATTGTAATACCTTTAAGTAATATGAGTAATACCTTAACATGTAACAAGTAATACCTTGAATAATACATTTACTAAAACATATATTTCAATTATACATGTAATACCTTATGAATATGCAACTAATACCTTATGAGTATACCACTAATACCTTCAAGAATATACCACTAATACCTTATGAATACATCAATAATACCTCATGGATATATTCCTAATACCAAACTAATAATACCATTGGGGGTACGGTGCACCGGGGGTACGCAAGTTTTTGCCTTAATTAATAATCTATATCTATAAAAAGTTGAGACATTTCTTGAACTACAAAATTCATAATATTTGAAAAAATCTGATGATTAATGTTACTTGATTTTTTTATTTTTTTTCAAATTATACCACCACAGATTTAACATAAAACACAAAATAATGAGAAATATTAAAATATGAACAATTTGAGTGTAGTCAAATAAACAAGCAATAAGAGAGATTAGAAGTATCAACCCATGAGTAGTGAGGAAAAAAAGCAAATTTAAGTCCAGTCTCTTCTCAAGAAATTCGAAATTCTCACCATCATCATCATCACCACCAACATCATATTCCGATCATGAATTTTATTAAAAATATCCCATTACTTAATCAGTTGATTAAATATTAAAAACAAACAAAAGAAAAAAGAAACAAACAGAATTAAAGGTCACCATAAACCTTGAAAGAAGAGACTAATACAAATGTTAGCACTCATCAATCTCTCTCCTCTCACCTTCTCTCTCCTCATCGTCATATTCTTCACCCACAACCATGGCCGCCTCCTGGAAGCCCACATCTTCATCTACGCAGGCTGCTCGCAACAACAGTACCCACCAAACTCACCTTACGAAGCCAACAAAAACTCCCTACTCTCCTCCATCGCCGCCTCCTCTCCCCTGTCCCTCTTCAACGCCTTCGCCGTCGGAAACGACACCGCGTCGCCGCCGGACGACGCCGCTTACGGCCTGTACCAGTGCCGTGGAGACCTGAAACCGAGAGACTGCGCGACATGCATAGCTGATCTGATCAACCAGATAGAGGTGCTGTGCCCCAACACGTACGGCGCGAATCTGCAGCTCGACGGCTGCTACGTGAGATACGAAGAGGCAGATTTTCTGGGGAAATTGGACACTGGTTTGAGGTACCGGAAGTGCAGTGGAAGCGGTGGCAATGAGGCTGAGTTCGTTAGGCGTAGAGATGATGTTCTAGATGAATTGCAGGGGGCTCAAGGGTTTCGAGTCCGCGCCACCGGAGAGGTGGAGGGCTACGCGCAGTGTTTGGGGGATATCACGGCGCCGGAATGCGCCGTTTGTCTTAGTGACGCGGTGGTGAAGGTGAGAACGCTGTGCGGAGCGGCGGCGGCCGGAGATGTGTTCTTGGCCCAGTGTTATGTTCGTTATTGGGAATCCGGCTACTACGATTCTGCTTCAGGTTTTTTTTATTTTTTTATGCGCTTTTAATTTTGTGGAAAATCTTAGTAAATGGTGTGGTTCCTTAGAGTTTTTATTCAATGTTAGAAAATAGATTGTCTCTGTGTTTTGATATGATAAAAACTTATGTGACGTTTTACAAATAGTTTTCGTAAACTCGATCCTTTTTATTACATATCAAACCAACTTTTATAAATTTATATGTGAATAGTAAAATTGAAATTATAAGTTCACCCATCTCATATAAAAATGATTCCTAAGACAATCTCATAAAAAATTACTCAAAATCATATAAGTGTAAAATAGTTGATTATTTCCAAACTCTTACAAAATTAAGTAAATAGATCATCCTACATCAAAAGCATTTCTATTTGGTGGTGCAGTAGTAGTATCCACCAATTAATCAATTATTACAGGGATCAATGTATGTATACTTGATGGGATGCCTATAAATCTTAATCATCGCTTCTATTACATGTCTGTGGTATGTGTTTGATTAAGTGTATATATAGATTAATTAAATGGTGAATATATTTGAGGGAATATTGTAACGGATATAAAACTTACCTGCAGTCTGTTCCATAACTTTCAAGACGCAATTAAAGCTTCAATTTTTTTTCAAGAATAAGGACTTAATTAGAATCCCAGCTGCGGTACAAAATTGAAAATTTACACCCCTAATTATTCCCTAATTTGGAAAATGAATATATACAAATTTTCCAAAATAACATCTTTTTATTCATTTCCTAACTGCACGCAACATATAATTATACTCTTCACTGCAATTTTCTAAAAACAACATGGCACAAAAAATGCATTCTTATTATATACTCCGGATAATTCTATAAACTGATCTTCAAAATTTGACCTATTTAAAGAAAGCTTATAAAATTTATGAAGTGAAATTAATTTCCACTCCTAGCATTTGCTTTTATCAAAAATAATTCCCTAAACACGAAGTGAAGATGCAAAGTTGATTTGAGGCTTGAAGCCTCTTCCATTGTCTGGAAATTAAAGTAATTAAATCGATTAGTTTATCCTAAGGCATAAAATTCGATCGGTCGAGAGCCCATCTTTTTCTTAAAGTGACAAATAAAAGTTATCACTTTATGTGCTTTCTTTCGTGAATCCAATTTTTATGCCATTTCTTTATCTTATCTTCAACATATGTTTGAACCCTTTTGAACTAGCCTATAAACATGCATCGAAAGGTGCACCCAAACGAGTTAAAAAAAGAAATTAAACAATGAAATCTGCACCATAATCAACACTATGATATCTAGTGACCCCCCAATTCAATTAAGTGGAATTTATTTGCAAATTTTATATGACATTAATGTGGCACAAGAGTACACTTGATAATATAGTTATAACAACATTAAAGTAAGTAAAAGATTAATTTTTGGTGTTTGTAATTGTAATAATGCAGATTCGTCGAATCAAGATGATGTGGGGAAAACAGTGGCCATTATCGTTGGAGTAGTGGCGGGAGTGGCGGTTATTATTATACTTCTATCATTTTGCAGAAAGGCCCTTGGTAAATCTCTAATTTATACTTTTAATCCCTTTACCTATTGTGTAATTACTTTGGTCTCTCTCACACATTTTATATTACTGCAAATGCAGGATGAGATCGCCAAGAACATATTCAGATTATAATGGAGCAACTTTTTGGACTGAATAGATGAGACGTTAATAGAAAGATTCTGATGGATTGAAGAAACCACGAGTCCTACAGTTTAAGTGTATTCCAAAATGTAGATTCGAACGATGTGAATCTGCTCCCAAATTGTTAAAAAAAAGTCGAAGTAAACAGAAAAGATGGAAGAATATTTTGTTGATGTTGTTATTGTTCATTATTATTATTAAAAATTATTCATATTTTAATTAGCTAGTAATTGCATGCATTAACGAGGTTCAAACAAATTCATTGATTCCATGATAAATAGATGAGTTAATTAAGACCAGAAGTAAATGGGACATTTGTGTTAGGAATCCAAGAATTAGCAGCGATAAAATTCCCAGGAGTAAAGGTAGCAGCTTCAGAGGCGTTTGTGATCACGCGATACCCCTTCCATTTGACCCGGTATTTGGTGGATGACCCGGGACCCGTATTCTCATACTCCCCATAGTACAAAGTATCGAGTGCAAAGCTCCCATCCCATGCCTTCCAACCCGCCGGGTCCACCAAACTATCCATGAAAGTCCTCAAGAAAACCGTGCGCGAATACTTCTTCCACGGCCTTCCCAAGTACGTTTTCACGGATCCCTGAACGGGTTCAAGATCCGGGGCCGCCATGACCCGGCTATTTTGGATGGATATGCCTGTGTTCTGATTCGGGTCGGTCCTACCCTGCGCGGTTATGGCGTTGCTTTTGTTGGGCGGGTTTCTTGCGTATATGTTGCAATTTTGTACAACGGCGGCCGCGTTGCCAAATATGAAGTCCACCGTCCCATATATGTCGCATTCTCTATAGAATTGCCTGTTGGAATGGACGTAGAGAGTGTCTTGGTAGCCCTCAAAGCTGCATCGATAGAAAACGGATAGATCCGACCCGGACTGGAGGGCCACGGCCTGATGCTTTTCGGGTCCCGCCGTGTTCCTGAAGGTGATGCCACGACCGATGAACCCGCCTCCCAACACAGCTTCAATGAGAAATCAAGATATCAGAATTAATAATGTTACTAATTAGTTGTCAGGTTATATATGAACTCTAATCTATGCATGTGAGTGAGTGAGTGTACACAAGTTTGTTGTCTGCGATTAGATTTAGACATAACAAAATTAGAGAGAAGAGCGTTATTGTCATATTAATGTGATGTAAATTGATTTTTTTTTAATTAATTGGAAGCTATCAATTGTCGATAGAATTAGTGAATATTTGACCTTGAAGTACTTTAAGGACCATTAAACTTATTTCAATAAAGAACATAAAAATAATTCCCAAATAATATATCTAATTACATGTAGAATTTTTTATTTAGTTTGTTAAAATTTATGTTGGTAAAATAAGCATTGCAAATTGACTTACCAACAGTGGCTGATTTCAAGGTGGTAGAGCCACCGCCGACGCTTCTACTTCCGGTGATAATGGTCCTCCCAATTCCATCACCCAACAACATAATATTCTCCAAATCCTTCCCAATCTCCACATTTTCCCGATATGTCCCTTGCTGCACATGTATCACATACCTCCCACTTCCCGACCGTTTTCCGGCCGCCTCTATGGCTTCTCTCACCGTCTTATAGTCGCCGGAGCCATCTTGCGCCACCACGAGATCAGCCGGGGGAGCTGAATCCTGCAGCAACTTCCGATCACCAGGCCTCACCCAGCTCGGAAACCCTCCCTTATAACTTGTTTCCCCATTGTTAGATGCCTCCTTGTTCAAGGCCAAGGCATTGCTAAGCAACAAACTCACGTTGTTAGAGATGATCATAGGAAAAACATGATCTGTGATGCCAAAATCATGAAACCCTGATTTGCATGTCTCAAGATTTGTTAGGGCTGTGCTTAGCCACACTTGTGTGTCATAAGGTGTAGGCTTTGTGTGAGGATCATTAATGGTCTTGTTGATCCTACGTATGGTTTCCTCGTACAGCTCCACACAATCGGCCCATGCTGCTTTTTCGTGTTCGTTGCGACATTCTGTACCTAGAGCATATATGTTGGTGTGGGCATGGATGCAACGATCCAAGGCTAATTGGGACGACACCTTAATGAAATCGGATTTTCTTTTGATGGGAGCATTGTATTTAGAGTTCTTTTGGGTCATGAAATACTCACATGGTTGTGGGTGTGGGGTTTTGCCACACCATGATTTTATTGCAGCCTGGGAATATCCAGATATGGCTGGAGGGATTAGGAAGAATGAGACAAGAATAAATATTCCTAGGATTCTTGTCGCCATTGTTGTGTGTGTTTTTGTTGTGGTTGAGCTTGGTTTATATAGGGCAAGAATTGATTAAAAGATGAATATTGTTGAATTAATGGGATTGGGGGAGCATTAATACTAGTTGTGTGTTTGTCTATAAATTTTGTGTGCATGATAACGACTGCGAATTACGAAAAAATGTATCAAGTTGTATGTTGGATAGAATTAGAATTTGGATCTTATTATTTAAAAGCTAGTTATATTTATATAAATGTACTATTTATGTAACGTTGACCTGAGAATTAGAATGAAATTAATTAGGGCAGGCGCACGAAACGCGTATACGAAATATTCCTAGCTAGCTATATCTATCTTACTTATGCTTCGTAATTTATTTATATTTTGTCAAATTTTAATTTATATAAATAATATTAATTTAGTCAGGAACCAAATTCTCTAGTTCCATGTTCCATGCTTTGTCAAAAACATGAAAATTGATGTTCGCTATTGTAACGCAAGCTAGGAGGTATTTATTAGGAGTTTGCTAGGGATATTCAATATTCAATCAAATGTTCAAAACTAAGAATTTACATACAAGTTTATGAAAGTGAGTTTTGATTTGCGAATATTTAGAGATCTCATATGATCAGTTCGTGTCATACTAGAATTATACTATTATTATTGTATGTATAATTTTTGTTTCACGAAATTAAATAAGTTAATTTATCCAGTTTCGAACTCTGGTTCAATCTACCTCTTTACAAATGTAAAATACCACTTTACCATAAGTAAAATTGGAAAAAAAAAAAAAAAAGACAAAAAGAATGATTAGAAGGCAAGAATTTGGATACAAGTTGATGGTAAAAAATAAATAATATATGTCTAAATTGTATTACAAAAACCACCATTTTCCATATAAGAATATAGTATATCCCTGGTTCAGCAAAATTTAATTATACTACATGACTAACTAGTAAACACCATTAATATTATTCTTTTCAAACGTATTACTGTCATACAGGTTAGTTTCTAATATCAATGACTCTTAAAGACCATAGAAACTTTTTACGCACACAGTCTAATTGAAACCGACATATATAGTTAATTCACTAATTTTAATAGGTCTAGCTACTTAATTACTTTGTTTCCAGGTTATTGTTTCTTTAAGCAGATTGTATTTCATATCTTATTTAAGCATTTTAAATATACACAAAAACTTACGTGGGACAGTCTCATAGATAATTTTCGTGAGATAAATCATTTTTACCCACTAACCCAACTTCTTTCCATAAATTTATATGTGAATTATGAAGTGTGGTGGAGTGTGAGTTGATCCATCTCCTATAAAATAATTCGTGAAATGGTTTCAAGTAAGACTTACCGATAAATATATACTCTTTGTATTGAATACCTGAAAAATGAAATACAAAATTAAATATGATAGAAAATAAATGATAATTTCACTATTCTTTTGGTGTTAATTGTAATTATTTTGAAAGGCCTAATTATTTGAATTTCGTGTCTTCAGTTTTTCCAGGCGAGACAATTAAAACTGAATTACTATGAAGAATTGCCAAACAAAGCTTGGACATACTTTTGATTTCATCGTTAATATAAGATGATGTCTGGATTGAACGATTGGAAAAAATTCAAAATTGGTCCTGCCCCAGGGCTGTCGTACGATTTTAGTCCTGTTAAAATCATAATTTCAATTTTAGTCCTCTTAACTCAAAATTTGTCCAATTTAGGTCCTATTTGGCCGGAATTTTCCATTTCCCGATCGAATTCCGGCGAGTGTTACACACTCGCCCCCAATTCCAACAATCCGACTGAATTGTGCTGACTTGGCCAAAAATTACGGATGTGGCAATTATTTGTTGATTTCCCCAAATGCCATGTCATAAACTGAAATAAAAAAAAGAAAAACCAAATTAAAAAGTAAAGAATTTTCCAGATTAAATCAACAGAAAGTAAAACGGGGGAAATTAAAAAACAAATTGAAGAACACCCAAAATCCCCAATCCTCTACAAACCCTGATCGATTGAAAATCCTTCACCAATATCTGACCAATTAACACACATATATAAGCATAAAGATACAAACAAATACGAAATCACAACAGTCAGAGTTAGTAGAGATTAACATACAGCGCTGAGCATTGAAGAACATGAGGGCCTTGTTCAACGCAAGGGTGTAATTATCCGGCGGCGGAGGGCGGTGGCGGTGGCGCGGCACCGTCTTAACAATCAAGGTAATCAATCCGGCCAACAATGCGGCGGCGACAATAGTCCCAACAATCCAGAGGAAAAATTTCCGGCTGACAATAACGCAGCCTAGATCCACATATTTCTTCTTCTTCTTCTCCGGCGGGCCCAGCAACCAGCTCTGCTGCGTCTCGTCCAGCGGCCGCGTTAGCGCCGCCCTGTCGTAGTCCTGCAAGTTCCTGCTCCGATCGTCGTCCGTCGCCGAGTCCGCCGCTATCTCCAGCGCCCCTCCCCAATCCCGGCCGTACATTGTATATCCACCGGAAAATTGAGGTCTGAGCAAGTGCGTGGACTAAATGGTTGTGTAGTTGATAGTTGGAGACGAGGAAATGTGGGATCCATGGTAATATAATAGTGCAATGATTAATCCTTCCGATTTTGGGTGTTCTTCAATTTGTTTTTTAATTTCCCCCGTTTTACTTTCTGTTGATTTAATCTGGAAAATTCTTTACTTTTTAATTTGGTTTTTCTTTTTTTTATTTCAGTTTATGACATGGCATTTGGGGAAATCAACAAATAATTGCCACATCCGTAATTTTTGGCCAAGTCAGCACAATTCAGTCGGATTGTTGGAATTGGGGGCGAGTGTGTAACACTCGCCGGAATTCAATCGGGAAATGGAAAATTCCGGCCAAATAGGACCTAAATTGGACAAATTTTGAGTTAAGAGGACTAAAATTGAAATTATGATTTTAACAGGACTAAAATCGTACGACAGCCCTGGGGCAGGACCAATTTTGAATTTTTCCCTTGAACGATTAGATGATTTCAAATTCACTTCAATGAAGTATTCAAATTAAATTCAATAAATATTACTAAAAGATTAGTTCAGAGTAAAAGAAAAAGAAAAAACGATTTTGTATCCATATTAATACATATATATTATCCACGGACATACTATTATATATCATTCCTAAATCGCTCTCAAATTAATTATATCATTTTAATTTGTGAAATTGAAATCAGTTTGTGAATAGTAAGATTGACCTCATGAGTTTATATCCATGAAATGGACTCATATAAAAGAAAATTAAGATTGAACACCAGTATCCAAGTTGAATTGTAATACACAAATCCATTTTGCTTCCTGATCGAAATATATTGACTTAGACAACTAATTTTGATCGTGTTGACAATCCACAATTATTTGGCCAAAATTATATAAAATGTATCAATTTGTTGTGATGCAACCATCTACATCATCTCAACTTAATCAAGTCTAAACTTTAGTTATATGTTAAGAAAATAAAAAAAGAAACAAAAGTCCAACTTGCAGATAATTCAAATAGCAATTGAGACCCCAACAATAATTTTAATTTTATATTAATTTGTTATCGAATTTTTTATGCAGACAAAACAAAATAAACAGTGGATCATGAAATAGTGAATTATTGGATTGGATTGGATCCCCTATTTGTCTAATTAATTGATTTATTTTTGTAATTCATTGTTTTGAAATGACAGCTAGCACAGATCAAACACCTGAGCAAGAGGCGAGACAGTTACCACTAAAGGAAACATTGAACATACATGGGTTTTATCTGGATTAAGATCTTCTATTACACTTGATGTTACATCTTTTATTCCAAATTAATCACCACACGCCACGTGTATTCAATGACATCATTAATTAATATGTGGCGTGTATTAAATATTATGTAAAACGAGATGTTACACCAAATGTAATAGAAGATCCAGACTCGTTTTATCTATCTGACACTTGGTAACATAATTTTGGATCCTTTTCTTTTTTTAATTATTCAACTGTCTTATGGGCCTATTTGATTTTGTGTGTGTTTACTTCAATTATTAACAGTAATTGAGTTTAATTATATTTATAAGATTATTGAGTTGCATGGTTTGAATATATGAGATAAATTATTTATTCATCTTCATCAATAGTTATATTACATAACTAATAATTAGAAATGGTCGGAAACTATATAAGATTAGTAAAAGTAGCATAAAAGATAAACGTGCCAAACATCATTATAATAAATTGACCAAAAAGAAAGGAAAAAAAACAAACTACAATTAAATTGGCCATATATTATAGCAAGTCACAAGGAGAAAAAACAACGAAAAAAGAAAAAGGATCGACAAAAATCCAGTCGGTGAGAATAAGAGCAAAATAGAGCTAGTTGTCACTGTTCTAGAATCATGTTTATCCATGCAATTTTTTGAATTGCCATGCAAACTATTTAATACATATATATATATGATTCCACAATGACACATGGCTGCAACAATCTGTCTATGTGTAACTTTCTCATCAAAACACCGCTCTAATTTTCAAACTAAATATCCATACATCAATTTCATCCAATTAATTCAAGAATATTCTGTCACAACTTCAATTCAAACCAGAAAATAAGAAATAAAAAATGCCTAGTTTCTCCACCACCTTTCCCCTCCTTCTTCTTCTTCTTGTTGCAGCTGCACATGTTGTTTCTTGCAGGAAGCATGTTGAGGTGGTGGAAATGGCAAGAGAAGGCATGCAGCAAGCAATGGCTTGGGCTCAGGGCTTCAAGATCCATGACGGGCCAGGCCGTGATTCGGGCCTGCCCGACGGGGCTCTTGGTGACTGCGTGAAGCTGTACGGAGAGGCTGAACCCAGGCTGGCCCGGTTGAGTGAGAGGGATGGGTGGAGCCATGATGATGCTGTGACTTGGCTAAGTGCTGCCTTGACTAACCATATCACTTGCTTGGATGGGTTGATGGAGACCGGGCTTTCTCCGGGCTTCCAACGGGCCGAGAATTTGACTTTGGTTATTAGGGAGGCCTTGGCTGTTTATCGGGCTCGAAACAATCCCAGGGGGAAAAGAAGGGGTAATTTCATTGACATAGTAATAATTGATTGGGCCAAGGTTTTCTATATATATACTTTTCCTTTCATAATTATAAAAAGTAAAAATCAGTTTTTTACTTGATTAGTGTACGATTTGAGAAAAATGTGTTTTAAAAAATACTTCATATAATGCCACACTATATTTAATTACAAGAGAATGGAATATAAACATGTATGCATAGACTTAGTCAATGACTCACCACATGTGTTCGAAAACACAGCAGGTATGAGAAGGCCCGGCCCGAACAAGGTAGGAGGGCTTTTAGCAGCATGGAAGGCAGAAACATGGAAGGCTGACTTCGTGGTTGCACAAGATGGCTCAGGGAATTACAAGACTATTAATGAGGCAGTGGCTGCACTAGGTCGATCGGGCCGTGATCGGGCCGAAAGAGTTGTAGTATACGTAAAATCGGGTGTGTACAAAGAAAATGTAGAGATCGGAAGGGAATTGAACAACATCATGTTTGTTGGTGATGGCATCGACAAAACCATGGTGACGGGCAATCAAAATGTACAAGATGGTGCTACCACTTTCAATTCAGCCACATTTGGTACACATTGAGTTTGACAACATCATTTCAATTAATTGTCAATTCAAGTAGTGTACCAAAATAGATCGAACATTAATATTATTGGTGATGTCATGTCATGTGATGTGTAGGTGTATCCGGCGACGGGTTCTGGGCCCGAGACATGAGTTTTGAAAACAGTGCTGGAGCTGGAAAACATCAGGCGGTGGCCCTGAGAGTAAACTCGGACCTATCAGTGTTTTACCGGTGCAGCTTCAAAGGGTACCAGGACACACTATTTGTTCATTCTCTTCGCCAATTTTACCGCGACTGCCACGTATATGGCACGGTGGACTTCATATTTGGGAACGGGGCGGTCGTGCTCCAGAACTGCGACATCTTCGTGAGGAGGCCGATGGATCACCAATCGAACATGATAACCGCGCAGGGAAGAGACGATCCGAACCAGAACACGGGGATTTCGATCCTGAATAGCCGCGTGTCGCCGGCCTACGATTTTCGTGAGGTGAAGAGCAGGTTCAAGAGCTATCTAGGGAGGCCATGGAAGAGGTACTCGAGGACTGTGATTATGAAGACGGATTTGGATGGGTTGATTGACGGGGAAGGGTGGGGAGAATGGAGTGGGGATTTTGCACTTTCTACATTGTATTATGCAGAGTTTATCAACACTGGAAGTGGAGCTTCTGTTTCTGGTAGGGTGAGATGGCCTGGTTTTCATATCTTCACTGATCTTAACGATGCTAATAGGTTCACTGTTAAGAATTTCATCGGCGGCGACTCCTGGATTCCGGCCACCGGCGTTCCTTTTTGGGCTGAATTATGACTGCCCTGATGCTTAATTATATGCTCCAAATGTATGATATGTATTGTCCAAGTCATTCATAACATGATCAACAAGTGAAGCGTGTATGACTACATATATTGTGTTGTGATTTATATATCTATATAAAGTCAGTCTATGCAAATCTAAAAATTTACTAATTAAATACATTATGTTTTGTAAAGAATGACAGATATATAAAAATATTATATTTGAATATGGAAGTGTGTATAGCTATGTAAAGAAGGCAACTAATTAAATGGAAATTGAATTAAAAAAAAAAACTTTAAAGTTATAGTAGATTTTATATGAGACCGTCTCATACATATTGTTAAGTAGATTTTATATGAGATGAAACGAATTAATCTACAACTCACATTTAATAATTTAAATAAAATTTGTGTAAATTGATTCAACATTACAATTCATCGACCGAAATTTTCCATCAAATTTTTGAACTAGAAAGTAGAAACATCATTTCATTGCATCCGTTTTAATATATAATTTTACCCAAATTTGACCTATTTGTTGTAGATTTATATTAAAATATAGAAATTTAAAAATAAAAAATTATTATTATAAAAAAGTGTAGAAAATAAACTTAATTTCTTCCTCGTATTATTTTCTTCCTACATGTTGTCAGTTTTAGAACTATATATAATCACAAAAATATATGATCACAAAGATCACAAACATTTGCATGAGATAATTTTTTGGAGGCGGGGATCCTTTGTACTCATTAATCAAACCGTTCAGAAATTGATATATAAATTGTGAAATATGTGGATTGTGGGTTAACCAATCTCATATTAAATGATTCATGAGATAGTTTCACATGAGATTTTATTTGTTTTCTTCTTTTCTTTTTTTGGACAAAAAAGTTAAGTTTAATGATGCGACTAATTACATTTAGGGTGCGTTTACTTTAAATCATTGATTAGACTTGATTGTATTTATATGATTATGAATTGTATTGAATGCATGCGATAAACAATCCATCCATCTTCATGGATAACCATATCACAAGGTTGAATAATATAATATCAGATCCTTATTTATATTATGAGTTTATATTTTTCAATTAAACAAGTTATTTTTGTAATATGCTATTTATCATTCTTAGCAAGGGTGAGCAAATGGACCTTATTATTATTATACTATAACACGGAACGGATAATATTTTGACTTTGACTAAAATAACCATTGCATTTGCCGCTCTAGTTTATAAAACCTTGCAATCTCATTCCAAAATTTATGCCGAAAACCCTAGCCTTCTTCTATTTCCCCAAATCTTAGAAGTCACGATCATATTCTTACGGCCAGGTATTAATTGTATTTACATGGTCGTAATTATTTGGTATTAAGGAACACGAGATATGTGATGATTTAGGGTTTTGTATTCCTTATAATGAATTTGTGATTGATGCAGTAAGAGGAGATGGCGGGTGGATCAGATGCGCCGGAATCCCTGTCATGTGCTAAATGTGGAAAAACTGCTAACCTGCAGTATGCTATTCAATCTTTCTTTCCGTTTCTAGTTTCGCTTGTGTATGTATGTGTGTGGCCGATTTAATTAGCCGCTGCAATAAGTGGGTGGGGTTTGGGAATGGGAGGGGTCCAAGATTGAATCTTGAAGTGCGAGATGGGTGTTTTATTTTGCTATTTACCTCGCTGTTGATTGGTGGCGGGTCTCTTGTATTGGGTGAATGACTTGGTCTCAATGATTTAGTGTGTTTGTGTTCCTATTTCGGCAATTGTATGTTGGTCTATGTGTACAGCCATACTAGATATGGCCGTTCTGCTTTCGGTTCCCAGACTGTAGGATATTTTCCATCATCATTAATGAATAATAAGTTTCTATATGGGTTAGTTGTGAGATATATGGTGCAATACTAATTACTTGAGTATTTGGAACCATGTTGTTTCTTCTTATATGCCTGAATTAGCCTGATTTTGAACCTTTTTTGTGGATAGGTGCCCAAAGTGTGTCGAACTAAAGCTCCCTCGCGAAGGTGCCGCTTTCTGGTCAGTTCTTTGATAGAGCATCGTTGGAGTGTTAAAATTTGAACACGGTTTTTTTTTTTAACATCAAATTGTATGTCAGTGGAAGCTGGATTGGATATATATTGAACTTAGCAGTAATTTGTAGTTAAATATAACTGATTTCAGAAGGTTACATAAATTGGAATCTTGGTCGAGTTACCACATAATGATAATATGCTCTCTTCCTGGCCCCAGAGCTATAAAAAGTTGAATGGATAGGCACGTCGGTTTTCTTATTCAGCATGTCTAGAACTTGAGTTTGCCCTTGGATCAGTATGTTCATTATAACTTCTGCATTAGGAAAGGAAAAAAGGGAACAAAAACTATCAAAGAAACAATTAAAAAAAAAGGAAGAAATACTGAGAACTGTTATAAGTCCTTTTAGCATAATATAGAACATGGTAAAAAATCCGTCGTTTCTTATGGAATTGGTTTTGATTTTGAGGTCAAGGATTGTTCTTGAAGAATATTTTTTCCCTCCAGTTCTCAGGACTGTTTCAAGGCATCCTGGAGTTCTCATAAATCTGTTCATTCAAAGGCAAAGTTATCTCCTGTTACACCTGAAAATCCCAGCGAACAAATTTCAGGATTGCCCGACGATGGCTGGCTTTACTGCTTGAGGAAGGGACAGGGCCGGACACCCAAACTTCCACATTTTGACTGGACTGGGTATTAGTTGTTCTTATGTTTGTTTTCATTTCTGTCCTCATATGTAGAACCTATTGCCTTTTCATAGCTTGTAGAATTTGTATCCAGTTGGAAAGACCAGTTATTTTTCTGCATCTCCATTTTACATGGGCTTAAAACCAGGATCATTTTTTTGAAGTAGATGCTGTTATTATAAAGTAGTACTTCATTTGAGACATTTCTAGGTGAACAGGTCCTTCAAAGCTGTTTGCTGACCACATATGGAGAAGACTTAGAACACTGATGCTCTCGTTTGGATGGCTGCTTTTCATATGATCCTTTTGCTTTAAGCAGTTGAATTAAGTAATTTGTGTCCACAAAAAAAGTTTTGCTTTATTTATTTGAAGAAATAGCAGGGTTGGTTTTGCCATGAACTAACTTTGTGATTCTTGCTATATGATTTGCTCGTTTGTCAATTCAGTTGCAGTCTATTGTGGACTCATATGATTTTAAGTTGAGATTTTATGGTGACGATATTTATAGATTTCATTCATTCCCTTTCATTTTCGTTTTCTTCCTGAATCAACTTCTTTTATAGCTATGAAACGTTATACTTAGTTTTTGTCCTGTTGTGTTTCTTTTTACTTTGCAGACCATTAAGACCATATCCAATATCAAAAAGACGTCCAGTACCTGCTCATATTGATCAACCTGACTGGGCGATTGACGTAAGAGTCTAGATTAATTTACTGTCAAATGATTCAGCTTCATATTTGAATTTTTAGACATAAGATTGAATTGTGAATGGCTTGTGAAGGTAATAAATTGACTATTGTTAAAAATATGAGCATATTTTGCTACAATGAGAAGAGAAAAATGTGATTCTGCTAATCAACCTGAATATTTCAGATGCATTAACATATCTATTGTCATCAAACTCTTTCAGGGAATTCCGAAAATTGAGCCCAACAGCGAGTTGCAACATCATGTGGAGGTAGTCTTGAATTATAATCTTACAACAGTCGTACCTATTATTTTTAGGGTAAAGAAGATCTGACTGATTACAATTCCTTTTTCATGATGTAATTGTATGAAGATCAAGACTCCAGATCAAATTGAAAGGATGCGAGAAACTTGCCGGGTAAGCCTTTCTATTGTTCTCTTCATGATGAAGAATATTGTACTGTCATACATTCTTCAAGGTAGTTTTACTTTTTTCATGTCAGGAAAGTTTTATATGTTCATCTACCTGAACGTATGGAAGTTGAAAAAAGAAACATTAAATGATGAGTAAGAAAATGTTGCTAGTCGAAGCATTTTGGCCAATGTGTTCTGCCATTAAATATAAGAAAATCTAATTGTTCTGAAAATATGTTTAACTAAAACAATGAGGTAAAGATGTATTGGTGGCGAGAAATATTAGGATGGAATCAATTCTTCTGGAGGTACAACTGTATATTTATATTTTATACAAAAGTAAAAAAAAAAAAAAAATGCTGCCAAACATTGGGTTGTGGTGTAGCCATGATTTAGAGTTTGAGCATTACAGTATTTGATTCCATCCAGATAGCAAGGGAAGTTCTGGATGCCGCTGCTCGAGTCATACGTCCTGGAATTACCACTGATGAAATTGATGCGGTGGTTCATGAAGCAACAATTGCTGCTGGTATGATTTCCACTCCTAACATATCTAACCATATTACTCTGTCTAGAGAAGAATTGTTGTATCCCTGGTTGCTTTTGACTTTGCTATTCTTCTCTACAAATTATCAATTTTTTATTCGATGTTAGAATGCTCATGAACCATGCTATTATATATAGGGGCAATGGTTTGTTTCTGGATTTCTATTTGCATGTCCTTGTGCAATCTATCTTTTTCAGTATTGTTCCTCATCACCTTCTTTTACTCGCAGGAGGATATCCTTCTCCATTAAATTACCATTTTTTCCCAAAGTCTTGCTGCACGTAGGTATTTCTTACTTGGAATTTCCTGTCTGTATATTCTTTGCAATATGGTCCCTAAATGCATTGAGATACAAACACTTATCTTTCTCAGGTCAGTAAATGAAGTAATCTGCCATGGGATTCCTGATGCAAGGTATGTTATAAACTCAAGCAAGAACTCTAATATACCGAAACTTCTAATTCCAAGCATATACTTTTCTTTTGGATAATATGTTTCTCATTCAAAGTGGATCCTTCTGCACCACAGCTGATGCTGATGTACCTTTATGGCCTTGGACTCAATAAATTTTCAGCATGTTGGTTTCTTCTACTTTAAAATTATTTTTCCATGGCTTAAGAACTGAAAGCATGATCAAGATAAAGTATTCACCTATGGATCCAACATTTTGCTTTTTGATTCAAATTGAAAGCCATGATGCATCATGTTTTTTCATGCATAATGTTTGTAGTAAATTTTGATATATCATATATGCACCATAATACAGTCTCAGCTCACTTGCCCCAAAATTTTAACTTACAGGAAATTAGAGGATGGAGATATTGTAAATGTTGATGTTACTGTGTACTATAAAGGAGTGCATGGTAAGTAAAACCATAGCCAACTCAAAGTTATTAGTTATTTTTTGCATGTCTGTAACTTCAAAATATTATTTTTTCTTGCTTCCATGCTTGTGCAGGTGACTTGAATGAAACATATTTTGTGGGTAATGTTGATGAAGCTTCTCAACGGCTGGTTCAATGTACATATGAATGCTTGGAAAAAGCTATAGCAGCTGGTAAGTGTTTGTCCTGTATCTTTTGTATATTGTATATGAACTTCAAAAGTTCCTACCAAATAGCTCACCATTCTTCATGATCTATTTCTCTTTTCTGACCTGTGCATTGTCAAAGCAAAATGGGTTGAGACAGACTGTCTATAACCCATTTGTAGACAATTTAAATTCAACTTATGATTTTCTTAACTGCTTCACTTATAATGTTCATTCTCTATTTTATTTGCCATCCCTGAATTCATGACCCTGGCTGTTTGTTGTGGTTCAATGCTGCCCTTTTCAGTTAAACCTGGAGTGCGGTTTCGAGAAATCGGAGAGATTGTTAGCCGGCATGCTTCTATGTCTGGATTATCTGTGGTAAATGAGTTTGTTTTACTGTCATATAATTAAATTTTGTGTTGTTATTTTGTGCATATTCCTAATTTTTTTTTTTTATCTCCTGCTACTAGGTTAAATCTTATTGCGGTCATGGTATTGGTGAGCTCTTCCATTGTGCACCGAATATACCCCATTATGCAAGTATCCTCAGCACTAAAAGTTAAGGTGTATTGTTTTGGCATATTTTCATGTGAAGATCTTGATGAGGGCCATGCTTGTATTCCTGAAATAACCATATTAAAAAAACGGACTGCAGTAAAATTATTTCCGAAATAGGATTTTGAATTGAAGACTTTGTCCAAAAGAACTGGTATTGTTATTCTCTTTTATCTTGTGACTTCACAATCCCCATAGGGACCTTAACTTAAGCAGGAAACAAAGCTGTAGGAGTGATGAAAGCAGGCCAGACATTTACCATTGAACCTATGATCAATTCAGGTGCCTTTTTAGTGTTGCTAAATCGATACCCTGTCTCTCTGTTCATTTTGTATCTTTTTTTGAATATCTAAAATCACTTCCATGGTAGGTGTTTGGCGTGATCGAATGTGGCCTGATGGATGGACTTCTGTAACTGCAGATGGCAAACGCAGTGCTCAGTTTGAACACACGCTTCTGGTAAAAGTCCCACTTTCTCTTCTTCTTTTTCTTCTCTTACTCCAGTTTATGTTATTTGGCTGACTATGGCTATAAATAATTGAAAGTTCGGATCCCTCCATTTTTAAAGATATAACATTTTCTGAGAATAATCAGTAGTATTTTTATTATTCGTATCATAATGCAAGCAAACCCACTTGTTATGTAATTGTGTAGGTAACGGATACAGGAGTTGAAGTTCTTACAGCACGACTTCCATCCTCTCCGAAGGTTTTTCCTTGGCTAAATTCGTAATTTTATCAGTTCATTGAAGGTGATTGAAGAGATTTTGTTTCAGCAACATTTTACTACTAATATTATGTGTGGTTATTTTTTAATATCCTGCTCTCGTTGGATTGAGAAGATGTTGTATTTATAGTATGAGGTTGAGTTAAAATTTTCCTGTCCAGAAAGAAATGTTTGTAAAATTCTCAGTGAGGACTTATCCTGGAAATCTATCAGTAACTGGGCAAAATAAACTGTTCGATTTTGATATTTATAAATGAATAGTTTTTATCGAGAAAGAAAATGCAATGCCTTTTGCTGTGCATAAATGAGATTTTCTATTCCAAGCTGTTGTTTCATCTTGTATTTTATTATTTTCAATTCATGTCACATGTAATATGGTGATTTTCATCTTTTACACTTGAATTATGGTGGTTATATCAAAAAACTAGATGAAACAACTTTTATTAGAGGATCTTGTTTGATTTTGAGGAATCATGTATGTTTATCATCAATCCGACAGTATCATGACTCGATATTCTAACCAAAATTTGATGTATCCATTCTTGCACTAGCTAATGATTTACGAAAAATCATTTTGTTATTGATTATTATTTTATTCGATTATAATTTGATATACTAACCAAAATTTGATGTACCCATTTATGTATATCTTCTATTATTAATTGTTTATATAAATAATCTATTAATTGTTAATTTTATATTGAGGACCAGATTGGTCTATCTTAATTTTGCAGATATAATGGGCCACGAATAACGCAGTCAACGACCCATCATTTTGATTTTAATTATTTTCATGCCAATTGCGATCCAGATTGAGGATTCTATTTAATTATTTTCGATATTAGTACATACATATGCTTTAATTACAACATGGAATTCTCTTACAGGCTGCAGCCAGGATATGAGCAAGATTCTAGGTTTTCACGTGTGCTGTGTTGAAGGTTTAAATTAGGAAAAAATCATAAAATACTACTCTATTTAGAATGCAACTTATCATGGTAGCAAGAACTAATTGACGCGTGCAGAATTAATACGAGTAGCGTTTTAATTTGAAAATAAAAATGAAATTAGATTATTAATCTTGCAAATGAAAGGTGTTAAAATGACATTTATCCAAAATTCTCATTAAAGTATCACTTTTAAATATCTCAATCTAGACTTTATGAAATATTGATGGATAAACGTATTGATACATTAATTGATACCTACAAAAATGAAAACTGTGAAAATAGAAAAGACCAGTTGTTGATTTTATTTTATTAAACCGGATCTACCCAATATATATAGAGTAGGTCTCTTGTGAATCAGGTGCATTAGATCTATGCACCTGGGTCGGATCCGGGTAGGGGGATCGCATCTTTTTTTTTTTTTTTTCGCACATGATTTTTGAAAAAAATCACATACCAATAGGTTATGTTAAACATACATTTACGTTATGTTAGACATACCTTTAAGCTATGTTAAACATACCAGTTCTGCCGAGATTTCATGTCTTGTCTTTTTTTTGGCTTGATTTTTGAATTTTGGCACATATCACTACGTTATGTTAGACATACTTTTACATTATGTTAGACATACCTTTATGTATACTTAGACATACCTTTGTATATGTTAGACATACTTTTATATATAGTTAAACATATTTTTATATATGTTAAACATACATTTATATATAGTTAGACCTACCTACACATGGTTGGTCTAACTATACACAAAAGTTGGTTTAATTATACACAAATGTTGGTCTATTGGAGCGAATTTTGGGTGAGCTTCAGCACAAGTGTTCAGGCGCGTGGGAGCGCGTGCAGGCGTGTGGAAGCTCGTTTTGGGCGCGTGAACGGGTCGACCGATTGCACGGAGTTTTTGCCATATATATTTATATATTCTCTGATTTTGATCAAATTTGTAATGCATGAACTCAATAATATCGATATGGGAAAAACTTATATACCCCTAAGGCACATAGAGGCACAGATCTAGCTAGGTGTTACATATGTGCTCTTAATATGTTATATATATACTCTATAGGTGTTATATTTTTTGGTGTTATACATATACTCTATAGGTATCATATTTATATAAGAGTATACATGTGATACCTGAAGAGTATATACATGATACCTGTAGAGTATGTATTTAACACCAATATGATGATTAATTTGGGGGCATACAAGTGTCACTCTATCGATATTGGTGATTTGTATTATTTTCACCGATATATATATATATATATATATATAGTGACACTTGTGTACCCTAGGGGCATGGTGCCCCCAAATTAATCATCATATGATGTTAAATATATACTCTACAGGTATCATGTATATACTCTTCAGGTATCACATGAATACTCTTATATACATATGATACTTGTAGTGTATATTTATAACACCAAAAAACATAACACCTATAGAGTATATATATATATATATATATATATATATATATATATATATAACACTTGAAGAGCATGTATATAACACCTAGATCTGTGCCCCTATGTGCCCCAAGGGCATATAAGTTTTTGCCATATATATATACGAGTATCAGCACATGCGTTGCATGCGGAGGATGAATTTTTAAATTAAAAATATTATATTACTATTAATTGACTTAAATAAAAAAAATTATAAGGATATATAATTTATATTAAATTTTAAAAAAATCTAATAAATTAAAGTCCTTATATAATAGAGTCCTACTTATAATAAAATTCTATATGATTTTGATTTAGAATTCTAATGTAAAATTATTTAAATATAAAAATCACAAATTACTATTATAACCTTAAATAAAATCTTTTATAAGGATATATTAGGAAATCCATTTTTTGTAAGGAATATCATACTTTTATATAGGTAATAGATATGTGTGTGAACTGTTTAGAGTTTTCTTGACTTTTCATAATTTGAATACCAAATGGAATGGAGGATTAAATCAACTCGTTTCTATTTTCGTTTGCAATTATAACAAATAAATCAAATTAAATAAATTCAAAACGAAACCAAAACTTAAATTCCATATTCACATGTGTGTCTTATGACAAATTTTCCATCAATAAAAAAGAAAGAAATTATTAAATAAATTCAAGAAATTGAAACCACTTGTAACATGATCTCCAAAGTACCCTAAAAGTGATCAAGGTTTTTTGGCATATCTTGCAGCAAATCTGTTGAACAAAGCCAAGCCATTGCTAGTAACCTGTTGAAGGTTAAGAACCTTGGCTTTTAGATAGTTCTTCGTCTTCCCCCCGATGGCCCGGCCCGAGAAGCCGTCTATGCACAGTCCTGCATCTGTCAATGCAGTGCTCATCCATGTCTTGACATTGCTTGCATGCCATGTGAAATCACCACTTTGCCCATTCTCCTTTATCTGTTGTGCCTCTTTGATGCTGTTTTCAAGCTGTTCAACCCCATCATTTATCTGATCCAAACACTGCATCACTGCTCCATAATCCTTGCCCTTGGTTTGGTTCAGCTGATTGGCCACCTCCCTCACATAGGCCCGAGTCGACTCAGCCCTAGCTAGGGTTACCTTGAGGGCAATTTGGGCTAGTTTTTGATGACTTAGGGTTGTAGTGAAGCTGTTGGCATATGGTGATAAACAACTAACGCATAGTTTAGGGTAGAGCGTCGTCTGACACTGGGAAACGATGAATGCCCTAGCTCGAGAGCCTCGGTGCACCACTGAGGGCTCGGCCCGAACTAGGGTTATAAGGATGAGAAATGAAGATACTAGAAATGTAACTATTTGGGCCATTTTTATATATATGTTCGTAGGAGAATGACTATTAGGAGAAATAAGAGTTTGTGTGTGTGTGTTGATTTCGAAGTGCAAAAATGAGGATGGTGTTGTGTGGTTTATATAGAGATCAAGACTGAGGAGTTGTCACAAGAATATTTAAGATCATTTCAAATCTCTAAAGCCAACTTAATTGCATATGATTCGATCACTCGATATAATAATAAAATATTTAATATACTATAGTTTATTTTAGATGTATTTGAATATATAGTTTCCAAGAACCAGGTATAAGGCAATTTTTGTAGGGTTAATTTCGAGTAAACAAGACACCTTAATTCATGTTGTGGGAATTTGGTAAACTAAGTAACCTTTTGAAATTTTTGAAGTTCAAGAAGAATGTTGTTAGAATTAAGTAACTATTGCTTGTGACACAATTTTTTTTTTTTTTTATGACTTTTGAATGGGATGATTGTAAAAGCATATAATTGCTTTTACTATTAATTAATTAATGAGAAACCAATGCATTTTTATTATATATCTACTTGTTCTTACATGCAAAGACAACCTAAAAACTATATATAGATCTATTTGGTATATCATCACAATAAATTCTTATTTCAAATCCCTATAAGCTGTTGAATTTGATGTTTCATCTTTTACATATAAATTACTCCATGTAACAGAAGTCAAGTGTTAATAATATTATAATTTAATTTATACCCATGGAAAATATAATGAAATGAAATTCAATTAGTTAGAGGGCAAACTCTTTCAAAATATGAGAGATCTTTTGTAAATGATGAATTGATGAGTAAAGTAATATATATATATATATATATATATATATTGACTAGTAGTGTTGTCGGATTTGCGCAATCTTGTCGCAACAAAATATTGAGGAACCACTTGTTTTAACCAGCATGATGCTACTATCAAGCTCATTTTATTAATATTTAAAACAACAATAATTAATCAATTTTTGAAAATCAGATATTTCCCTCCAATCCGGCCCATTTCTAATTGCTTCAAATTATTAATTCAAACAAAAATAATCTATTATTGAATTAAACTGAAATGAAAACAAAGTACTCCAGCTACATTAATAATCACATATTTCAATTCCAGAATATTAAAATTACATCAAAACACACACACACCCCCCAAAATTACACAAAATTTATATGGAATTGTCTCACAAAATATAATTCCCCGAGACAAGCAACTGTATCCAGGTCAGGTTTACTTAAACCGACTAATTAAAGAGGTTTAATTAAAATCACGTGGGCCTTAACTTAGTTTAGCAGATATTAATGGCCCATGCATAACGCATCAATATATATATATGAAAGTCAATGCCACCCCATTTTGATCTTTGAGATCGCTTTCGATTCATACTAGTTATATTTTATTCCTCTTTTTTATTCTTTAGTTTCTATATGGTGAAGGCTTTTTCATTAATTATAACATGTTAAATCTTTCTAACATATTGGGAAAAGATTATAGGGTTTCACGTGTGTGTGTTGTGTTTTAATTTCCTCCATTCAGTCATATAATTAAGATGCCATAATATTGGCACTACGATTGTCTGTTAAGATATAAAGTGATGATTTTTTGTATGTTAATAATTGGAGGAGAATTCATATTAAAATAAAATAAAATTTATAGGCGATGGCCCAATTTCGGCCCCAATAAACACCGAGACGTCTGTAATCTGAATTAATATGGTCTACATTAAACTTATCTATCATCATAAATGTAAATTAATTAAAATGTGCGCGATTCATGGACATCAATATTTTTATATTAAAATAAGTAGGTTTTGTTGCTACATTCAATTTGCGTACTATATGTTTTTTGTCACAATTCATACACATCCACGTGTCGTAAAAGTAATATAATGCACATGCATTTCATTTACGTTGTACTAGACATATCATTCGGAGAATTAGAGCACCTTTGCCAACTAATCGGAGTGTCATGAATTGGGTTTGAAATTAAAGGTGTATAAGACATGTGATGTGACCAATTTAACCGTTTCTCTGCTTTTAGAAGTAAGAAAATCAAGACTTAACCTACAATAGATGAAATTAATAATTTTACTTTGTCTAAATTACCATCATTTTCGTTTCTTGTAATATCGAAAAACTATTCCCAACATTTGAACAAGGTGCAACCTATTGAGCAATATTGACAGTATTTTATATACATTTAAAAAAAAAAAAAAAGAATAGTTAACAAGAATTAAATAAACCATCCGAATTTCATATTGAAAAAGCTTTGAATACTTCTTTAAAGTATCACAACAATACACTGAAACTTCATCTATTTGATTTGAGTGCAACATCCACAAATATTGACCACCAAGATACAAGAAGAATCATACTAAGATACACCCAAGATAATGATAGAAAATAATTTTTGCTTTGTTTTGTGCAGCCAAGTGAACAAGACCCTATTCTTGACGAGTGAATTCTGTGTGCTTTTCTCCGATATAAATATAAAATAGTTATACAATTTACAGCATTATTATACAATCTATAAAACCACAAGGACAAAACGAAACAGGCCTCTCTGTTGTTCTAGCTTTCTACAATGGACAGCTCAGTACCCCTTTAATTTAAGCAACTCTAAATTATTTCAAGAACCTATGAATATTTTCATCATCAATCTACACCAATTTACACCTGAGATCAAGTGGGAAGACTGGATGCACTAATTATACCATTTGATTTTTATATTGGTAGTTTAACTAAAGCTATTTATCAGCTCTATTCTTTGATGAATAATGAATTATCAATTTTTGTTATCCTTCAAATTAAGCATCAATCACCAGGTCCTGGATATGCCGGTAAGCTCATGATCCGCTTATCGACAACAGGGCCTCCAACTGTAAAATGATAGAGGCTTTGAAACTTCATCCCTTGTAATCCCAGAATCTTGTGAACTGCCAATATTTCGGAGAAAATAAGCATGTGATGAAATCATTCAATGTGGACAGGAAAATGCAACAGAGGTATAATCACATCATTGGAAACAAAACAATGAATCCTGACCCAATAAAATAGTCTAACATGCAATTCATCCTTTAGATTATGTTATAAATCGTAAAAGTATTATGCTTCCATAAGCACCTAGTTTCTTTACTTAATTCAGGTTTCCTGCTTCAAATTCATGCATCTCAACAGCTAACTAAAGATAACATATTCCATCCTAATGACATGTCGTCAAAAACAACATGCCGTGAAAGACAAAGTATTCATTTTGAAACCATTTTCATTACTTGACTGGCAAACCTAAAGCCTCAAATTGACTACTAACTGTACTAGACAGCATATCAAGCCTTCTCATATCACTCAAGACCATGGTACCTCATCTCACCTAGTGCTTTATTCAGAGAAAAGACAATGTAGAACTTTGTAACTGCAAAAATATTGTCCCATACACTATTATGTTTCAAATCAACTAAAAGTTATTCATAACAATTTGTGCATGCAGAAATCCCAGAAGGGAACACCTAATTATAGAAGTTCTTTTATGTACGTAAAGAAACTTGATAAATACTAAAATTAAAATTCTTATGTCATTTAAAGTTATTCATATTAATTTGTGTACGCAGAAATCCCACCTAATTCCAGCTAGTCATTATGTGCATAAAGGAAATTAATAAATGCAAAAATTACAAAATCTTGTGTCATTAAAAAAATCATCTAGTGTGCCAGTCAAATTACCTTACTAAAATTTTCAGTCAAAATCTTAATGCATTTTAAAGATTTACCATACCTGGGTTTTATTGACCATACTAATTAGGAACAATAATTAGTCAGTTGTATACCAGATCTCAGCAATTTCCAGTATTCCAAGTCGTCTCACCATATAAGAGATATATTATTTATGGATCATTTTAACTCTGATATTTGAGTTGAAATAATTAGATATATTACATGTGTTTGATGTGTATAATTCAAAATCCAGTGATAGATTCAAAAATAAACTTACCAATTCCACTCATTCAAATATATGTAATCAGAATTAGTATAATCTTTTCAACCAAATAATTATTACACATTTATTAGGCAAAAAAGGAAATTGCTAGAATATTATATCACCAGTATAATCTATACTCCATTTTGTATCTATATATACCAAGCAGATAATGTGTGGAAAAATCACTCAAGACACTAAACATGCCTCGCCAAAAAACAAAGCACACACTAATTCCAAATGAGAGGATCAGAAAATCTACTTTGAGAAGAAGACTTGATAGTTTGCTTAAAAAAGCAAATGAGCTGTCAATCTTGTGTGGTGTGGAGGTAGTTCTCATCATACATGATCCTAAGGAGGGCCATTCAACACTGTGGCCCTCCCAGGATCAGGTTATGAATGGGGTCATGAAGTTCTTAGCCATTCCTGAGCGCGAAAGACTCAGAAAAATGGTACTGCAGGAAAAGTTCTTGACGGACAAACTGGAAGACATGACTGAAAGTTTTTCAAAACTTCAGATGAAGAACAAAGAAACAGAAATGGGGTTCCTCATAAATCAACTCATCAATGGATCCTCCATTGATGAACTTGATATCAGGCAACTGAATGATTTGCACAAGTTTATTGATGAAAAACTGAAGAAGCTTCATGAAAGCAGTGATGATGAACTTGATCAGGTGCAGGTGCAGGGTCAAGGTCAAGTCTCAATGGGGGATATTTCACATCATTCTCACCCCTCCTTCGAGATGACAACTTCAATAATTGCAGGGCAAGGTCAAGAAAGTGGTGCTTTCGCAACAACTTCAACAGCCACACTAATGGGGAATGTGAGAGAAGACAAATGGTTTGGCAGTACAATGTCTGGTATCCAGAACAATCAAGGTTTCTCACAAGGAATTGACATAGCTCCTGAACCAACGGCAATGTCTGGTATCCAGAACAATCAAGGTTTCTCACAAGGAATTGACATAGCTCCTGAACCAACTGATGCCGTGACATCTTTCATTGAAGGAAATCAGGATGATGTTCTTGATGATTTTGGTAAAGTGTGGCGCAGCATTTTCTCTCCTTGAAATGCAAATTAGGTTTCAAGCACCCTAAAAAGATATGCTTCCCATATACAACCTTCCAGAAGAAAGTGAGCAATAAAATAGGCATTCTGCCATGTGGAAGTGATTTTCTGATTTGTATTTTACTTTTCAATTCTACATTAATGGTTTTATGTTATTCCGGTTTTATGTTATTCCATCAAAATTAATTTATGTAACGTTCAGTATACAGAGGGACGAATTCATTACATTTCTGCTCAGGAAATTAGTGAACCTAAAATCTTCTCCCATGTATGTCAATTTGTCATTGAAGCACATACACAAGTATCCAACAGATTGAGATTAGCCTCTCTGGTGTGATAATTAATCTTAATACTGAGAGGGTGTAGCCAAATACTATATTTTTAAGTAATACTTTTGCTAAAAATAACATGTCTACATACTTAAAGTATGGAAAGTGCAGAAAAACTAATAACCAATTCCAAGATCCTTATAATTGGCTGATTCCAAAGGCGAAATTCAAATTTCAAATTTCGATATCTAAATATCTCATTGAAACCACAGCAACCATATAAATAAGTTCAAGTATAATAAATTCCCATATTATCTTCTATAGGCCAGATCTACTGAAGGTGAGCTGAATTCAGTTTGACCCTCTCTTCTTTTCTTCATCAAGACACATTTGCAAATAAATTTAATTGCGTTCAACCCATAATAAAAACTCAAAGTGATCGTGTACATCAAAAAATTAAGGTATATACTACACTAGTAGTGCAATCTAGTAACTTCCAACTTGAAAGAACTAAGCATGTTAACACAACAAAATTTGATTAACTATATTAACCAACAAGGAAAGCTCATACTTGAGAAAGAAAAGATCCCCAAAAGTTTGTGATAATCCAATCTAAGTTAATGTACTTACGTAGATGAGAAAATATCTCATCTTATCTCAATTTGATTTCTTATAAGTATCATTTAAAAATCACAGAAAAGCAATTTACAAAAGATCAGGAACATAACCACAGGTGGTATTGTTTGATGAATTTTGTTGCTCGAGGGAGACTGTTGGAATCATGACAGATAACACCAATTTCCCACACAAGCCAGCATTGACTTGTCACTTGTGTATGAAACTCAAACTCTTAATCTCAGAACCAATTATGGCATTACATTACAAGAAACAGAAGATAAATGATTCACAAAATACTTTAGTGCCTGAAATACTTAAGATTTTCATCATCACAAAATTACACAAATATTTCAGATTTTTCATCATCATCACATGACCAAATAATAATACGTAAGCTGAAGTTGCTTCTGCAGTTTATACAAACTTATATCTTTAAACTTATTAACTTTCAGCAAAGCCTTTTGGGGGTAGTTAATGGCCAATAGAGATGGTAAGTCCAATACAAATGGATTGGAGCTTTATTTGTATTAGAGCTACAAGTTTCCAAAAAATATCAAGTAAAAGTTTGGTCCTAAATAATACTCCTCTCTCAATAAAGATAAATCCATTAAAACCAACGATTATATAATCCTAATGATAACACATTTTTCACCTTTTTCAACATTTACAATTCCCAACTCCATCAAGTGCGAGGGATCTATGTTAACTTTCTTCTGTATTTAAGAGAATACTCGTATATGTGCCTCCAGCAACAACTTTTCTTTTCCCTCCACCATTGCACTGATGTGGAGTTACCAAAATCGATATGCAATTTATGGTTTTCAATACAATTGGGTTTTATCAAAAAAAGGTTCCAAGAGCAAAGAAGTAACAGTTCTTTATATTATAATTTTTAAGCTAGCAAAACAATCACGTCATAAACCATCAAGATGAGGATTTATTGTTTCATTCTGATTGATACATTTATGATTGTTAGATGTTACTTATCAAATCACAAGCTCATTTTGATTTACTTTTTTATTGTAGTGAAGTTAGTTTCCTCACGGCTGAAGCTGAAGTGAAACTATGTGCCTGTGTGTGTGTGTGTGTTAAAATCTTTATGGTGTTTGATTCTGTTTTTTGTAGTTTTTGTATGGAATTTTTTTGTATTTGCGAAATCTAGGAGTATATTATTATTTAGCAACTTATACGTAATTATATATGTGCGTGGGTGGTGGTGGGTGCGAATACACTGTAAAAGAAAAAAAGGAAGGAAGGAAGAAACAAAAAGGGTATAAAAGAGATTGGATTAGGGTTAAGGCGTATTACGTCAAACAAGGTATGTGATTGTTGCTACTCTAGTTTTATACATGCTATTATATGCCTTTATGTGAAAAAAAAATGTGATCACCCAATAGATTCAGTAGAACAATAGATGAAGGGAGGCATATGATTTCTCAAAATTTATATATGTACATTTATGGGTATGGTTGCCATGTTAAAATAGTCATTACATGAATTTTACACATGTGTTTTTAATCAATTGTAATTAAAATATAGCAGGCTCTAATTTGGAATTAGGTTAGGCACAAGAAAAATAGTTGCTGATTAAATCAACTTAATGAATTCATCATCCCCCCCCCCCCCCTCCCGTACTTTATTTTGAGAAATTCAAAAAACCTAAGCTACAATCATCCAATCTTAATGAAATTCTTATATGAACCTTTTTGTGTCCATTAGATACATTTAAAATTTTCACGTAATCTGATGGGTATTTGTTAGATATGCACTGAATCAACTTTCTCATTTTCTTAATCCAAAAATTCAAAACACAAGTTTGAGGCTGCCAAGTTTTATGAAGGTTTGATTTACTGTTCCATATTGAGTCTAATAAGTAGTATGAAATTTTCAGGTAAAAACTCATATTTCTTCAAGAAATTTTGTGTAGATATAAGCATGCTGACAGATTTACGATCTTAGCTTTAGTTTCAGTTTCCGAAGTGCAAATGATACTTAATGCAAAACTTTTACTCAATGTGCATGTGTTATTTTAAAGTTATAGAAGTTTCTGGCAATTAAAATGATATTTTCAATATATCGGAATTTTACTAAAACGTATACTTAAGACACGATATAAAAGAATGCCTAGTTTCTTTTGACTATTTGTCTAAAGTCTGTTTATTTTAAGCACTTTATAATCTTGCAAAGGCACATCATGGCACATAAGGGGGTGTGAGGTACTTCTACTGCAGTTCTTGTTCAACTTGTGCAAAATTATGGTCATTTGTCCAAGTATGGAAACCCCGCATGATCTTTAAACTTTATATGGTGAGTCACGACATATAGATATCCATTAAGCATCAAACTTCTTAGGGTGCCCTTTAACAAAGTATCTAGACTTTGAGAGAGATTTTTTGTTCAATGATATCTTAGTAGGTTGCACGAACAATAAATGCGTTCATGCATAAGTTTCAACTTATTGAGCATTTTAGCTCAGAGTCTCAAACGATGACGGGTGGGCTATTGAGAGATGTGTTAGTTGAGTGGTTTGTAAGAAGTATATTTCAGTCGTATATCATTTGCTAAACTTTAAGTCCAAATATTATTGGTTATGTCTTGTGGCATTTGGTTAATAATAGTATTAGCTACAATCAGTTATTTTATACTTATTTATTTATATTGGAGGTATTACCTTTTTTGAAAAAACATAAACTTATGCATTTATTTATTTTTTTACATTATTTTTACTATTATTTTTTTTCTTATTTATTTCTTAGTTAAGAAATAAAAATTTGACACCGTGAAAGTTATGTTTCTTTAAAGTTCTAATGCTTAGCTATGGTAACAGAGATGAAAATGGTACTGCTTTCTAGTTTAATTATTTTATTATAAGTTTGGCGGTGTTGCATCACATAGATTGCAGGCTAAAGTTTGAGATTGGTAAACAGATAACATACCAGGATCATCAAAGAAACAACCGATTCCAGTAGCAGAAACCCCAACAGCATGTGCTTCAAGATATAGAACTTGGCCAAGCACTCCAGTTTCCCAAAAAAGCCGGGGATACATCCAAGCACCGCTTTCCTGCAAAGTGGGCTCAAGATGAACCACCATACCGAGGCTGAAGCAGCCATCACCCGCAATGTCCTACATGAAGATGGTAATATTGTTGGATGCTAGCAAATCAACCTTGAAACAATAACAAGTTCTGAACAAACTTTTCAAAAGTTTTGATGAATTTTCATACAATATATTATATACAAGGATTAAGCGTATTCATTAATCAAAAGACTCATGAATTTGCAACTTTCATGCAATTAGCATTCCCACACTACAATCCTCTGTCATACTTAAGAAACCAACATATAGCTACTTCTTAACAACTTGGTAAATTATGAACTTATTGATGTTTTATCATGAACATGAAAAGTAATCTAATTAAACTTGCACAAGGACTACCTTTAGTATTAAACTCGGGTGAGAGCATTTCACCTCAGCAGCCAATGGGCAGAGCTATAGGGATGAAAGTTTTAGAGTTGAAGAGTGTGCAAAGATACCACGCAACTAGATGTGAATTGGATGCATGCTTTATAATTATAACTGACTAGGTAACTATATTTTATCTTCAACAATAAGTGCCTGAACAATATGAAAATACAGGGTTCTCAAGCGACCATCACAATGTTGGTTTGCAAGCATAAGAGCACTTCATCTTGGGCCCCTCATTCCATCAAAATACATGTCTCACCTAGACATTCAAGATCACAATCAACTACCTAAAGAACTTACAAGCCCTCACAGGGTCATAGGATATGACATATAAAACCTGGAAAACTATAATATCTCAAGATTACATAAATAGGCATACCTGATTGCAAGAAAGCCTTTTTGAGAGCTCCTGACAGTCACCTTTTGAGAGTTCATACAGGGGAAGGTCATCAGGACAGCCATCCGGCTTCACCCACTTAAAATCTGATCTTGTGGCTGTCCTAATCTCTTCGAAATGGTCCTCATTTCTCACCAAGAAGTACAACCCATTAGGCAAATCCACCACCCTATGAACAAAAAGAACAGCATGAACTTGGCAATCCCAAGGTAAGGCCCGAAAGGACAGTGCTAATTGCTTCCCACACTTCTCTCCACTTGCTTCATAGCCTGAAGGCATACAATGTAACAAAATCTGATAGAAAGTTTCTCTCGACATCATGGTAACGCCATCCATATCAACCGCACTCCTACGATTTCTTACCACCTCGCTTAGAGTGAACCCCTTATAAGAACTCTCACTGATCATCCCACTACTACTAAAAGGCACAGGAACCAATTCTTTTGCCATCTTTGATGGCTTCTTCACGGCCTCTGCAGTTCTATAGATGACATCCCAGCATATATGCTCTTTGCTAAGCACATTTGGCTTTCCCTTCCACTCAAGATTCGGAAATTCTAATGAGGCCACTCTCATCTTCTCATAATCAACCTCAAACCCCCCTGCATCTTTGGGGAAAACCAGCAAAACACAATCAGGATGCTCGAATTCAATCTCGGGCATTTTTCCCTTCACAGGCCTGCTCGAAATACTGAATTTCGGATAACTGTCCAATCCCATTAATTTCTCCAACTCTTCATACCCAAACCCATCTAAAATCCTAACATCCCACCCAAAACCAGCCGCAGCCATGGCGACCGCCGCTATCGCGTGCCCTACATCGTGATTGCAATACCTAAACGCCCTCTCGCCGTACTTCCACGCTTCCCGCCAGAAAATAGACGAAAATCCGATCAAAAAAGAACCCTCCGGAAAACATCCCTTGAAAAAATCCGGCGGAATTCGAGCTCTATACTCCAGCGCGTGCTCTTTCTGCGCGTAATGCGCGACGAAAGAGTTTTCACAGAGAGAATCTATGGCGGGCGAAATGATGTATGCTTCCGTTGGGTGTAGATTCCCGCTGCTAGGGTTTACGCGCAGGGACCAAGTGGAGTATCCGGTCGTTTTCCAGGCGGATAAGGCGAGGGAATTGTAGAAGAATTGAGAGATTGTGGTTTTGGAGAGGGGTTTGGGAGATGGGAACGAACTGAAGAGGGAAGAGTAAGGAGGAGTTATATGTTCGTCATCGGAGGAAGGGTGGAGGAGGGGGAGGAGCGGGGCGGAGACGTAGCGGCGGAAGGGGTTGGGCTGGTTGGCCCAGTCGAGGCCATGTGGGCCACGAGCATATTTGGTGAAGGAATGCTTTGTCTGGTTATGGTACTTCAACACTTGGGCTAGGGGCTCTTGCTTATCTTCCATGGCTGCCTCTTGTGATGACGTGGACATGTTGAGAAAAGGTGCGATCTTCCCGGCGGTGACGGTGGAAGAATGCGGGAAAAACAGGCGGTGGTGGTGGAGAGAGACAGGGAATCGGTGATGTATAAACTGCATGTTACAACTGTCTTTTGATTTCTGGTAATCTTGAATCGTTGCCTTTACAAGTTTTTGGAATGTTCCCACGTAATTTAATCTGTATTCCTTTTTTTTAATGAATCTTTATTCCTTTACATATAGTTTTCTTTTTTCATCAAATAACAATAGTAAAATACAAATTGTAACTAATTAATTGTTTTAACTAACTAGCTTAATTATATGTCTTGTAATAATATTAATTAATTGATAAGGAAAGGACATGATAATTGTTGGGTTTATAAGTTCACCGAACAATACCCAATTACAAAGAAAACAAAAAACAAACAAAAAACGGAAACTGATGTTGCCTCTGGTGTTACGTGACACTATGGGCAACACCGAACAAACTGGAAAAGCGGGACTGCCTTCTTGTTCCTCATTTCTCCGACTTTACATCAGCCTTTAACCACGAACGGAACTCCTCCACAGCAGCAAGAACAACACACGAACCAGGTTTAAGTCGAGTCAAGGTTAGACCTTTCCCCTCAAAAACGAATACGTCCCGGTTAGTGCTCACGGTTTGACGTAACGTTCCCAAAGGTAAAACGACTTCGTCTTCAAGTTAGTAGCACCACAAAACTTGAAGCTCCAGCGAACTAGAATGGGAGATGGACTATAAAGTATGATCTATATGGAAAACCGTATGCAACTTGCACTTTTAGTTCAAAAGATGTTGTGAACTTTAATGCAATTAAAACATGAATAGATGGTGCTCTCAAGAGTCTTTTTGATGATATGCAATGTGTTATTTTCGTGCATGAAGATGCCCTATGTTATAGACTTCATTCCACACTCTTGTAGATCATGGGAGGGGAAAAACTACCCCACTAAGTGAGTGGTGCAACCACCTCTCCACTCTTTATAACTTCCAATCAACCACCCTTGTCCACACCTTCATTCTAGAAGTGGGCTACCATATTGGACGACCATGGGCCTCATGGAAATGGGCCACAAGTCTGAATTGGATCGCAAGTCCAATGGGCTTCGCACAGGCCATACTCGACAGTGTTGTCCCGGTGTTGCCAACACCACAGGCAACATCAACTGGGCCAGCACCAATGGGCAGAGCCCATTTTCGTGTATTAATTTCTCACTCACCGAAAATCGGTTTTGAGCGTTTCAACATACTATATTCATTTACTCAAAACGTAGATTCATCTTGTGCCTTTTGTTTTTACAATAGCCCACATTTGATCCTTCAAATCGGTGGTCAAACATGTGTCATAACACATTATAAACATTGGTCAAAACCAATTTTCCCACAATAATATCGTATAGGATCGTGTGAATTGTTACCGAACTTCTAACTACAATATATGATGATAAAATGAGGTTCTTGTCTAGCTTACGTGGTAGAAGACGTTCAACTATTAATTCATTCAAAATTCAAGTGGCAACATATTGTGTCCTATTTAAAAAAAAAATTGTATATAATTTTTATGTAGTAGTATAATTGATGTTTTTATTTCACCGCTCTTTTATGCTTTTGGGGTTCCTCCCAAAAGTCTTGGAAAGTCCCATCAATTGAGACAAACTAAGAGATTTATAAGAGTATGGAATATCAAGTTGATAAGACAATATGAAAACCATTCAAATTGATTTGGTATAATAATGTTTGGGGTCCTTCTGTAGTACACCGGGACTTTCCATCATTTTCAGTTATTAGATCTGAGACCATAGTTGACTTTGACCTTAATGATCTCAAATCTGATGACTGAAAATGAGTGAAGAGCTGGTGTATTAATACACCTGGTGTACTATAGAATTACTCATATGTTTGATATGTGTAGCTAATATTCATCAACCAAACACACTCTCGATCTTTTATATATTTAGACTAGTGCAGTTACATGCAATATATATGGAATTAAAAAAAATTAAACTTGGTAAGATTTTAAATTTTTAAAATATTATTTATACATTAAAATTAAATTTATAAATTGTGCAATACATATCATCTAATTTAACAATAAGTATAACATATTATGACTAACTAACTATTTAGTTGTCATTGTAGATGATGTTACATATTATTTCTATTTATTATTTGAAAAGAATGTACATTGTCCACCGTTTATTTTCAGTTTGCTTTTTATTTAATTGTCTCTAACAACCCTCTATTTTCTTTTTCATTAGATCGTAAAAATTAAAAACTTACAAATAAATTTCATACATTTTATTTTAAAACACATATTGAAAAAAGAATTATTTAACAAGTTTGACAATTTTGAACAATTATTTTCCATCAACTGATCTCTATTTTTAGATTTTTTAATATTTATTAATTTACATTTTGGAATGGTAAATAAAATTTGTAAAAAATTTAAAGTTTATAATAAAAATTGTCAACTTTGAAGTTTTTGTTGCAATTGCAAATTATTTTTTAGTTGGAGTTATATTTTATTTTTCAAGAAGAAAAATGAAACGTGATACTCCCACATCAGCAACACTTGCTATAGAACTTAATAAAGAAGCAAAGTCTTCTTCACTAGTTTTGTATGACTTGATTATTTCAAATTTCAATTAATGGTATTTACTCCATCTGAGTTTGTTTGTTTATTTTAAGGTGGTCAAGCTCTTGAAATATTTTACTTGAGAGTTTTCAAACATACAGTAAAATTTATATTTTTAAGGTTGATTACTAAGTTAAAGTCATCAGTATAATTATATATAACTTTTAATTTCAATTCATCATGATATAGAAGTGCATGTTTCTAAATTAATATTTTAGTTTCATAAATCTTAAGAAAATGTGAAATTTCTTATATAGTTTCGATTTTTTTTTTAATTTCAAAGTGTGTTTCATATCAAATTAATAACAACACTACATATATAAATGACATCATTATTAAACATGTGAAGATAATACAAGAGAACATTTATGTCATGATTTGAAAATAAATTTGGTAAGTAGAATGAACACCTAAAATAGATCTACAAATTCAAAATGGAAAGGCAAATAACAAAAAGTTGCCTTAATTAAAATTTTCCTTTTTCTTTAAAGATATTAACGGTAAACTTTTTTTTTTCTTTTTTTCCTTTTTTAACTATAGCTAAAAAAATGCATTTTTTAAAGATATACGCAATAATGTAATTTTAATTGTTTTCCTTTTTTATTTTATTAGCGATAGTTTCCTTATTTAAAAATTTCCGTGTTTTAAAGATAGTAACTGCCTTAATTATTACCCATATAAATATTACCGTTGTGCATTTACAATGAGTCAAATGGTCAAAGATACGATTATGTAAAATATTTAAGGAAGCTCATACAAATTTTAGTTATATGTATTGTGACATGTGACAAATAACTTTAATCCATTAATCACGTGTATATGATGGCTTTATAGCTTGTTGAAGTTTAGATCCATATTTATTTTGCTTCAAGCATAATTTTTTTAAGAGCTGGACTCCTGTGAGACCGTCTCATGTGCGACGGCACTGGCGCACGGTTGTGTGCTGGGCCACGGTCGACCGTGCGCCGAAACACATACTTATAGCACTAAAAGACATACTTATAGGCAAAAATCACATACTTATCTCGACCGTACCCTGAGACCTGACCGTGCGCCACAGATTGCTCACGCGAGGCACGGTCTGTCCGAGGACACAGTCGTGGGCGAGAAAAAAAATCACATACTTATTATTGTGAAAAATAACATACTTATTATTGAAAAAGACATACTTATACATTACACTCGTGCACGGTCGTGTCCTGGAACACGGTCGACCGTGCGCGAGTGCCGTCGTATGTGAGACGGTTGCATATGAGTATTTGTGTTTTTTTAAATACTAAATGTAACTGATAAGATTTGAATTTTCATTTACAAACCCGTCATACTTGTTTTTTTGGCCCTGGTTATTATTTGTCTTTCTTCTTAATTAATACTTTGTTTACTATTAGTTAAAAGTATAATTGAAATTTGCTTATCAATAGATTGTAATATAAAATTCATGATTATGTTTTTTGTCTAAATAAAGTACAATTCTAAGAGATTTTCTCAAAACAAACGGAAATTTGAATTAGTTTAAATTCCAAATCCTAACTTAGAAATACTAATCAAAAACCTCACACTAGATTTTAAGAAGATGAAAAAAAAAAAAAAAAAGCCCTAGGGACGTGGTGAGGTGAGAAGAAAAAAGTTCAAAGTTCAAACTCCTGTCACTTCACGATTCACTAAAATATTGTGAGTGTCTCTCAATGATTTACATTTCCTATGATTTCATTGAAATATTGTGGAGATTTGTCACTTAATGATTTATATTTCTTACAATTATTTCCCAACCAACATTTGAAGACATCATTTTAATCTTCCATTTGGACACATCACTTGATGATTGAGGGGCCAACGTTGTATCTAGTTGGTTATACTTATATCTCGTTGGCAGCTCTTTTCCACTGTTTATCTGCCATATATGACTACATAGAGGTGTGTGACACCGCCTGTGGCTGTGGCCCGTGAAGCCAAGCCACTTAGAACATCTCAACCATTCAACTGCACCTCTTCATCTTTCTATATAATCCCTCCGTCCCAGTCAAATTTGTCTACTTGTCATTTTCTTTTGTTCCAGTCCAATTCGTCAGCTCATAAATGGCAAAGAAATTATAAAACAAAAGGTATAAAAAATATTTTTTAATAAAAAAGTAACCTAAAACAACAAGTCAACTGCATTTTCTTAGGTTCCGTGCCCGATCCAAGTAGACAAATTGGACCGGGACGAGATAGTATTAATTATTTAATTCACAATTGCAATCCAACATTATTTTTATATTATTTAATTTATTTTCATTTATAAGTTGAAAAAGTGAGTAGGTTTGACATGGGACCACCTAACAGATATTTTATACGTGACGAGTCAATCTATAATTTACGCTTAGAAATTCACATGTAAGTTTAAGAAATTAGATTTAATTTATAGGTAATAAGAATCTGTCTCATGAAAACTATCAATGAAACCGTTTCACATCAGTTTCTATATCAGTTTCTATAAAAGTAGTGTAGTTTGAAACAATTTCTAAATAAAATTTATAAAATACTGTAATATCAAACTATCATATTTCCATTATCTAATCACTTCTCAAAGATGTTAGTTAAAATGTTTCATTCAATCCAACTCAATTTTTTGCATTTTCGTCCAGTTTCTGTGCAAATTTGTAAATTTCCTAAAATCAAAATAAATTTAAAATACATTCACTTTTGAATGAACGTCGTTGATTTGTAGTTGTATATATATAGTCCTGCTAACTTACCCACCGTGGACACATTAATATGTGTCCACCGCTGACATTGTGAAAATCTAGCGTATCAAATAATTTGACTTTTATATAATTATGGAATGAGATCATTTGAGTGTTTGACATATTAAGACATTTTTAACATTTTCTGTATGAATAACCATATATATTTATATAATAATAGTAATATTTGCACCCAATGGAAATGGAATTCTGACGTAAGATCAGACAAATCTGATTGGGTAATTCCCCTTTTCTGGTCATTACGTGTCTGTGATGCGACATAGTGGATCCTAATCCACTCTTAGGAATGTGATAATCCCATTCTAAATCCAAAATTAAATAAATATATCTGGTAGTTATTACAATATTACTTACCAAATTCACGCTTAACAGAAAATCAAGAAAATCTAGACTCAATTATTACTCGTTTATTACATAAAATCGTCGGATATTAAATTATTATTTCATAATATCAGATTCCATAATTTGATGTGTGTATATATTTATGAGTAGAATATTAACGTTACATACTTTCCTAATCCAATTGTTAACTCTAGAAGAATCCGAATGAAACAGATATGTAAAAGCTGCATGCCTTTTATACTCATCATCTTCACACCAGCGCCAAAAGTGGTATCAATAAACCTCCATTTATTTCCAGAATTTCACACGCACCACGCGCCGCTCCTACTTCCACCGCCTTCTCTCACTCCGGTTAGTTTCGCTTTCTTTAATTTCTTCGTTAATCGTGCTTCTTAATGTTGCGTGCAGGTGTAGAATTTTACTCTCCTTAGTGTTTTCTTTGCCCGTTTTTCGTTTTCGATACTGTTTTTCACTTTTTTTCCGCATGAAATTCAGATTTCTGCATGCTCTGTGTAACTCGATAGTGGAAGGGAATCGGCGGTTAAGATTGATTAATAGCGAAAAAGGAAGTGATTTTCGATTGAAGTTTCGTCCTCTAAATATGATGCTCGTTTTGTTTTCCTTTTCTGGACTAAATGGAAACTGTGAATTAGTTTAAAGATGTTAACATATGTGCTTCGGATGTGGTTATCTATTCGATGGTTTGAGCCTAATTATGAACTCTGGAGCAATTTCGTAATGAATTTAAACAATTAAGAAATTACTTACCTGAATGAAATATTGGTTGATAAAAAACAAAATGTATTAGAAGTTGTTTCTGATTGGTGTTGGATTAGAGTAACACGTGGATCAATCTCTAGAAAAATATAGATCGGAATATGCTTTACCACAGCACATAGATATGTTTGTCATTCAGTTACGCTATTATTCTTCCGTGTTGGCAGAAATTTTGAAATCAAGCATCAAAAAGAAATGAAGAACATTGGAAAGATGGGAATTCATTACTTGCAGAGGCTGAATGCTGCAAATGTTCCCAAGGACTTGATAGAGAAAGGTCAAAATCGTGTTATTGATGCATCCTTGACACTTATCCGTGAGAGAGCAAAGCTGAAGGTATTATCTGATTTCTTCATATCTATCAATCTTCTTGTAGCCTGTGTTTAATTTAGTCTGTCCCCATGTTAGTTGGAATTGATGAAGCCTGATTTTACATGTTCCTATGGTTTCTTTTGGAGTTCCAAAGGTGGTCAATACTATGAGTGCCCAACACTTGATCTCATGATGGAGCATGACACATCTTAAAAAATTAATCAATCTGATATTGCTCCTCTGTAAGGAACCCCATCTTCCCTAACTCACCAGTCTTATCGCCACTGTTATTTCAAATTTTATCACTCAAGTTATATTTATATATTTGTTTGTCTGTTCTCACATCATTCATTTTAACTTGGGAATTGGGATGCGGAGAAATTCATGTAATAAGTAAAATTCTTCTGCCCAGTAAATTAAGCATATAGGTGGAATATAAAATGAGCTGCTACACCTTTTCGTATATGACATGCAAGAACCACCATCAAGATCATGAGAAACTCTGTAAAACGTATTGGTCAGTATGCTAATTAACATTAGAATTCCATGTCTTTCTTTTCTAGGGCACATAAATTAAGATTATAGAAATGCTAAATCTTGTGGAATCTTAGTAGGTTTAAACTCTGGGAAGGTGTTGGTTTCATTGAATGATTATGTTATATTTTGAGTTTGGCGTAATGTTGGTGCTGTAAACTCCGTATTTTAGCTCCTTGCAGGATCTTACCATTGGGTATGCTAAGTAGTTTAAAGTTTTCCAGTCATGTGAGCAATGATTCTTTCTGTCTGATTTTGATCTATGGTATTATTTTTTTCTCTATATAACAGGGGGAACTGTTGCGAGCTTTGGGAAGTGTAGTGGCGTCAACCTCTCTTCTTGGAGTTCCTTTAGGGCATAACTCTTCATTCCTCCAAGGGCCTGCGTTTGCACCTCCTCGTATACGAGAGGCCATTTGGTGCGGAAGCACAAATTCCACCACAGAAGAAGGTAACCACATCATTCACTACCACCCTCTATCACTCTCTAATGTATAATTTTTATTTCTTGACAATGTTGAGATTTTGCAGGTAAAGATCTTAATGATCCTCGGGTCCTAACTGATGTTGGTGATGTACCGGTTCAGGAGTTACGTGATTGTGGAATTGATGATGATAGATTGATGAGTATCATAAGTGAATCCGTGAAGCTAGTGATGGAAGAAGTAAGTTTCCATTTCTTCATTTCTAAAGGCATCTATGTTATTAGGAACTTTTTCTACAATCTCCCTTTTCCACAGAATTTTAATGTATATAGTTATTTGTTTAATGCTTTTTTAGGACCCATTGCGGCCTTTGGTGTTAGGGGGTGACCACTCTATTTCATTTCCTGTGGTGAGAGCAGTGTCCGAAAAACTTGGAGGACCTGTTGATATTCTTCATCTAGATGCCCATCCTGATATTTATCATTCTTTTGAGGGGAATAAATATTCTCATGCATCTTCTTTTGCTAGAATAATGGAGGGTGGTTATGCTCGTAGATTATTGCAGGTAATCTAAGCTTGTTACTGGTTGTTTTCTACATACCAATCATTTCCATTCAATTGGGTCTTGTAATATCTTGATGGCAAGACTGTCCTTATCTTTACACAAGAATTAATACTCAGATCACTATCTTTTAACAATGGTTTCTTGCATAAAGTTACGCAACTTGAGAGTCACTTAGTTTTGGCAATTCCCAAACTATGCCTTCAATTTAATGTAAATTCAGGATGTAAGAGGAGGATGGTTATGTAAACACTGCATGCTTCAGTTAACCTGTACCATGTCCTTGCGAGGGATTTGTCATATTGGGCTCTAAATGTGTCATAGGATGCCACAATTTCGTCCCATAATCCTTTTATGCTTAAGGTGAAATTGCTACTTATGAATGAAACATTATGTTTTAAGAGAACTAGTAGTCCCAGAAGCTGTCGGTTGCATAATTCCAGCTCTGTTGGAAACCAAAGATTTGAAAATTGCATATGGTCAGAAGGGAAGTTGATCGAAACTCTCGCAATGCTTGATGCAGGTGGGAATCAGATCAATAACAAAGGAAGGCCGGGAGCAAGGAAAACGGTTCGGTGTGGAGCAATACGAAATGCGGACATTCTCGAGGGATCGGCAGCTACTGGAGAACCTGGAACTTGGCAAAGGTGTAAAAGGCGTTTACATTTCTGTGGATGTGGACTGTCTCGATCCAGCATTTGCTCCTGGAGTATCTCACATCGAGCCAGGAGGCCTCTCTTTCCGCGATGTTCTCAACATACTTCACAATCTTAAAGGTGATGTTGTTGCTGCTGATGTTGTTGAGTTCAATCCACAGCGGGATACTGTTGATGGGATGACAGGTATGGTTGCTGCTAAGCTGGTAAGAGAACTCACTGCAAAGATATCAAAATGATCAGCATATGGGATCTGCCCATATATTCCATCATATATATGGTGGTCATTGGTGTTGCTATAGCCAAGAAAGTAATGTGGTCACAATTTTAGAACGGAAGAATCAGGTTGATTCCCTTTTCTTGCGAAATGTGCAACGCAGAATGACACCGACACAACTCTTCTTTAGATTGATAGCTTCATGGGAACATTATTACTTGTAACTACGTCATCAGTCAGACTTTTGGTTGCTAAAAATAAAATAAAATGACGGTTCATCTATTCTATGACAGTAAAATGTGTGCAATATCACCTGCAGTCGATGCACTCAATTATATTAAAGCAATATAGATTCATCATATACTGAGAATTCTCTTTGAGTCCTGCTTATTTTTTGGAATTGAATTGCTGATAATATGATTTGAGTTGAGGAAATCACAATTGAGCTTTCAAAGTAAAGTTGACCATTTTGTAACAGGTTGCACGGAAAATTGTTGAAGATATGGTGATCATCATATCTTTTGAGTTACTGTTAATCTTTTCAGACAAAGAGTTAAGATTTTTTTTTTCTTATTTCCAAAAATCTTGCATCCTCTGGTAGTATATAGACTACACATTTACCCTTGTACAGATATCTCTTGCTTGTCTTCATCTTGTCCTAGTTTCAGAAGCTACACATAAGGTAAGGTGAGTCATTGTGTTGATCGAGTCAAGGCAGAGCAGCCGGAGTTTCCTTCAACCCTACGTCTCGTTTCTCTAACTTGATGCACTTAAATCTGTTGGCACAAGTGATAAACAGCACAAGATCGAAGGCAATCAAAGCAGCTGATAAGAAGAAGAATCTGTCCATATGACCTTGGTTTAAGTTTGGAGGTATCCACCCTGGCTTCCCATGCTTTGAGGTAACCTTCATAACCAGAGTCAATATGATTGAGCATAGATAGCTGCCCAATGCTGATGATGACATGGACAAACCGAGGCCCAAGCTCTTCAACCCGTCGGGGATTTGTGAAGCGAAGAATTCCCATTGAGCTACATAAATGAAAGCTTCTGAGATTCCCACAAGAACATACTGAGGTGTTTGCCAGAAAATACTGAGAGAACTTGTTTCTCTTTCATCTGCATATTTCAGCCTCCATTGCTCGACTAGGCCTGCTATTATCATTGCAATGATCGATATCACCATCCCCATTCCTATTCTCTGCAGTTCACTTGGTGTCTTCAGCTCTTTCTTGGTTAGTTTAAAATACAGTGGTAAGATTAACTTCTCGTAGCAGATGATGAATGTGGATGTGCTGATTATGTCGAAGGCAGTCATGCTTGCCGGGGCAATGTGGAAAGTCGATATCTGTGTGTTCATAGAAGCCCCCTGTTCAACAAACAGAGACAATACTTGTACAAATACTAGAGATGCTACAATGGTGCAAAACCATATAGGAAGCAATCTTAGTACACATTTTACTTCCTCAACTTGTGTCACTGTACATAGATGCCATGGATTTCTAGCTTCACCTTTAATCCCTAACAATATCTTGTCTGATTGGCTCATCATAGCTGCTCTGTCAAGGCACCTTTCACCACAAATAACCAACAAGATTTAGACAGAGAGGAAGGATGAACTCAATGCTGTGTATGTGTGTGTGTGAATTAATAGACTTACTTGAAATCATCTGTATGTGGTATCGTTCGTGTACATTCCTTATCGTCATTGTGTGCTTCGTAGAGCCCGTCTCTATGGGACGAGACATCAAGCTTGAACTTTCTCACAGAAGCAACAAACACTTGAGAAAATCTGGAAATGGGATTGCCAGAAGGCCTAATGTGTCTATATCTACAAGTGCCACTAAGTAAGGAAACTAAAGCCAATAAGCCACAAGCAGTCGATATCCAAAAAGCCAACACCCATTTCCCCAGATTCTCTATGTAAACCAAAACAGTTTCTGCTATCAATGATCCAAGATTCAGAGCCACATAGTAGTAGCTAAAGAAAGCAGTTTTGGACTTGTTTTCTTCTGGATCTTCTTCATCAAATTGATCAGCTCCCAGTGTTGCCAATGCTGGTTCTATGGCCCCACTTCCCAGGGCCAGCAAGTATATTGACACATAGAAGCTAGCAACTTTAGCTGCTGAAGGTTGGTTACACACTTCTCCCATCTTTCCACAACCCTTTGGCTCTAGCATGAATTCTTGAGTTGATAGAGATAACAACACCAATCCCTGTCAAACATGTCAATAGCTTCAGGAACTTGAAATGAAACACGAGATGAGACATGAACACGAAATGAGACACGAGATGAGGTAACACTGCATAGTAACATACTTACTATGACTAAAACAGCTTGGAAAACAACAGAAGTTAGGTATCTTCCCAAGTAAGAGTCACTTAGAAAAGCACCAAACAAAGTGCAGATGTTAAGTGTACCCATCCATGTACTAAACATGTTTGCTGCATCTGCATTAGATTTCCTCAACACCGATTTCGAGAAGAGTACCATATTCACTTCTACGCCCGTGAATGCAAGTGCAGCAAGTCCTTCGGTTGCTAAACAACAACACAGATATAACAACACTTAACCTTAAATTCAAAAGACAATCACATAACAACTAGATCATGTCTTATAGAAGCCCCGAATACTATATTCAGGCTACATTGATGTCAATCGACAATATATTAATAGAATAGACGAAAAATTAACAAGATATATACCAAGAACAAGGAATCCAGCTCTCCATCCACCCGTTCTTTCTTTCGTTGCTGCTTTTCCGTACATATCAATTGTCCCATCTTTTGTGCAAGAACCATTTTCTTTTTCCTGCATTATAGATCAAGCTCAATGAATTTCACAATGTCACAAAAGTTGTGAACTTTTAGACAACACTTACCATGGATTTTCCCAACCAAAAAACAGACCAAGTCCTATATAATAAAAAGAGCTAGCCAGTTACAAGGTTGTAGTAAACAGTTATTTAAGGTTGTGGCACTCAGTCTCATTCATACCCCATCAAAAGTTGGAAATAAAACAAAAAATAGGTTACTGAAGAAACAATATCAAAGTAAAGTGAGATTAAGATAAGGTCTTTTTCCAAAGTATACTAATCATTGAAAACTAGAAGAAATCCTCCATTCAGCTAAAAATGTACTTTTATGATCATCTTGTTGCATTATTATAACAGCACTATGGGTACATTAGGTCCACTTAATTCATTTTCTTTTGATAAAAAAACAAACTTTTCGCGTTTTTTATGGACATTTCTTGATTAAAAATTTATGTTCTTGATCCTTATAAGTTGATTGCTTATGATTCATAAAACACAGGCCTAGGAAGGCAAGTATAGACATGCTTTAGTTGTGTAGGTTTGAGAGTGAACAGAGTGTGCTATAACCTTAATCATATCCTCCTTAACAGACATGCAAAAGATCATATCTTGATAAAGCATAAATCAATCGGTCCAAAAGAGATTTTCTTAATCATTGTGTTCTACATTTGTTAACATGAAAAAAACATTCAAGATATTAAAGAAACTACACAAATTAAAGAGGTGTATTGTATTTGTACTCAACAAAATCATAGCTACTTGACAAAAAAATTGCATTTTCATCATTTTGTTGTGGAGCAAAAAAAAGAAAGAAAAATGGAGGTACCATTTTACTTACTGTGGTACCACTGCAAGTAACAGAAACATCAGAATTATTACTGGGCTGTTGATCTGTCTCCATTTTTCTTGGAAATGGAGCTAATGTAGAGAGAGAAAGAAGGAAGGAGGTTCGACTAAAAACACTGTTAGAATTATGAACTATCAATCAAGAATGTTCATCATCTTCAAATTCAATACGAAAAAGCAACTTTGTATATTGGGATTTCTTTGGATAAACGCAATATTATGTTAGAGTTCAATCTTGGAGGAGTTTTTTTCCCCTCAAAAGGCATGCCTAGTTAGATATCTTAAAGGTTCTTTTTTGTAAACTGAATTTGCGTCACCGTGTCTGTTCCTCAAACAAGAAAACAAATGGTAAATGTGCTCCTTCAAAAAGTATTATGAATGATTTTCATTAGTCGAATCATTATCACCTATTAATCAAACTCAAATTCTAGAATTATGAATCATGGGTCGATCTATCTTATATGAAATAATTCGTTGTACGATCTCATCTAAAACCTACTTAATTTATTAATATTCAATTTGTTTACATACATATGTATCACCGTAAACTCCAACTTAATCTTCATCATTTTTCTTCCTTTCATTTCAAAAAGAAAATCTACACTTCTATTGTAATCTATTTCGAAAAAGAAATCTTATTACTTTCGTCAAGTCGATTAAGTTGATTGCTTAAAAAAGTGTTTGATTTTTGTGTTGAAGTAAAATCTAGAAATAGGAAATTTATAATCTATAATCACTAGTTTTCGAGAATCAGATGGACCGCATATCGTTTCCAGACAATTAATACCGTGTATTATTAAATTAGACCCAAGTCTCTTACATATCTATACTATATTTAAAACAGGAAAAATTTGACATATTTACTGATTTGCCTCAATTGTAAAATTGGACATAATTACTTATTTGCCATTGACCAATAGAAAAATTGTGGAACAAAAAACTAAAAAACTTTTGAAAATCTTATAGAACAAGTTTCATATATATTTTAAATATAATAAGTAGTCTTTTAATTTAATATAGGGGTAAATGAAATAGATGAATATTTTGGATGATATTATTGTATGATTATATCTTAATGATATAATTAAAATTTTGAAAATAATGAAATTTAAACATTGTCAAAAATTTAAAAATTTGAAAATTATTCTATAATTTTAATATAAAAATGTGAAAAATAGGTCTAAAAGCTAAATTTCATTTTATGAAGGGTTGTAAAATGTTTAAAAGTAGTTTAAAAGCCATTATAAAATTATTAAAAATAATAATTAAATTTGAAAGTAAAACCAATAGTAATCTAATAATGTTGTGAGGTTAATCTAAAAAAAATCCACAAATAACATTTAAAAATAAATTCAAACATATATGCAATACTAATTGTGTAAGATATAACTATAAGAAAAAATATTTTAAAATGGTTTCAAAATTCTAAAAAAATATATTGTTTTAAACGTAAAATGAATTTGAAACCTAAATTTTTAAATATAAACTACGTTTTTGAATAAATACAGTGTTTGTAAAATAAATTCATCTAAAAAAATGTAGAAAATTATTTACAAATTATTAAATATAATTCTAAGATATAAATGAACAAAAATATGAATAGAACATATATATTAACAAATATAATTAATTACTTATAATTAAAGCACATGAACACAAAACTATTATTATTATTGTTTTTGTTATTGTCGTCGTCGTTGTTGTTATCATCATCATAAAAAAATACGGATTTTTTACAAATTTTAAAATAATAAGATCTCATGAGTAATATTTTAATATAATAAATTTATTATATTATTAATAATCGTATTTGTCATAATAAATAATAAATTGCGCATCGCGCGGGTATATTGCTAGTTTTAATCAAAACCCAAGAAGAAAAAATATTGCATTTTGGCCCCTCACTTTTAACTTAATTACTAAATTCACATCATCTCCTGGCCGTTGAGGACAAAACCCTGTGGCTCTCTCGCTCTGTATCTCACATGGCGTCTCTCCTATCTAATTTATCTTCCACTATTTCCCGCGCACCCCTTCTTCGAAAGCCCTCACTTTTCTTCTCCATCGAAACTCTGCGAAGACACCATTGTCTCCGCGAAGTGAATAGGCCCACATCGTCTTTTCTCTATTCTACAACTAGTTTTGTTTCAATCCACTCTTCGCCTTTCCCAAAAGCCCGAGCCCTAAGAGCTTCGGGCCAAGATGAAGAATTAGTTGTTCTTGGCATCGAAACTAGTTGCGACGATACTGCTGCCGCAGTAGTAAGTTTTGTGAAATTAACCAGGGCAAGCTTGTGGGTCTTGGTTTTTTTGTGAAATGAATAATAAAGATTTGTTTTTTTTTGAATGTTTGTGTGATGATAGGTTCGAAGCAATGGCGAAATTCTTAGCCAAGTTGTCTCGTCTCAGGTATGTAAGAACGCGTTCGCATGAGATAAAGGTTTCTATCATGCGTGTTTTATTTATTTAATTTTGGAAGGGGGTGGGGGGTGGGGTGGGGTGATTAAAGTGGAAGCCATGATAGTCCTTAGTTGTATGTTGGTTGAACATGTTGGAGCCTGTTGGCGTGGAGTTCTTTTCCCTAAATTGTATATATTTTAACTTCATTTTTCTCTCATGATGACTATGATTACTTGGAATTCAGCGCTTCATGTTTGAGTGCCTTTATTACATGACATGCTCCAAAGACCTTTTATCTAATGCATCATGAATGAAGATTGAAATTTTGAAATGTTCTTACTTTTTTTTTTGTTTTTTTTTTTGGAGGAAATATTCGGTTGATGTTAGAAAGTGGTTAGCATACTGAGTGTATTCTTATCATGTTGGCATTTTTAGATATGTTTGTGTCCTTATGTGCTCCTTGGTTCTGTTAATCTCTTTAGGGATGGTTTTAATGTGTTTCTTACTACCCTAACACTATTATTATTATAAACTAATGGCTTGGAACTTATGGCATCACTATAATTTGTCCATGCTGATACAAAAAGGAGTCAATGGAAAAAAAAAAGTCAAAAAGTCGGGAAAGGATTTGGTAAACCATTCTGTTGCATTCAACTAATTTATGAGATGATAGAGGGAGAATTATGAGCTATACTGCTGTTGAGATCTTGTGCAAGTATACAATTTTAGTTAATGCCAGTGAAAACGGTCGCGTTAAATTCAGTAGCTAAGAATTAGTGGTTAAAACTCTTACCTTGAAATAATGGTTTAAAGGTGTAAAAACCAGCATGATAAGAGTAGTTTAGTTTGTCTTACACAAGTTGAAAGGGGCTTTCACTTGTTCTTATGGCTCAAACTAGGTAATGACTGATCCTTTGGTTGAAAGGATGATGTATCTATTGTTAATTATTTGAGTACTATCAAATATGGACTTCTACCACTCATTTGGTTTTGAACAGTGCTACACTGAATATATGAAATGAAAGAAGGTAAACTGAATTTTTGAAGCAAGGGTTAGAAATATAATATTATTATGTTGGGTTAGCCAATGCCAATAGGTCAAAAAACACAATTTGATGAAAAACAAAAGCACCCGCAAGGCTGCCCAGACCTAAAAGAAAGAAAAAGAAAAAGATGATATGTTACATATAGGATTTTGTAGGTGGCAACTGGCATGCACACCAGGTCTAAAACTTTCTACCTCATAGCACATAGTTCTCACTATTGTAGCTGGTTACTATAATCATACCATTTATAGCATTGAATCAGAATCTTGCAAAATATGGCTTGATGTTCATGCTCCTTTAGCAGCGTTTAGTGAGGCAAATTTAGTGTCTTCATTCATCCAAATGAAATAGGACGGGCTACATTGCTGTTCAAGGACTTTGATCTTGATGACCTGGTATAGTGGTTTGTATGGGCATGAGGTCATCAAACTTTGACTCACAACTGGAAATTATAGTATACAACTCTGCCGTATTTGTTATATTTTGTTTTTTTGTCAATACACATAGGCTGATGCACAAAAAGTATTTATAATAATGGCATTTTCTTATTCTATCCTATTTCACTCCATCAAGGCAGATCTGCTTGTTCGCTATGGAGGTGTTGCTCCTAAAATGGCAGAAGAGGCACATTCACTAGTGATTGATCAGGTACAGACTTGTTGGCTCAGTAGAATCTCCTATTTATATGCTTGGTTTTATTCATCGATCTATGTCTTACCTTGAGTGCTTCTATAACGTATCCAGTTGTATGTCAGTAATTCCGGTTTTTTTTTTTTGTGGGTTAACACCCATTCAGATTGCTCTTTGTAGCTCAGCAAACCCTATTCATTCTATTAGGTGACAGTTTCACATACTAATCTGGTAAACATTTAGCTACACTATGCTTGTGTATTGCGAACATGTTATCATTATTCTTTTACCCGAGGTGTTTCAGTTTATAAACCTTGTTCATTGATTTGGTCATGTCCATCTACAATGGCTATTGCTTTTATACATTAAAACTCACCGTAATTTATGTTTATGGCATTTTAGTTGCAATTCCTTTTGAATTCGACATATATTTTCATGCAGGTAGTACAAGAGGCTCTTGACAAAGCTAAAATAAGTGAGGAAGATCTTTCTGCAGTTGCTGTTACCATTGGTCCTGGTTTAAGCCTTTGTCTACGTGGTAATCTTGATTCAGGGTTTTGTCTTCTCTTTATCTTTTTCTAAGATTTACTTTTTATTTCTGGATCAAGTTGGTTTGGAAAAGAAAAGGATCTTTATCATAAGAAATCTGGCAATTCAGTTCTATTACTGATTTGATTTATAGTGTACCACCAAGTGATAGACAGGGAGAGACACTGTCATAGCACTTATTTTTGTTATACTGCTTTCATGATTTTTAAAGGATACTTGTAAGGAGATAAGGCCTTTACACTTTGTTCAATGTATTTTGTGCAGTTGGTGTGAGGAAAGCTCGGAAACTTGCTGGTGCTTATACTTTACCCATTGTTGGTGTCCATCACATGGAAGCCCATGCTTTGATAGCAAGGTAATAATAAATGTTGCGGAAATTACCAAGCAGAATTTATCTGTTTGTAGCCTTTCTTCAATGGTATACTGTGGTTTGATCATGTTTCAAGGTTCAATTTATATTTTTCGAAAGTGATACGTCTGTAGCATGTATGTAACCAAAAATGATGTAAAGACAGAGAATCAAGTTTAGGGTGGCTTGTTGGATCCAAAGACAAATTTCAAAATCTGTTTTCTTTTGACGTGTTTAGAGATATGAGTTTACACTGAAACTAATACCTCTTTTGATTATTTGGGTGGATGTCCTAGATATGTCTTGTAATCTTCATCATAACGTATAATGCTTTGGTTTCTTGTTAAAAAAAAAAAGAAAGAAAGAAAAACAATTTAGTCGCTGTGTAAAGTTAATAGATGTGCTATTCAAGTGTATGAGAAAACACAAGATCTTCGTCTGGATGTAATAGGAACATTTTACTTCCTCTCAGAGAGTGTTTGACTGACATTATGTGCTTTTCAAAATCTCAAAAAATGTTTTCATCAGCTCTTCAAAAGTATTTGGTAAAATTTATAAATAATATCTTATTTCATTGTATAAGAAAATATTAGGACTTACCTCCTAAGAAGTTTTTTTTCCCTTTTAAGTAAACACTGTCAATTTGGAAAGAGAAATTAGAAAAGAAATGTAAAAGGTTTAAAGGTGTCAGTTACTATTATATAGCAGGTTTATGACATGTTGCTTTTATCTAGGTTAGTGGAAAGAGAGTTACAGTTTCCTTTCATGGCCTTGCTCATCTCAGGTATGATCATAACAGTAGAAAGTTCTTCGTTTCATTTTTCCACTCCAAATACTAAAATGAGACCAAGAAAATTAGAAAGGTCCAGCAACTGACTATTGCAGTATTGCTAGTGGAGAACATTTATAATAATCCTACGGGGGCACATAGTTACTAATTGCAATATAGGTCATCTAGGCTTTCCCTGAGTAATATTTTTGTGCATGCATCTGGTCATGAATGTTGACATCTACAATTGCTCATTTACTTAGGAGGCCATAATCTTCTTATTCTTGCCCGCGATCTTGGCCATTACATACAACTTGGTACATCGATAGATGATGCAATTGGGGAGGCATATGACAAGACAGCAAAATGGCTTGGTCTTGATATGAGGAAGAGCGGAGGCCCTGCTGTAGAGGAGCTGGCTCGAGAGGGTGATGAAAACTCTATCAATTTCAAGGCAAGCTGTATTCCAAACCTTAATTGAATTTATATCATTTGAGGATAAACTTTCTAGATTGAAATATTGATGTTTTGATGTGCCACAGGTCCCCATGAAACAGCATAAAGACTGCAATTTCTCATATGCAGGTCTCAAGACTCAAGTCAAATTGACAATTGAATCCAAGAATATGTAAATTTCTCTTAACCTTCAGTTAGTTTCTATCTATTGTTATTCTACTGAACTTTTGTTCTTGCTATCACAGCCATCCTGCGATACTATAATCAAGTAGTCTGCTTGATGAACAGTGATATTCTTTCTACTAAAATTATCAATTTGTGATGGATTGCCTCGAATATACACTAGTCTACTCGTGACTACATCCTCATGTTTACAGTGAGAGACATACACTATGTTCTTTAGGGAAAATGATGCTTTGTCTAGTCTTTTATATTTTTCTTAGTCTAGATACTGTTGCTCTGGTTTCTGTTCAATAAGCATTGTCTTTCTTCGTTATCATCCTCTACAATCACTGAAATTTCAATGACGATGTGCAGTGATGCTGCAATCCCTATTGCTTCAGCTAGTAGTGAAGATAGAAGGGCTCGGGCAGATATTGCTGCCTCTTTTCAGGTAATCTACTCTGATGATCCTCTCTTATCTTTGCTCCTTTCTTGTGTATTATGATAGTAAACCTTCAAAATACTATCTCGACTTCAATTTGAGAAATTCACGAGTATTCTTGATTGCAGCGAGTTGCAGTATTACATTTAGAAGAAAAGTGTGAACGAGCCATTGGATGGGCACTAAAGATGGAGCCTTCTATGAAGTTTTTGGTCCGTGTGTATTCTCTTTGCTCGTGTTTTAGTCCTTCCAGTGTATAAAGCCCATGACATGTGTGCTACATCTTATCTTGCAGGTAGTGTCTGGAGGCGTTGCATCTAATCAGTATGTAAGGTCTCGGCTTAATAAGATAGTTGAAAAGAATGGCCTGCAACTTGTTTGCCCTCCGCCCAGCCTTTGTACCGACAATGGTAAGTAGAGTCATCTAAGTGATTTGTCTCATCATGCCAATATAGCCCATTTTTGTTGTCGAGTTGGGACAACTAAAATTTGAAATGAAAGGAAAATGCCAAAATCGAGCTAATTATAGTCTGCTATGACTGTTATTGGTAGGCGTAATGATTGCTTGGACTGGGATTGAGAATTTCCGAATGGGAAGATATGATCCTCCGCCACCTGCATGTGAACCTGATGATGCTGTGGTTCGTCTCATTTTATCATTCTGCTTATTCTTTTCAAGTTCTCCTGGTTTCCATTCCTTAAAACCAAAGTTATATTTTCATAAAACTTGATACAAGAAACTAGGACTCTGGTTCGAATGTCTGAAAATAGGTCCTTGGTAGTTTCATCTCTGTGTCTGAATGGTTAATGTTGGTGTATCAGCTTGATCTTCGACCGAGGTGGCCGTTGGGGGAAGAGTATGCAGAGGGAAAGAGTGAAGCTCGGTCGGTGAAAACAGCACGAATTCATCCCTCTCTTACCTCTCTAGTTCAAGCATCCCTTCACCCACCACCTTAGGTAGGACATTCTTGACTACACATGATCAACATGCCTATACTTAGATATGGTGGTCATCATCTTTCTCTCATTTCCCTAATTTGTTATTATGATGTGTATCATAGAATTATAATTTCCCACCCTCATCTTAAAACTTAGTGGATTACTCAATCTTGTATATGTGCTGTTATTTTATCTACTTTGGGAATATTTGTACACTATTCAAGAATTTTAATTAGTTTAGAATGTTTTTAATTCATTTTCATATGATACAGTTTGTAAATACACTTCACAATTCTTCTTTACTATATTCTATTGAAATGTGGCTTTATTCTTTCATGAAAATCTATTAACAAATGAGATAAAGAAGAAAAATGGACAAAAGTGATGGTGAAGATTTTTAGGGTTTTCATTTATATAGGATCTCATAGATTTTGTACTATTACATTACTCTCTCAAATTCAAAAGAAATTTATAACGTTGCATTACTCTCTCAAATCCAAAGAAATTTACGAAATAGATTTTGTAGATAATTGATTCCTAAAAGTAACCAAAATAAATAAATGGGCTTTTTATTATTTAAATAGGTTTTAAATCCAAAACTTGATATATGACAGAGTTTAGTAGTCTCCTTGACATTTTATCATTTATTTAGGATTTAGATATACTTTTGAACAAAATAATTAAATAGTAAAACGTGAAAATCGGTATCATTAGTGTTATTGGTAATTAATTACTCCTATAGCCCCTTGCATTCATCTATATATATATATAGAAAACTTTTGACAGAAATAGCAAACATGAATTTCCCGCTCATATGCTTCTTGCTATATTTAGAAAGTTTATGTTAAATACTATTTTTAATGTATTTTTTATTAAAAAAATACAAGTTAGCAATAAGTGTATATATTTATAATAAATATATAGGCTAAGTTTCTATTATATTAATAAATATTTTTTGTCTTACTTTCTTTGATGTACTTTTTGCAGAAAAGTTGACACAAATTATGCATAGAAATAGCTGCCATTTTGGAAGGGATGATACGTTTCCCTAATATATAATCATGACAAATCTTTTACTCTGATTATTGATGATCTTTTAGTGTGTTGCAGCTTCTATTCTTTCTCATGACTTTTCATCTTCCTATTTACACCTATAAATAGTGTTATGTAGCTTAAATCTCCACTTTGCATTTTCAGCAAACATTCCATATAAACACAGCAAATACGAAAGGTATGAGATTTGTATAAACACCATGTATTACAAATTTCATTTATATTGAGATATATAGAATATATATATATATATATATATATGCTAAATATGGTTCCAGGAGTAGCAGTAAGCTTAATCTTCTCATGTATTGGTTCTGACATGGATTATTTTGTGGTTGAAATTGAATATTGTTATTTTCATAATGACATATTGTAGGATGGCACCAACTTTCTCGGTTGTGAAGGAGATTGGCCCTTCGAGGACTCAACGGGCGTTGAAACTTCTGTTAGTTAGGACCTACATTGTGCCTGCATTCATAAATCCAAGGATTCAGCAGAGCATGAAGTGTGTTTTCCATGATTCACAGGTGTTCAACTCTTTATATTACAATGCAGGATTGCACAAAAAGGTTTTTCACTGGGTCGTATTTCTTATGTGCCGTCTGGTACTGGAGAAAAACATTACCTAAGGTGCTTACTCAACATTGTTCGTGGTCCAGAAAATTTTGATGACATTAAAAAGGTCAATGAAGTGCAATATTCATCTTATCGTGATGCTTGCTATGCTTATGTTTGTTGGATGATGACAAAAAATACAGTGATGGGATAATTGAAGCAAGTCAGTGGGCGTCCGCTGCTTCACTAAGATATTTTTTTGCCACTCTATTAAGTTCAAAATCAATGTGTTGTCCAGAAGTAGTGTGGGATCAATGTTGGAGATATTTGTCTCATGATATATTATATGGACAAAGAAATCTCTTGAATCATCAAGGTATCAACCTTATATTACATATTTATGTTGATTGTATCCTTACATGTTACATTATTCATATCATATAATATCTTTAACTAAGGAGGATGACTACTCTATTTTTACAGGGTTACAAATGACTGATGAGGAGTTGAAAATTTTAACATTGGTTGAGATAAATAAATTGTTGGCTAAGTTGGGGACATGTTTGAATGATTTTAAATCAATGCCAACTCCAAATATGAGTAGTTGTGCTGGATTTCAAAATCGTCTAATATGTGATTAATTAAATTACAATCGTAATGAACTTGCAGAACAACTAAATTCCATGGTGGGAAGTTTAACTGATGAACAACGAAATGTATATGACATAGTTCTTGATGCAGTCAACACCAACAATGGTGGAGTATTTTTTGTGTATGGATATGGAGGAACTGGTAAGACTTTTGTATGGAGGACACTATCAGCTGCTATTCAATCAAAGAGAGATATTGTTATTAATGTAGCGTCAAGTGGTATAGCATCTCTTTTATTACCTGGAGGACGTACTGCACATTCAAGATTTGCAATCCCTCTAAATCCGCATGAAAATTCTACATGTGCTATCAATCAAGGGAGTAAATTGGCTGAACTAATTGTCAGGTTGAAGCTTATCATTTGGGATGAAGCTCCCATGATACATAAGTACTGTTTTGAGGCATTGGATAGAACTTTAAAAGACATCATGCAATTGGAGAATGCATTAAATACTGAGAGGACATTCGGAGGGAAAACTATTGTATTTGGTGGAGACTTTCGTCAGATCTTGCCAGTCATTCCAAAAGGTACTAGACAAGATATTGTTCATGCCACAATAAATGAATCATACATTTGGAAGAGTTGCAAGGTGTTGAGACTTACTAAGAATATGAGGTTAGAAGCTAATGATTGTGGGAAGCAACATGATCAACTAATTGAGTTTTCAGATTGGATTTCCAAAATAGGTGATGGGGTTATTGGCGTCCCACAAGATGGTTATTATGAGGTCAATATTCCAAAAGATTTGTTGTTGGATAATACATCTGATCCAATAGCAACCATTGTCAGTAGTACCTATCCATTTTTTCATAGTAAGACGGATGACCCGAGCTCACTGCGAGATTGTGCTATTTTAGCACCAACTCTTGATGTGGTTGAAAGTGTGAATGAATACATGTCATCATTAAATCATATGGAGGCAAGAAAGTATCTCAGTTCAGACAGTCCGTGTAGATCAGATGCAAATGTTGATTATTTGTCTTATATCCATAATCCAGAATTTTTAAATGGGATTAAATGCTCTGGAGTTCCAAATCATGAATTATTGTTAAAAGTTGGTACTCCGGTAATGTTATTGAGAAATATTGACCACTCAATGGGGCTTTGTAATGGTACATGATTGATTATCACAAAGTTGGGGTCACACGTCTTGCAAGCCAAGATCATGTCCGGTGATAATGCAGGTCAACATGTTTTGATACCAAGGATGTCATTGACCCCTTCGAACTCAAGATTACCATTTAAGTTTTAAAGGAGACAATTTCCTTTGATGGTGTCTTACGCAATGACCATAAATAAAAGTCAAGGTCAATCGCTTTCTAATGTAGGTCTTTTGTTGTGAAAATCAGTGTTTTCCCATAGACAGTTATATGTTGCATTTTCAAGGGTTACGAGTCGAAATGGACTAAAAGTTTTGATTTGTGGTGGCAAAGAGGAGAATACTATGTCCACTATGAATGTTGTATATAAGGAGTTATTACACAATGTTTAATAACAATGGTTTCAATTAAATTTTTAAGTGCATCATTGAATTTCATTACCAACAATTTATTCCGATAGAGTATGTTTTAGAATATGATATATATACTCATATGTATATATGTATTTCTTTTACTTACGTTAAATTGTTTAAAATACAAAACCGTGCAATGCACGGGTGAAATACGAGTATTATTACAAACAACTCCCTCCCCATTCCCAAAGATGAGCGCGCGAAACCTCGATGTTGAACAAAAATACACACACACACAGTTTGTGAAAATGGAAGTGTCGAGTCTGCCAATTCCTGCGTCGCAGAGAGGAAAGTTGATATCAGCGGGCTATACTTCTCTCTCTTCACTTTCCTCCATCTCCCCTTCTCGTTTAGCCCAAGGTATACTCGCTTTTGTGTGTTCGCACAAATCTTTTGTTCAGTTTTACTAGGTTTTGAGTTCAAGGTGTTGCTTGTATGAATCATATATTGGATCAATTTATTTTCTGCTGTTGATCTTCTCTTTTCTTGTGCTGATTAGATTTGAAGATTTCGGAAAATGAGGCGGTGGAGATTCTGAAAGTTGCATCTAGAAGGAGTGGGTTGGACAAAATTGAGAACGGAAATTGTGCGATTATGAATGGTACTTTTGATTTTTAGTCCGTTGATTTTTGATATGTTGTTTAGGCATGGGAGAAATGACTGTTTGGCTTGTTTAATTTTGGAATGTTGTGCTGAGTTCTGGTGCTGGCTTCTGAGACGTTTATTTTTCGTGTATGAGTATAATTCGTATAAAACCAGTTCAATTCATGTATCTCCTGTGGGAAATATAAAGAAAAATCCAAAAAAAAAAAAAGGAGGATTCTCATTTTTGTTTGTCTGATTCTTTTTACATCTTGGTTTAGTATATAGTAATTAAACAAAATTCAGTTACAATGATCCATGGGGCAAATCTCTTACAGTTTTCCCAAGTGTTTGAGACTTAGCTTGAAAATGGAGAGTTTTGTGTGCCTTTTTCCTCTTCACTCTCATTTCAGATCAGCCTCAGTATTATTGTTATGCAGTTAAAGCCTTGAATATATGTTTTTCACATTCATTTTGTTTAGGAGCTCAAACGGCGTGGGATATGCTACATGAGGAGGAATCTTCTCTATGCATCACTACTTCTTGCTCAGATTTGGATGAAATCCTTGGTGGAGGAATACACTCTAAAGAAGTTACTGAGATTGGTCGGTCATTCTTCACTTTTTGCACCAGTAAATGTAATACAATCTCAGACTTTTTCCATTTATGTATTTTCTTACTATGGAATCCTAATTTTTTCAGGTGGAGTGCCAGGGATTGGTAAGACACAACTCGGGTGAGGATTTTCTCTATCTTCTACTTTTTTGTTCAAGTTTTGAATCAATTACTCTTTTCTCAACGTAATTCATAATGGATAATGTAGCATTCAGCTGGCAGTAAATGCTCAAATCCCAGCTGATAATGGTGGCCTTGGAGGAAAGGCAATTTATATTGGTATGTATCTGCCGGATATAATGGCTATCTGTTCTTCATATAGTATTGTTGTATCAATGTTCAGCTTTTATAATCGACTTTTTTTATTTTCAGATACGGAGGGCAGTTTTATGGTGGAACGTGCTTTACAAATTGCAGAGGCGTGTGCTCAGGACATGCTAGAATACTATAACTTGTTGCGGAAGGATTCTCCAGCCTGTCGACTGGATAAGCAGGCGAAGGATTTTCTTGACAATATATTTTATTTTCGGATATGCACTTATACAGAGCAAATTGCTGTGATTAACTACCTAGAGAAATTCATCTCTGAGCATAAAGATGTAGGTATAGTAAACTGAATGGCAGTTTTACATGTGTTCAATTATTTTTAATCGGAGGGTGGATGGGTTTGACTGTGTCTTTCTGTCTTCACAGGTTAAGGTTGTCGTTATTGATAGCATCACTTTCCACTTCCGTCAAGATTTTGAGGATATGGCTCTTAGGACTCGACTACTTGGTGGCATGGCATTAAAACTGATGAAACTTGCAAAAAAATTCAATTTGGCAGTAAGAACATCTGAATTCCTGATTTCTGCTTGAAACTCTTTTACGTTTAGGCACATTGTCAGTGCAGGTAAATCACAATTTACAGTTCAGCAACACTTCTGCAGGTGGTACTATTAAATCAAGTAACCACAAAGTATGTGGAAGGTTCATTTCAGCTAACTCTTGCTCTTGGTAAAAATTCCACGTGACATCATAATGAATTTCAGTTGTCTTTTTTTCCTTCCTCCTTGTTTCTTAGTTTCTCTCTTTCATCTGAGGTGGAGGTGTTATTCTAGGAAGTAAGAAAATTAGTACTTGAACTGCTGATATAAATTCTTCTAACTTGTTGGCCATGCTCAACAGGTGACAGCTGGTCACATGCTTCCACAAACCGGATCATATTATACTGGAATGGCAATGAGAGGTATGCATACATCGACAAGTCACCATCTTTGCGATCGGCTTCAGCTCCATATGCTGTGACAGGCAGAGGCATTCGAAATTCAACTTCCAACTGTAAAAGAGTTAAACTGATGTAGGCTCTCTTAGTGAATCAGCCACAGAGGTTCTTTCTCTTGGATGCGGTAATCAAGGAGCCAGCTTCCAAAGGTACGTTATATTCAAACTCAGATCCGTTAAGTGCATGCTTCCTTAGGGTAAAGCCTTCATAGATACTGCAAGTTCCTCCCCATAACTAGCTTCAACTGATTGAAGCATGCTTGTACATCCTGTTTAAAATTATTAACTGTTTAATACAGACTTGTGGTAGGTTATGTTTACTTAAGTTTAAACTGATTGATCACATTCAATTGACCCTGCCACTCTCTTGTACTTGATCCTCGTATAATGTTAAATTTGATCCTGCCATTGATTTTCTCTTCTCCCATTATATGTGCCTAATTTGTTTACAATGTTCATCTTCATCAGTTTCTCAAAATGGTCTTACTTGTGATTTGTCATTGCTTTTAATCATGAAGCCTTGTTCTAACTTGAAACCGACTCTTTCAAGTTTTGGTTGCACCTACCCCTGTTAGGATACATACATCACTAAAGTAATTGTTTGATTGGTACAAGGATCAAAAGGGTAGAGAAAGTAAACTGTGGCCTGTAGGGGCTAAAGTTTAAATAAAATGTGCACAAGGTAGAATTTGTGTTTTTTCCATTAAGAAATGAACTGAATGAATATTTAAAAATTAACTACCTTTCCTCTAAAGAATGGTGATTGAAGTGTCCCAGACCAATCAAAATCAAATGACGTTGCATCAAGTAAAATGTGGCATCTATATAGTTAAGTTTTTTTTTTTTTGCATATACACCAGATTTATATTATTATTTACACATTATTTTACATATATTTATATGAGTTAGAATAAAGTGAGAGATTACTACATATATCTATAAAATTCACTTGATGCTGGAATCTGGTTGCCGTAGATTTTTGACTTGGCTTTCTTGATTCCATTATTGATTGTTTGCATAAATAATTATTGATTTATTTACTTTTATCTGAGAGTATCTAATGTCGAATAGTCAACCTCACACATTATGCTTAATTAAAGTTAGTATTTGGGTTTTAATTAGATGCGAAATAAGGTATAGGCTCGAATAGTAAAAAGAACATACTTTGATTCCAATCATGCTGATTTCTGAAGACAACAATTTTTTTTATCTTTTTTTTTTTCGATATTTATTCGTTGTCAAGAATATGGTGTTTATGTTATCTTTCTTCATTTCTTATGTTATCAAGATAGGTCATTTATATTTGGCTGTAATTGGATTTTTGATTTGTTGAAATTGAATAATTGCTTTATTTGGATAAGGGAAAAAAAAATCAACCTTTGAAAAAGGAGGTAAAAATAGCCTTAGGAGTCGCAATAAGGCAATGGCAACGGCAACGGCAACGGCAACGGTACCCCTTTCTGTCTTCAAAAGTTCACCAAACAATCAACCCCACCCCATCCTCAATCCCACACACCTAATTAATAATACATTTTAATATAACAATAAATATAAAACAGTGCCAGATGGCACATACTTTCCTTTTCTCTTTTTAAGTTAAAAAGTTAGTTTTAAGAATGCCTTGTCTTAACTGTGTTAGTAGTCTTTTTGCAGTTAACAAATCTTGACTCCATTCTTGCAATTCTTATAGGTATGAATATCACTTGTGATTTCGAGCAAGTTAATAAACCTTGCATGTTAGACCTTAAAATATACAAACTACGTCGTTTGTTTACAAATATATCGATACGTAAATAAAATGGTAGTTACCAAAACAAACTTACTAAAAACTCACTGCTGATCAAGTAAAAATAAATTACAACTTCAAATCACTATATGAATTAGTATACAATTCAGTAAATTTACATATCCTTATCTTTATATAATCAATCAAGTGGATACACAATAACTTTTAAATATTTTTTTGGCATTTTTCTCTTTTAGCAACCAACAATTGATCATAAAAACCTTCAAAACTTCTCACACCTCATATTTTTCCTTTTATTATCTTCTCATCACTATTTCTCTCTCATTTTCGACAAACTCGAAGAGTGAGAGAGAGACACAGTAGAGCCATGGCTTCTTCATCTTCCCTCACACTCTCCCAAGCTATCCTCTCTCGCTCCACCATCCCCCGCCATGGCTCCGCCCAGCAACTCCACCCTACTTCCTCCTCCTCCCCTCTTTCCATCCCCTCCTTCTCCGGCCTCAAATCAACCTCCTCTTCCGGCGCTGCTTCTCTCTCTCGCCGCCGCGCACCCGCCGTGACTCGCCACTCGGTCTCTGCTTCCGCCGCCGTGGAGACCCTAGAGAAGGCTACCGACACCGAACTTGTGGAGAAGTCCGTCAACACTATTCGATTCTTGGCGATTGACGCCGTCGAGAAGGCGAATTCTGGCCATCCTGGTTTGCCGATGGGTTGTGCTCCCATGGGGCATATCCTGTACGATGAGGTGATGAGGTACAACCCCAAGAATCCCTATTGGTTTAACCGTGACCGTTTTGTGCTCTCCGCTGGACATGGTTGTATGCTGCAGTACGCACTTCTTCACCTGGCCGGATACGACGCCGTCAAGGTCCAATCTTCGGCTTTTAACTTATTTCTCATCTCGTTTCTTGCTTTTTTTTTTTTTTTTTTAATCAGCAAATGCATGGCATTCTATATGTTCTTACAAGTGGGATTGTTCGTGCTCTTTTAAATGAGATGGATATTGATAGGTTTGTTTTAGATATTTGGTTTGACGCTATAATTTTGAGTTATGAATATGAGTTTCTTGAATATCTCGTTATTTCAGAAGTAGATTTGATTTTTGAGGTTAACTGATATTTCTGTTGATCTAGCTTTCTGAATTAATAAAAAAATTATTTCTAGATGTCTTTTGTACTTATGTGTTCGGGTGTCTTTAGTGCTCCAATTTTTGTTGAATTAACCCATTCTTATGTTATACGTGGTGTCTTGAGTTCAGATTTAGTTAGGTTATTGATGTTTCACTTTATATCTTTTGATGTGTCAAGCCAATCATTCACATGGTCACACGGAATGTTGTATGTAGTTGTTTCATGAGCATTTTCGTCTTCTTTTTAACTGTGTTGTGCACCTTACAGGAAGAGGATTTGAAGAGTTTCCGTCAATGGGAAAGCAGTACTCCTGGTCATCCTGAAAACTTTGAGACACCTGGTGTTGAAGTCACCACTGGTTGGACTCGAATCCTGAAATGCTTTTTATTTGGTTGCACATTGAATCGTTATCTGTAATTCTAACTGTGATGTATGTATCCATTAGGCCCTCTTGGTCAAGGTATTGCAAATGCTGTTGGCCTGGCGCTTGCAGAGAGCCACTTGGCCGCCAGATACAACAAACCAGATTGTGAGATAGTTGATCACTACACGTAAGAAAACTGATTTTTTCATCTCTTCATGAGGATGCTACCCCTTATTAATATGTTTGACTGATGGAAGTGGATTGTACACAGATATGTTATCCTTGGTGATGGGTGTCAAATGGAAGGTATATCAAACGAAGCCTGCTCCCTTGCTGGACACTGGGGACTTGGAAAGCTGATTGCTTTCTATGACGACAATCACATCTCTATTGATGGTGACACAGAGATTGCTTTCACTGAGAGTGTTGACACCCGTTTTGAGGCTCTTGGTTGGCATGTAATTTGGGTGAAGAATGGTAACAATGGTTATGATGAAATTCGTGCTGCCATCAAGGAAGCCAAGGCTGTGAAAGACAAGCCCACTATGATCAAGGTCAGATATTTTTTCATATACTGGATCACTGGTAGTGACATGCAAAGAAGATATGAGATTAAGATCTCTATCTCAGAAATTATGTGTATCATATACTTCTTTGTCCTTGAATTTGATGGGAAGGTAGTTCTTTTGCTGATTATTTATTCTTTTCAACTGAACAGGTTACTACTACTATTGGATATGGTTCCCCCAACAAAGCCAACTCATACAGTGTTCACGGAAGTGCATTGGGTGCTAAGGAAGTAGAGGCTACCAGACAGAATCTTGGATGGCCATATGAGCCTTTCCATGTGCCTGAGGATGTGAAAAGGTAAGGATGTCTTGACTTTAATACTTGCCAGATTGAGATTGTCATATTTATTTGCAGCTGAATGCCTAGTGATTTTAAATATTCTTTGTGGCAGCCACTGGAGCCGACATGTTTCTGATGGTGCTGCTTTGGAGGCTGAATGGAATGCCAAGTTTTCTGAGTATGAGAAGAAGTATCCAGAGGAAGCAGCTGAACTGAAATCCATAACTACTGGCGAACTCCCAGCTGGTTGGGAGAAGGCTCTTCCTGTGAGTGCTTCTTAACCTGTTTTCTTGTTATTAATTGTGTGTTAACTGTTTCTCTGTCTCTTCCAAAAATTATACCAAATCTTGCTTTTAGCTTGCAAGTCAAATTGTTTGCCAATAAGTTGCCCTTCTAACTATGTTTCTGACCTTTACTATTCTTCTTGCTCCAGACATACACCCCTGAAAGCCCAGGTGATGCCACCAGAAATTTATCTCAACAAAACCTCAATGCTCTTGCTAAGGTTCTCCCTGGTTTGATTGGTGGCAGTGCTGATCTTGCCTCCTCCAACATGACGCTTCTGAAAATGTTCGGAGACTTCCAAAAGAACACACCTGAAGAACGTAACGTGAGGTTTGGTGTCCGTGAACATGGTATGGGAGCCATCTGTAATGGAATTGCTCTTCACAGCCCTGGCTTTGTTCCCTACTGTGCAACCTTCTTCGTGTTCACCGATTATATGAGAGGAGCCATGAGGATCTCTGCTTTGTCTGAAGCCGGAGTCATCTATGTCATGACCCACGATTCTATTGGGCTTGGAGAAGATGGACCTACCCATCAACCCATCGAGCATTTGGCAAGCTTCCGTGCAATGCCCAACATACTGATGTTACGTCCAGCTGATGGCAATGAGACAGCTGGTTCATACAAGGTAGCCGTGGTCAACAGAAAGAGACCCTCTGTCCTTGCCCTTTCAAGGCAAAAGCTTCCCCATCTCGCAGGAACCTCCATTGAAGGAGTAGAAAAGGGAGGCTACACCATATCAGACAACTCAACTGGCAACAAACCTGATGTTATTTTGATTGGAACTGGTTCGGAGTTGGAAATTGCAGCTAAGGCTGCTGATGAACTCAGAAAGGAAGGCAAAGCGGTTAGAGTTGTGTCCTTCGTTTCTTGGGAGCTCTTTGATGAGCAATCTGATGAGTACAAGGAAAGTGTTCTTCCAGCTTCTGTGACAGCTAGGGTTAGCATTGAAGCCGGATCAACATTTGGATGGGCGAAAATAGTTGGAGCTAAAGGAAAGGCGATTGGAATAGATCGATTTGGAGCGAGTGCACCTGCTGGAAAAATATACAAGGAGTTCGGCATCACAGCAGAAGCTGTTATCGCTGCAGCTAAGGAGCTAATCTAAGCTCGGTTATGGCGGAGTTATCCAGGTGTCGACTTATGGTTGGTTGAATCATAGCGAAAGCACGACAAAGGGCAAGGGCAGCTGAGAAATGCGAATAAAGAAGACGAAAGTTTAATATCTTGTTTCCTTTTTTGTTTCTTGAAATTGAAATCGAGTAGCAGCTTTTGCAGTCTAAATGTGATGAGGAGAGGAGAGATATTAGAGGCTCAACAATCCTCCTGATTGTACACTTGAACATCATCTTCATTTTGTAACTCAATGTGTTTGTTTCTTAATGATTATTACAAGGTTCTTCTAAGTTCTCACAACCGTCCCGTTTCTGATCATTTCATAATCATATTACATCCCTGAAAAATAACAAGAAACTATGTCGGGTGGGGTCGGCTACACGGATCATATCTTGTCGTTGTATTCTTCAATTTGATATATTTGAGAATGAAAAGGGATGAGTAGGAGTGGCAAAGAGAGGTGTAGTTGGAAATGGATTGGGTGATGAATTGAAGACACTGAAATGAGAAATCCTAATCTGAAGAAGAAAATAGTTGTGTGGTGGTTGGAAGAAGGTTGTGATTGTGTGGTGGTTGACTTGAGAGCTTACATTGCCTATCCACATTCTTTCCTGTGGAGGGACCATTCAGCATCACACTCAATAATACTAAATCCTCAGCATATTCTCTCTCTCTCTCTCTCTCTCTCTCTCTCTCTCTCTCTCTCCAACCAAGATGTAACTTGAGTAAAATTATTGTTGATTTAAGATACTTTAGTTATTAGAAAAAAGGGCATGTCAGAAGAGAATCAACTAAAAAACTCATGTCTAGCAACTTGTGATTGATGACTGCCTTAAACTAATATTTGGCGATAAATATTGATATATAGAGAGATACATGTAGCATCTCAAATTGGAATTCATTAAATATTGATGACATTGTTCATGTTGTTCCAAAAATTACTATTAGTTTTATTTGTTTAAAGGCTGAGAGAGAGGCCCAAACAAAAAAAGCCCACTCCCAAATCTATGCCCAAAAAAAGATATCACTGCTCAATCTACCAAACTTTGTGGTAGTTGGTGGCTCTGCTCTGGTTGGTGGCACTTAGCATGTTTTAAAGCTGTTTCTTTCTTTTTTTTTTTTTTTTGAATTAAGCAAAATTTCATGGCCCACTTCTCAACTCCACTTAGTTAGTCATATTTATAATTAAGTATAGCTTTTAAATTGATGTGTGTTTTCATGGGAAAATAAAATTATGTAAGATTACACAAAAAATTATATGAAAGAATTTCAGGGGTATGTATGTTCATGAATATGAGTCTCTCATTACTTGAAAACTAATTAATATGCGGTTGCTTTCAAGATTTAACATCTTTGCCAACTATAATAGTCACATTCTATTAACTTTAAAGATAATTATGAGCAGATAAATTAAACATACATAAATTATGCAAATTTCGTTTTTTTTAACATAATCAACCAATTAATTAGACAACAGAAATATTCATTTAAATTCAAACCTCAAAAAATACATTATACGAACTTTATCTAATATCGGTTGATTTGTGAAATCTTATATGAAAACGTGGTTTAATTAATACACACCTTCAAAACAATGATAATAACGTTGTTTTTAAAAAGGAAAAAAAAAATGAAAGCAAATCTTCCACTAATTCTTACCAAAATTTGACAATCTTAATAAAAACTTGTCTTAAAAAAAAAAAAAAAAAAAGGCGAAGGCAAAGGTGGTTGGTGAGAGCACAAGAGTCTTTGGTGATACGGACCTCATTTTGGCCCGCCAACCCCAACACTACATCTCTCATACTTCAACCTAACTCCATTCTCTACAATAATTTGTTTGCGATTTCCTCAATCTTGAAATCTTGAACAAACCCTCTCAGAGACCCACCTAATTCTTCGTCTTAATCGCTGATAGCAACCCTTCAATATGGCGCACGTTACCAGAATGGCGCACAATCTGAGCTCTCCCAAATTCCCAACCCCTAATGCTAAATCTTCTGCTTCAACTTCATCTTCATTGTTTTTTGGATCCAAGAATTTGACGAATTCATCGAGAAATTCGTGGGTTTTGAATAAAACGTCAATCTTTACGGTTAAAAAGATGAACCAGTTGAAGGTTTCCGCTTCCGTTGTGGCGGCGGAGAAGCCGCCGACGGTGCCGGAGATTGTGCTGCAACCCATCAAGGAAATTTCCGGTACTGTCAAGTTGCCGGGCTCTAAGTCACTTTCTAACCGTATTTTGCTTCTTGCTGCTCTATCCGAGGTGATTAACTTGCTTATGCCTTTTGATTTGAAATTCCAAAAATGGTTTGAGATATAAAAATGTATTAACTGTTGTAAGGGATCTTAAGTTAAAATTATAATTTGAGTTCTCCAGTGGGATTAAGTTCTGGGGAGTTAGATGCCTCTCGAGTTCAAGATTTTGTAGGTCTTATTGTATAGTTGAATTCATATGTGGATGTGTAATGTGTTTGTTTGCACGCATATTTGTGATGTGTTATTCACATTTATTGATGCGTATAGATCTGACCTTCTTATGTGATTTTATTGTAATAGAAGCAATGCATGTGTGTGTGTGCGCGCTTATTTGTTATAATGCTGAACTTGATGGGTATCATCAAATAACTTTATTATCTTATCGACAAGGTTGAATAATTTTTGATATCTGCTGTATGTGGTATTTATTGTCCTGACCATGCTTGTTGTGAGGGCGAAGACTGATTTCATTCTGCAGCCCTCCATTTTGCTTTCCATGTTCATATCAGTCGCACAACACTCTAATCCATAAGTTGATCCTGTAGTTGGTTCAAAGGTATTCTACAATCACAGAGTTTAGAGGATGTGTTTCTCCATTTTTTCTTGCCTGATTGAATCCTATTTGCAAGTGTAACATCTTTATCTATTTTTCATTGACATGTATTTGATTACCGGCCAATTTTCACATTTATCGGATTGCTACTTCTGTGATGATTAAAGTGGTAGTCCATATCCTTTATAAATTTCCCCATTTCCCAATATATATGCTGGGATAAATTTCCTTATTTGATTCAGAACTGTGCATAAAAAGCTGTAGATGAGGATCGCAAGTATCAGAAGAAGTGCACAACATTATTTTGGTCGTTGAGAATATAATCATACTTCAGAACTTCCATGTTGTTTATTTTTCCTCTCAATTTAGGCTATAAAAGCTTTATAGATCTGTCGGCAGTTTGCACTGTTTATATCTGTTGTGTGCTTCCACTGTGTTTAATTAACTTTTTATTAATTTTTAATGTGCTCATCTGTTGAGTATTGAGTTTGTATATTTTGGTGTTGTTCTCTGAATACTTATTATGTACATAACTTGTTAGGGAACAACTGTTGTGGACAACTTACTAAGTAGTGATGATATTCATTATATGCTTGGTGCCTTGAGGACTCTTGGGCTGCATGTGGAAGAAGACAAAGCTAATCAACGGGCAGTTGTGGGAGGCTGTGGTGGTCTATTTCCGGTGTCTAAAGACACCAAAGATGAAATTGAACTTTTCTTAGGAAATGCAGGAACAGCAATGCGCCCATTGACTGCTGCAGTTGTTGCAGCCGGTGGAAACTCAAGGTATGCCATTTGGCTTTTCTTGATCTTGTATGCATGGTAGCACATTTTCTCACAAGTAAAATTTTCCCCATTTTCGCCTGATCCCAGAGGATTTTTTTCCCCTGTTATTCACTTCTATCTCAATATTAGCCCGTCACTTGGACCATTTCGTTATATAAATTATAATAGTGTGTGCCATAGCCATACCTGCTGAGTGCACTTGATTGAATGAAATATCTTGATTTGTCTATTTGCATAGTGAACTCCTTATTTTAAACGTAATCTAGTTCTTTTGTGTAACATTTTCACTACTTAATGGTTTTCAGCTATGTACTTGATGGGGTTCCTCGCATGAGAGAGAGACCCATTGGTGATTTAGTCATTGGACTTAAGCAGCTTGGTGCTGATGTTGATTGTTTCTTAGGCACAAATTGTCCCCCTGTTCGTGTTGTTGGAAAAGGCGGTCTTCCTGGTGGGAAGGTTGGTCTTCCTTCCATTTGAAATATCATCAGGGAATTTAACTTGGTAGTTTATCTTTGGAATCTCATGAGAAGCTATGGCTTATTTTCCCTATGTTTTCCATTTTTTTTTGGCAGGTGAAACTCTCTGGATCTATAAGCAGCCAATACCTGACAGCTCTGCTTATGGCTGCTCCCCTTGCTCTAGGAGATGTCGAAATTGAAATCATTGACAAGCTAATTTCTGTACCTTATGTTGAGATGACACTTAAGTTGATGGAACGCTTTGGCGTCTTTGTAGAACACAGTGACAGCTGGGACAGATTCTTGGTTAAAGGGGGTCAAAAGTACAAGTAAGTTCCTTTCCACTAGCTTGTAAGCAGCTTTGAGAAACTCGATTTTAGAGGTTTGAAGGATGCATTTTTCATCAGGTCACCTGGAAAAGCTTTTGTTGAAGGTGATGCCTCAAGCGCCAGTTACTTCTTGGCTGGTGCAGCTGTCACTGGTGGGACCGTTTGTGTTGAGGGTTGTGGGACGAGCAGTTTACAGGTATTGCCTAATTACATCCAAGTTTGGTGTTGAGTTTCTGATTTAGGCACTCTTGACAATTATAATCTCCATCCAATCAGGATTATTTGGAACACGGATTTTCTAATTTTCTTTTGCTCCTATTTGAAGGGCGATGTTAAATTTGCTGAGGTTCTTGAAAAAATGGGTGCTGAAGTTACCTGGACAGAGAACAGTGTGACTGTAAAAGGACCTCCACGGGATGCTTCTGGAAGGAAACATTTGCGAGCCATTGATATCAACATGAACAAAATGCCCGATGTGGCCATGACTCTTGCCGTGGTGGCTCTTTATGCTGATGGACCCACTGCTATAAGAGACGGTATGGCTGCTTTGGTTAAAGGATATAATAAGTTTATACAAACCTCTTTTCACCATCACCATGTTTAGAATGCTGAGAATAACATCAATTGCAGAAAATACCACTACAAGAAGAAAAACCCTTCTCACTGAACGGTTACTTAGTCCTTAGTTACTTAATTAGTTATCACTAATCATTAAAATGTTTCATCCAAGGGCCATGAATTTTATTGTTATGCTCCTGGCCCACGAAACCCAATTTGCATGGTACGCTGACTCCATATCTCTAGCAAAAAATGTGAAAACAACACTCAACTCCGGTTGATAAAAAACCTGCTTTAGGTTACTCTCGTTCCAAATAAATTCTCTGTTTCTTTCACGGTTTATCTTTAGGACTAAAGCAATTCTGGAGAATCCATGTTATTATTCTTATGTTCCTTGGCCATGTATTATCCTAGATTTGAACAAATGGGCCCGAGCGAATAGCATCTGTTCTCAATGCTTACATTTTACTTTAGTTCTCTTTCTTTTTTCTGATTCTTCTGCCTTTGATATTACTTTCCCTGTTGAAGTAAATTGTCTTTTCTTTCTCGTCTTTTCACAGTTGCTAGCTGGAGGGTCAAAGAAACCGAAAGGATGATCGCCATTTGCACAGAACTTAGAAAGGTTTGCTACTCCTATACACACTTCATTCATCTAGACAACAAGGTTTTTTCCTAGACTATAATTTATGCCGTTTGTTCATATCCTCTACCTCCGGTTTCCACATTTCAGTTGGGAGCTACAGTTGAAGAAGGTCCGGATTACTGTATAATTACTCCACCGGAGAAATTGAACGTGACAGCCATTGACACGTACGACGATCATAGGATGGCCATGGCCTTTTCTCTTGCTGCATGTGCCGATGTTCCTGTTACTATCAGAGATCCTGCTTGCACCCGTAAAACTTTCCCTAATTATTTCGACGTCCTTGCTTCCTTTTCCAAGCACTGATAAGTGAAATCGAGACACACCTTGTTGAGTGCTCTTTGTCGCTTTCAGCCGAGGCAACGAAAGACCGGCAAACCGGATTCTACCATGTAATGATTAGAAATATGAAGTAAAATGTTGAGTTTGTTTGTATTGTAACACTAAAATCCTGTTTTAAAGTTTGTAGCGAATAGATTGAATTTATTGTGACCATTTCTTGAATAAATAGTGTTCCCTTTGAGGGTTTACAACTCCACTTAAAATGTAGAGGGCAATAATAATTCCTCAATGTGTGTTCACAAGATCTATATTTAAGAACAAAACTTGAAGTGAGTATAAGTTTTTTTATTTAATTGTTAGTCCTATTTTAGTAACAATGGTGAGTATTTTTACTTGCCTCATCAAACATGGTTCGGTATGCCATTATAAGACTATACATATACACATAATATAAAGGGAAAGAGACCATTTGTATCCCATTTGCTATAAATTAGGAAATATAAGATCCTCCATAAAATTTTATCCCAAAAATAACCCATATCTTAAATTTTATCCCAACTATACCCATTTTTGAATTTGTCAACTTATTAAAAAAATACACAGTATGACAATCTGACAAAAAAAAGCCGCAACTTTTGACTGACTTTTGACTCACTTTTGATTGATTTTGACCAACTATTTCTCTCTCCTCATTTACACACTTTTCGTGTAGTTGGTAAAATTTAGGGCAACAAAATTTTTTTTTCTCTCTCTCTCTTCTCTCACACTTGCGCCGCCTCTCTCCTCATTTACACACTTTTCGTGTAGTTGAGAAAATTTAGGGCAACAAAATAAAAAAATTCTCTCTCTCTCTCATCGCACAGTTTTCGTGTAGTTGATAAAATTTAGGGCAACAAAATTAAAAAATTCTCTCTCTCTCTCCTCTCACAGTTTTCGTGTAGTTATAAAATTTAGGGCAACACATTAAAAAATTCTCTCTCTCTCTCTTCTCTCAAATTGCGCTGCAACCCACTTCTCTCTCTTCTCTCTCTTCTCCTCTTCTCCCTCTTCTCTCTCTTCTCCCTCTCACTCACGGCCGGCGCACCCCTCTCTCTCTATTTTCTCTCTTCTTCCTCTCTCAGGCGGTCGGCATCTTCACTGTTTCGGTGAAAGTTTTCGTGTAAGTTGACTCTCATCTTTTCGTGTAAGTTGACTCTCATCTTTTCGTGTAATTTTGTTTTCGTTGAAAATCGTCAAAGGTTGAATTTGACACACTGTGGGTTCGATTTTCAGATTGGAGGTTGTATTAGAAGCAGTGTTTGTGTTCGATTGTCATGGATTTCCAGGTATTTATTTGATTTTTCTGCCATGTATTAAAATTAGAAGAAATGATTTCTGCCATGTATGTGATTTTTCTGCCATCTATGTGAATTTTCCAGTTTTTATTTGAATTTTCCAGTTCATTTGATTTTTATGTGATTTTTCTGCCATTTATTTGATTTTCCACTGTGGGTTACAATTTATTTGAATTTTCCAGTTTTTATTGGATTTCCAATTTTTGAGGCCTGCATATTTATTTGATTTCCAAGTGTTGATTTGATTTGGTTGGTTGAATTTTCTGTCATGTTTTTTATTCGAATTGTCCTGTGATTGTCTTGTGATTTTTCGATTTTGTAGTGTAGTAAAACACTGCTATTTGTACACAAAAACCTTGCAATTTGTATAGTACACGAAAACCTTGCAATTTGTACACTACACGAAAACCTTGCTATTTGTACACTACACGAAAACCCTGGAATTTTTGAACTACACGAAAACCCTGGAATTTTTTGAACTACACGAAAAGTCTGGAATTTTTGAACTACACGAAAAGTCTGGAATTTTTGAACTACACGAAAAGTCCTGATTTTGGGCACTACACGAAAAGTCCTATTTTAGGGCACTACACGAAAAGTCCTATTTTGGCACTACACGAAAAGTCCTATTTTGGGCACTACACGAAAAGTCCTATTTTGGGCACTACACGAAAAGTCCTGATTTCTGAGCACTACACGAAAACCCTGCATTTTTTGGCTATTTAGATTTATATAAATAAATTAGTTAGAAAAATTACATGGGATATTTGTTTTGGTAATGTATCGTTGCACATAAATTAAAGACATTAGTGTAGATAGAAATGAAAATAATACTTAGGCTTCAAATGATTGTAAAAATACCCTTTGTAATAGATGCCAAAAAATTTAAAGGGAAATATATTATTTTTCTTTTAATACAGTGGGAGTGGGTTCGAGTGGATTGTCAGCGCCAGAGCGCGTATATAAATGGATATACGCGGTTTAAGGTGTTGGGTGAGATTGGGACAGAGCTGAGAGAAGTGGATGATGATTGTGTATCGGATTTTCTCCGTACATGTTTCGGACACTTCTTGTTATGGCGGAACGAAGGAGAGACATGTAGGTCATTTTTACATGTCCTGATGAGTCGCGGGGTTCGGCTGACGCATGATAGGACGGGAGACAGATATTTTATGATCAGAGATGATCGATTATGCCGATTTGGAAGGAGAGAGTTCTTTCTTGTCACCGGCCTACGATTTGGAGACTCGGAGTTCAGTCCATCCGGGGTTCACGGTCCACCGTCGTCTGGTTTATACATTCGAGTCGCTCATGGAGGCAGTCCTCGCATTAGGTTACAAGATCTTCTATACAGATTTATTGCTGGGGAGTTTCGTGACAGCCGTCGGGACTCGATTTTAGTGGCGAAGATCCTCGTCTTGTATAGTTTCGTCCTGGGGAAAGATTTACTGAAGACTTACGTGGAGGATTGGGTGTGGACTCTGATCGACCACGATGATGCTTGGGAGACGTTTCCCTGGGGCAAGTTCAGTTATCTGAACCTGATGCGGTGCATGGATAAACTTCCTCAGAGCATCCCACAGCAGACTGGCCCTAGGCCTTACACGTACCACTTTTACGGGTTCTCCGCTGCTTTGTATGTGAGTAACGCTTTTGTATCCGTGGGTTGTTCGTAAATCTTAAATCTTAAATTGTGTAAGTGTTAAAACATTGTTGTCTTAGTCTGATTTGGGATGATTTTACAGATATGGGCATACGAGGCTATACCGGTTACCAGCACTTTCGCTGGCCGTCGCATTGATACAGGACACCAGTTTCCTCGCTGTCTGAGGTGGGCCACGAAAAGGTCTGACATCGATGTTTTACATTCGCTTGAGGGTCAGGTGAGAATTATTTTCAACACAGACAATCCTAGTTAATAATGTTACATATATATATATATATATTTTTTTTTTTTACTTGATGTGTCATCTTTTATGTTAGGTTGTATGTTTTGGGACACTTGAGCCGACCCCTGAGGAGCTTAATCATCCTCTTTGGGGTTTGACAGACCATGATCTGTCACACGGTGTTCAGCCAGTTGCCCCCTACACTGGACGGCCTACTTGGCCTAGCCGACAGGCTGGCCCATCTCGTCGTCAGGCTCATGGCTCGACCGCTGAGCATGCTGAGTCCAGTAGGTCCACTGCCCGTAGGACTGGTCGGAGCAGGCGTTTTGATGCAGGACCGACGCATGGGCCAGAGCCTCCAATCATTCCGGCGGAGGCTGAGCCGGTGCGTGTCAGACCGAGTCGTCGAAGGCGTGCAGACATTCCTACATCCTCGGTATCTGAGCCAGAGCAGCCAGTGTCATCTATGCCTCAGCCCACTTATCCGGATATTGATATAGGGGGTTACACTCCCAGTGTTCCTTATAGTCCGGGATCAGAGTTTCAGCATAGACCGGAGCCTACCCGTGAGAGGACGTCTTCCCCCACACAGATGCCCGACCAGCATGGACCGCTTCATGACATGTTCAGTCAGCTCACCCTGCATATTGACAGACGTTTTGGAGAGATGCAGACGTTCATGGGTGATCGGTTTACGCAGTTCGATCGTAGGATCGATCAGCTGGATGAGAGGATTGGTCATCTAGATCAGAGGTTCGATCATCTTGAGTCCGAGATGCCGACCATTTTCGCTAAGCAGCTACGCACCTATTTCGGCCACGGACCACGAGATCAGTACGACCCTTCTCACGGTGGACCATGGGCGAGTTGGCCTGATGATGGGCCGTCGCACCGACATACAGACCATGAGTCATCCCAGTATGGTGACGCGCCTTCATTTCACGATGACCGGGGTCCAGATACGCATGGTCACGACCATTCAGAGGACGTCTGTGACGCACAGCCGATCACTATGATAGTGCCCTATGTAGATACGCATCGTGATCAGTCGTCATCTCATCATTCGGCGTACGTCGATCCTGGCCAGAGTTTCCATACACCTTCCCATGAGCCCAGACAGGGAGACGATGAGGGCATGCGTGACACTAGTGCTGGCATCCGCCATGTCCGACGTCGTCAGCCATCTCAGTACTTGATGAGTCCGTTCACTAACCTGAAGTGTAAGCGGCGGGTTGACGTGACCGAGGATGATTTTGAGGCGTGGCTCCAGCTCGGTGACATGGCCGATAAGTAAGTTTTTCATCACAATTTTTCATTTGCTATTCTAATGTTGCACTTCATAATAAATTGATCTCTCTAATCATTGCAAATAATTTTACAATGCAGGCGCAACGTTGGGGTGGACTTTGTAGTTGGGCCGGAGTTTTTCACCCCAATTATCGACCCGCATGGACAGTTGGACATTTTGGTATGGTAGTGTCTTTCATTTCTCGTCGAAGTATTTGTTCACAGCAATTCGTTGCATTTAGGCCTAACTCTGAATTACATCTTAATTGGTTGTTCTGAACAGCAAATCGACGCGTACCTGGGCATCATACAGTCAGCACCCAGGTGGTTGGAGCTCGATCGTCCGTACGAGGTCAAAAAATGGGGCCAAGTTCTTTCGGCCTTTTTTAATGTGGGTACCTTTTGTATTCCCATGTCCATTCACTTTTTTGGTCACCCAGAGAAGCCGATTATAACATTGTAACGTGTTTGTCGTTTGCAGGAAACTTGTAAGGAAATTTGGGTGGCCAAGCATAGAAATGATCCACCAGGCTTCAACGCCTATGTTGAAGAGGTCCGAGAGGAGTTCACCCCGCAGGAGCTAGATCGACTGGTGCCATTTGTACGAGGACAGATACCCGGATGGAGGCTTCTCAAGGACTGGAAGGATATTAATCAGGCAAGTATTCCTTTTTTTTTCCTTTGATGTTCACACATTGATATGACATCCGTTTGTGCTCATGACATCCGTTTGTGCTCATTCAGCTTTTTACAGTACTCAACCTCGACGGTCACTGGGTCGGTGCGAAGATTGATCTGTACGAGAAGTCAGTTGTGCTATTCGACAGCTTACGGCACACATGGGATAAAGACGTGGCCGACCTGGGTTTGAGGCAAACAATTCCCATCCGTCGGATCTTGCCCAGACTTCTGCAGTACTGTGGCTGGCATGAGGCCATCGAGATGTACTCATACTCGCCAGCCCAGTTCTATTGTCTCAGTGCGAAGCCTGAGGTGTGCTACAGACAAGAGGATCCAACCAGTTGCGGGGTCTACGCGTTGAAGGCCATTGAGAGTGCTATGACAGAGATTTTTCCGAGGCCAGAGATCATCCACGGGATATGGGGCATGAGACGACTCGTTGCGATCACCATTTATAAGTTCTCAGCTGATCCTGAGTTTGATGATTGATGTAGTCCGATTATTTGTACACTTGAAACAGACACTGAATTTTTTACATTACCACTTTTCATTCGTTGCATAAGTCGATTATTTTACATACAGTCCTAGTGTTATCCTGAAACACCGTGATTTTTACATAGTTCCACACACTATCTTTAAAAGACACACTGTATTATGTTTTTCACCCAATTTTAAAAATCAACACAGGATGATGCCTACTCATCGTACACAAAGCGTTGACTCTCTATGAAAATTGGACACTTTCGTTTCGTGTGGCTCTCAGACCCACATACAGAGCATTTTTTCTTTCTTCGTCGACTCTGCTCGCCAACTACATCAGGTGTGCTATGATCGAATGCCTCCTGCGCAGGAGGTGGACGTTGTCTAGAACTCAAAATTTCGGCAGTGGATGGAATCCGCCTCCCTCTTGGACGACCAGCTTGCCTGGGCTTATCGGGAGGCAGACAACATGTGTTCAACGTCTCTTCAGAAACGACCCAATCAGCTGGGTCGGGCACGGGAAGCACCTCAAGTTCCCACATACCAACCAATGATGTCGTCCAATAGAACTGATGCACGTAGTTGGGTATTGACTCCTTCGCGTAACTATTTAATAGACACATTGATTAGAAAGTGGCTTATAATAAACATGTACAATTACTATGGTCATCTAGATTATGTACAGATCTTTACCTGATTGCAACACAAGCGTGAGAGCATGGTATCAAGTCGAGTTGGAAAACCCTGCAAGTGCAAGAATTGTTGGAGAGATCGACAATGAAATTCTTACCTTGATGGGTGATCTTGAACTTCTGTCGCGACAGCTTACTCACTTGCATTGCACGGCCAGCCTTCATTGCATCTTGGAGTCGTTCATGGACCGACTTTGTAAGAGTGTGTTCGCGTTCCTCAGCAGCAGATCTTCTTTCATAAAACCACTTTTCGATAACGCGCCGAGCACATTCAAGAAACGAACAAACAGGGAGCTTTCGGCCCCAGATTAACCTAGAATTCCATGACTCGGCGGCATTCGAGGTCATGAAGTTATATCTTCGAACTGGGCACTTCACACGCGACCATCTTTCGGGACCAGCCTTTTTTAAGGCATCGATAGCTCCTGCAATGTTTGAGGATGCGAGAGTGTCCATATACCTGCAGAAGATTAAACGACAAAGTCAGAATTAAAGATGATATAGCAATTCACTCGGATCTTGGATAACGGGGTCGTACCTGTCGAAGTCGGTCGGATCATAACAATATGCGGCCAACTTGAACAGCCCAACCAGATGCTTTCCATACTTGGCCAGATTTTGCTGCATATGATAACAACATAGTCCGTGCATAGCATCGGGGTATACGGCTCGCACGGCATTCGTGATGCTTTTATGTTGATCGGAGATAATTAACAGTTGGTCAGGGCATCCAAAAGCTTCTCGAACTTGTGTTAAGAACCAAGTCCAGGACTCATCATTCTCGACACTACCTATACCGGTTGCTAACGGGAAAATCTGATCATTCCCATCCTTGGTAACAGCTACGAAACCGATTCCCTTATATTGACCTTTCAGGTGACAGCCATCTACGACTATAACTGGCCTCGCATAACTTTGGAACCCCTGAATAGAAGCTGCCAATGCGAAGAAGGCAAATTTGAACTTACCATCACAATCAGTACTAAAGGACGTGTACGTTCCCGGATTTACAGCCTTCAACACCTCTAGATAAGATGGAAGCATCGAAAATGACAACTTCGGATCCCCATAAGCCCTAGTCATCGCATGCCGTTTTGCCCTAAGAGCCTTTTTGTAACTTATCTGTAAACCATGACAATCGTTCATCTCCTGCATAATGCCGCGAGCATTCAACTGGGCATTCTCATTTCGTAGTGTATCAACGAAACACTCTCCAATAAGACTAGCTGGAAGCCTTCGTGTGGCATTACTGGTCAGGTCCAACGAACACGAATGTTGGAGATCAATCTTCGAAATTTTCCAAATCCCATGTTTTTCAGAGGCATGCATCTTGAAGGGACAGGTTTTAACGGCACACTTTACATACCACCGGTGTTTTTCGGATCTCTCCACTTTGTAAGCAAGTTGATTTTCAAGATAGTACATGCCAACTGCCTTTTGCAATTCAACCTTGCTGTTGAAGCAAGAACCTTTATGGAGCATATGTGAGGCAGACACATGAGTGGAAATCTCAGAAGGACCGGCTGGATCAACAGCACCATGGGCCATCTCAGGGATAAACCACCAACGCTCTAAGGCACTGACGCTCGATGCCCTGTGACTGCTTTGAGCATGCCTTTCTGGTTCAATAACAGAAGACTCATTTACAGGGTCACGCCGTCCAATGTATGTCATAAACGCCACACGCTCCTCAGTCTGCTCTTCATCCAACAGCGCTACAACCTCTGCATCTAGCTCGAAATCAGTATCTCCATGACAGCTCTCATTTGCCTCATTTTGTTCGATGCAGGTACCTACAAACATTACAGGTTCACATACCGTAAAACTTGGATGTATTGAGTATCATGAAAAATAATACACTATTTAAGTAGATTAAACAGGGGATAGCATACCGTCATGAATTCCTGGGTTGTAGTATCCATGTTCGGGCACTTCTTCCTGACATATTTCATTTTCTTCCTCCGGATGTGGGTACTGACGTACGGCATAATCGATTGGTGATTGGTTTAAGTCAAGAAAGTCAAATCCCCAAGCTGACCTATCATCAACCCGACCAGTGGATGAAGATGGGTCGTGCGCCCAGACATCTTGAGTAGGTAAACTCCATTTAGCATGAAATTCGTGGTCGCTTTGTAGCCCAACTGGAATGTTTGAACAGTCACCAAATTGATGATCGGTGTACTCAAATCCAACATTAAAACCTGAAATTGAGGAAGGATCATTGCCGGCGTGGCTCTGACCACCCGTTTGGAATACCGAGCCGGTTGATGGTCCAACATTTACACTTTTTAGTGTAACAAATACAACGAGAATGTCATCGATCATTGACAATACACCAGCTAGATCTGTATCGTTCTTAATTTTCTTTCGTGTAACCATACCATTAATCTCAACTAATGAGTGGATGACATATCCCCACCACTCTTGAGCACGCACAACTTCATCAATTTTTTCAAACAACTCCTGATATGTTATTTTTTGAAGTTGAATCACTTTTCTTGATCCACTCTTGTACTCTAAGCCTTCCCAGTATCCACCAAACCATACTACAACAGTGCTGAAACTCATCTTTGCCACTACAGGAAAACAGTATATGGATACAACCTGGTTTCAAAACATTAAAAAATTCAACCTATATTCAAAATATTTAATATAAGATACGCATGGACATTTCTTCTTCCTTCTTTACATAATACTAAAAAAAGAAAGTTTACAATCCTATCTATTTCTTTATCTATATGTGTTAGACACATTTCACATTTGAACGTATATGCTAGTTAAACTTTGAACAATACAGCATATAGATAATATTTTGAAATAATTGGGTTACATTCTTCGGGAGAAGAAAACCATACCAAACGAAAACAATAAAAAATCAAATTTTTAACATGAAAACAGGAAGACTTTTCGTGTAACCCCTAAAAATTAGGGGTTACACGAAAACCCCATTGCATTGTGAGGCTACACAAAAACTTTAAAGTTTTCGTGTAGCCCTTGCTTTGTCACTACACGAAAACCCCATTACATATGAGGCTACACGAAAACCCCATTGCATATGAGGCTACACGAAAACTAAAGCAAGGGCTACACGAAAAACTCTCACTACACGAAAAGTCCTGCAATTTGTATTAGTTTTGACTATGATTTCAACATGTAGGGTAACACGAAAACTTTTATTTTTTTCTTTTGCTCAAATTATCACCTCAACACATAATTTACGAAAAACATTATACTTCAAAAAATAACACATATTGCATGGAAGAGATTAAAATATAACACTAACCGTTACGTGTTCGACGAAAATCTCCAAAAAGCTTTTCCCAATACTTGTGACAATGTGAGGTAAGGATGAAATTTTTTGACAATAAAATTTTGCGATGTGCAGCACGTATTTATTAACAATTTTGGCATTACTGTGCACATGTGATAAATAAAATCAGCTTTTATTTCGGCTTTTTCATGCAACTTTTCGTGTCATTTAAAAGCATATATACACTTTTCGTGTGATTTTACAAAATTAAGTACACGTGTTAATTATACAGAGGAAAGAGAAAATCACTTTTCGTGTGATTTTGGGAGTAAGTACACGTGGAGGAAATAGAAAAAAAAATTCCTTTTGCTGATGATTGGTGTCAGAGCCCACTTTTGACTTTGGTTAAAAGTGGGTACTTTTGCCTCATTTTTTAAAAAAGTGGGTATAAAGGGGCCGAATATATAGTGGGGGTTATTTAGTTCTTCTTTTTTAGGAAAATGGCTAATCATGGCCATTATCTCTAATATAAATATAGAATTAAATGAAATGTCCAAAAACTCATGTGGACTTACAGTAATTTTCGTAAGACGGATCTTATTTACCTATGAACTGAATTCATTTTCACAAATTTGTATGTCAATTGTTAAATGTAGATTATAAGTTAATCATTCTCACATAACAAAATTCGTGAAACAGTTTCATAGAAGACATACTCTACCTAATGTGTGAGAATATATGTATATATATACACACACAAAAATTAAAACGATCTCATGGATAGTTTTTGTGAGATTGATCTTTTTTACCCACTAACCAAATTTATTTTCATAAATTTGTATATAAATTTTGAAATGTAGATTATAAATTGATGTATTTCACTTAAAATGATTAATGATACGATGCCATATATATTTATATTTTGGCTTGCTGCTGCAATAACTACGGCGGCAAAGGAACATGATGCCACTAATAAAGAGATAAAATAATTTAATGGGGAAAAGGAAATAAAGAGAGAGTGTTGTGAGACATAATTGTGCCACTTTTATTTCATATAGGATTGTCACATGGTAGAGGCGGTTGCTATAGACAAAAATTAAAATAAAACTATACAAAAAAAATTATAATAATATTTGGAAGAAAAAAAAAAACAACAAAAAACAGCTCACGAGTGTACGATTAATTAGCCTGTTTGCTATTGGCATTGATTAAAAGCACATAATCAATCCTTCATTTAAAAATTTTATAGTTCATCTTTGCTTTTGCCACTTTAAGATGGTGACTCATTAAATTTGCCCTTATGAACAGGATACTAGTTGGGAACAACAATCCTTTCTTTCTTGTGATTAAAGATTCACATGTTTTGCCCTAATTTTAGATGAAAAAACACAAGTGACTCACATGAGATGGATCCAACAATGACAATGGCATGTGTTGGAATAAGAATTCGTGATTGAGTTTAGGCTAATTCCACTAACACTACATATAATTTCCATTAGTTAACGATACATGTCTAATGATGATGACATACTATACACATAACATGTATTGATAAAATATAATATATAGTCGAAGATTAAAACACATTTTCGAATGAAATTTCTAAGAAATATTGAGGTAAATTGAACTTTGACATTATTATGCACTTGTTAAGATGTATTTATTTGTGGAGATGATTTATTTATTTATTCAGTTTCTTGAATATTACTCGTTTGAGTTTGTAAGTCACAAAAAACTTTTACTTGAAGCATGGACCATACATAGTGGTAGTTAGGTAGTGATTTGATGATAATTATATTAACAAACAAATTCACATGGCACTACAAAAATGTTAATGGGATTATAAAATTATTAAATAGAGGGCAATAATATTAACAGAGTAATTAATATAAATGAACATTGAGTATGAAGAAATAAATTAATTCGGTTCCTTCTACGATCAAACTTTGATGGTGACAACTTTAAGAATCATATGGTTAATTAAATTAATCAGATATAAGTTTGGAATTGAGTTATAAAAAGAAATGTATGAACAAAAATAAACTTAAGAGGAAGAAATGAGGAAAAATAAGGGGGAAAAACAGATTTCATTGGAAACACTTCTAAACTTTAATGCTGGAAAAAATATCTCTGCCAGCTAGAAAGTTTTTCATTTTTGAATTGGAAGTGTTTTAAAGCAAAAGTAACAGAACATGTTAATTATTAAGTTCATGCTATTATTAGAAAGAAGAATAATTCAATATATACTAATTAATTTTTAAAAATACTTAAAAGTAAGATGGTTTAATCAGTGTTTTAAAAATCAAGTTTGGTCGGATATATTCGGCTATCGAACTCCTATTCGATTCGGCTATAGGCGAGTTTAGGTGCTCCTAAACAAACATTTTAGCAAATTATAGTAGTTTTTATGGTATTATAAGGCTCTGTCGAATTTTTATTACATTATTTATAAAGACACAAATTCAAAATTTTGAGAAATATAAATAAAAAAAACTCATTTATAACCTATGAAAATGTCATGTGCGAATAAAATTTAAAATGAGATAACTAATTCTACTTGTCTTTTGCTGTATAATATGAGCTCAATATTTTTATAAAGATTAATACATTTAGGAAATTAATTAAAGTAGCTAAAAAGTTATGTGTAATTTATATTCCACGATTAAAACCTATTTAGATTTGAAAGACTATTATTATATTTGGTTGACTTAACTCATAGAAAAATGTAGAATGACTATTATGTTTTTGTTTTTTCTACAAAGTGTGAGGCTTACCATTTAATTCTAGATAAAAATATGTAAACAAGCATGTAAGTATGGTGTGCTTTCATGCTACCCATCAATTTGTAATAATATCGATGATGAATATGTAATATGTATTAATTTAACAAATAACTTTTTTCAAGCCGATGAATATCATGCATTTATAGATGTTAAAACGTAATCAATGAGTTTACTGAATTGTAAATACTAGATTCGGGTAGAGATAATATTTTTAATGTGAATAGAATTGCAATACAAGAAATTACAATTTATTTCCAAATGAAGTTCCATAGATTGTCCCAACAAAGTCAAAATTCCACAAGTTAAAAAAAAAAAAAAAATGAATGATTAAGGTTTGAAATATTGAAATCATATTTTTAGCAAGAATTCGTCAACGTTGGCTTAGTTGAAAACAAACGAGAAATGGGGTGTGATGAGAGCTCAAACACAAAAGCCCTTTTTAATTTTTGTAAGGAAAACACTAAAGTCTTGATCTCCTCTTTATTACTATAATTAAGAAGATCAGATATCAAGATATTGGTAAACATTATACTTCTATATTTGGGTAATTATGAATCTTTAAAATTATTCCGTATATGTCTCCCCAAAATTCATGAATTTTGATTGTATGTCTGAAATTTAGTGAAACAAGAATTTCTAACCAAATGATCATTCTCTAAGAAAAAAAAACAATGATCATACCATCCATCTTGCAATAATGATATAAATTTCAATGTGGGATTCTCAAGAAATCCTATATCCCCACGAATATCACACCCTCAAATGGAGTGAGAATTAGGAAACCTCAAATCTCAACCTTAACCTATATATTTTGGCTTTCGAAATTGCAAAATTTGATGTTAATAAATATAGACCTGTTATTCTAGCCACTGTGAACACCGCTGATGTATTTAAGAACTGACTCAGCATTTTAATATTTTGCTCCCATCTAGCATTTCCTTTAAATATTTATTGGAAAGGAGAGGAATTACAAAAAAAAAAAAAAGGGAAGAATTGATGGGTATAGAAAAAGAGAAGAATAAGTCTGGCGTAAGACGAATCTTTTTTATGTGAAACAGGTCAACTCATAACCCACACTTACCAATTAATAAGAAAATTTATGGATATGAATTCAATTCATAAGTAATAATGACCGTCTCATAGAAACTATCCATAAAATCATCTCAAATGAATTTTTATGAAAAGAGAAAACCCTAGAAATGAAATGCACAAAAACTTACTAATCTCATGGGAATCAACATTAAGGCTTTCACCATTAATGACAGTCTTGTTTGACTCTCTTCTTACTTTTCATAAATCCATGCTTGCAATTGGAGACGAGTCCACTCCAAGGATCTCTCTATCTTTCTTGTTTCTCTCTCCAATCAATCCTAATATTCAATCATCAAAAATCTTGGGATTTATTTTCATGTGTGAAGAAGCAGAGGGGAAAAGTAAAAAGAAAATACGCCATTGCCATTGCCACCACCAACCAAGAAACCACAAGATTCCCCATCAATAAAAATGTAAAAGCTCTTCCACACCGCCATTGCAACGCACCCTTTTCTTTCTTTCTTTCTTTCTCCATTCTTCAATAAAATCGATGAACTGAGAAGAGGAAATATTGTTCTGTGTTCTTGAGTTCAATTCCCATTCGAACCCTAGGAGCATTCCAAGAAATCAGCAGATTGGGCGGAAATAGAGTAAATTCCCAACTGGGTTGCTCTCAAATCTTCAAGATTTTCAGTGCATTGCATCACAGATGAAGCACATTGATAGCAGCCCATCAACCCCAGGAAAGTTCAAGATCGAGAAATCACCTTATAATAGGCTGAGGCTACATTCTTCCATAGCTAAGCTCACTTTTTGGTCATTTCTGTTTCTAGGTTTGATCTTTGTATTCTTTTACAGATCACCATCCTCATCAGCCTCTTTATCGTCAGATCCCTCTAGGAGGTCGCTTAGAACCAGCTCCTATGAAGGTCCTAACTTCGAGAAAAGGGTTAGAGCCTCAGCTAAAATTAGGTCAAGAAATGGGATTTCTGTACTGGTAACAGGGGCCGCCGGTTTTGTAGGCACCCACGTCTCTGCCGCCCTTAAGCGGCGGGGAGACGGCGTTTTGGGACTTGATAATTTCAATAGTTATTATGATCCAACTCTTAAACGGGAAAGGCAAGCTCTGTTAGAGCGTAGTGGGGTGTACATTGTGGAGGGAGATATTAATGATGCTTCTTTGTTGAAGAGGCTTTTTGATATTGTGCCTTTTACTCATGTTATGCACTTAGCTGCACAGGCTGGGGTGAGGTATGCCATGGAGAATCCTAGCTCCTATGTGCATAGCAACATTGCTGGCCTTGTTACTTTGCTTGAAGTTTGTAAGGATGTAAATCCTCAGCCTTCTATTGTGTGGGCTTCGAGTAGTTCTGTGTATGGGTTAAATACAAAGGTGCCGTTTTCTGAGAGGGATAGGACCGATCAACCTGCTAGTCTGTATGCTGCCACTAAGAAAGCTGGTGAAGAAATTGCACATACTTATAATCATATATATGGGCTATCTCTTACCGGATTAAGATTTTTCACGGTTTATGGACCATGGGGGAGGCCAGACATGGCATATTTCTTTTTTACTAGGGATATTTTGAAAGGAAAGTCGATTCCAATCTTTGAGGCTGCTAATCATGGCACTGTAGCTCGGGATTTCACCTACATTGATGATATTGTAAAGGGTTGTTTGGCTGCATTGGATACCGCAGAGAAGAGTACTGGCAGTGGTGGGAAGAAGAAGGGACCTGCTCAATTAAGGGTGTTTAATTTGGGGAACACATCTCCTGTACCTGTTTCGGATCTTGTGAGCATTTTGGAGAGATTGCTCAAGGTGAAGGCGAAAAGGTTGGTTATGAAGTTGCCAAGGAATGGGGATGTGCAATTCACACATGCTAACATAAGCTTGGCTCAGAGGGAGCTTGGCTACAAGCCCTCTACAGATCTGCAGACGGGATTGAAGAAGTTTGTTCGATGGTACCTCAGTTTCTATGGTAATGGTAAAAAGAGCACTCGGTGATACAAAATTTTGAATTGTGGGGTAGGATCATTATATTCTTTTCCATTTTGATTCTTATAATTGTTTTTTAATCTATCTCTGCCTGTTGCCCGATTGTGTTGATTTCACATATCATGATGTCATATAACGATGAGATTCCTGATCCCACGATGGTGTTCTTGTGATTGGTGGACATTGTTTCCTGTGGTGTTCTGATGTGCATCAAAGGACAAACTAGCTTTTGTCATTCATGGGACTGTATTTGTTGTAGTTTTATCATTGTAGAATTCATAACTGATAGAACAATTTGCTGATTGATGGACACGTGTCATCTGAATCCGATTCAAATAAAATAGCACATGATAGCTTGGCTGTTGTGATTCATATTCATGAATTTTGCGAATCAGTGTTCGCATAGTTACTGCTCTTGTAAAGGCCAGAGCGCATGACTTACCCTCTTTAATTGGCTACGTTATTTGTTTAAGTATTCTTGTCTTCCTAATTAATTGCTCTGAACCAGCATACCATGAGTTTTACTGTTTGTTCTTGTTGGATGTTTCCTTTCACATATGTGGACATTAACATAGGATTAGTTACATATGAGGCCAAGTGATCTTGATTTAATACGAAGCCTTTGTCTGATAATTTCTTTAGCTCAAACTTTTAAATTTTTTGTATATCATATCCCTTCTGTGAAAGGGATAATCCATTAGTGACTTGAAGGTTAGAGTAAAGGTGTGGTTTAGGTGATTATGCTATGAAAACAGTCTTCAAGGACTCTTGGTAGAAATGCTATTGATTGCTATACATATTTACTGAAAACTTAGAACAGGCTATTAACTTTCAGATGCTCTGAATCCTACAATAAGAACACCTAATTCGAAAGATCGTTATAGCTTGACAAGTGCAAGTGAGTAGAAAGTTCGAATGGGTTCTGAAGAAACAAAGTTAAAGCCCCAAAAAAAATTTGGGAAATTTAGGGTTTCTAATTTCCTTCATGGTCTTGATGCTAATATGGCATAATGATTTTATATTTTACGGTTCCCTTCGATCATCTAGCAGTAGTATGTGAACCACACCAAAAATGTGATGCTTGGAAATAGAAGAACATTAGTGAGATATACTTTTCTAGTTATTATTGGGTATTAATTTCGAGGTGAATAAAAGTGAAAGTGCTTTCTACCATATTTGGCTAGCTGTTATAAAGGGATTTTGTTCTGTTTTGTGATTCTATTTCTCTAGTAATTACATTTGAGAATGAAGTCTTCTTTTGAAGTACATTGCAATGCATTAATAATGCATGAGACATTGCTATACCTCATTTTGGTGGTAATCATCGACTTAAAACGCCCTTTGAATTGCTAGTTGAAGAAAATGACGTATAAAATGAGTAAATTTGCAGATGCCGCCATAAATATCGTATCAGAGCTCTCCTTTGGTGACATTGGCTTCAACAAGACCTTTAGTCTGAATTTTTCATCTATGGTGTTTTCTATGAATTATGTAGTTCAATCGAGTTCATTATCTTATTTCCTTGAAGCTAGCAATTGACTCATCTATATTTGGATAAAAGATAAATGTAACTGAGCACTTGTTTGATCAGTTTTAGGATCCACCGTCCCAGTTGATGGTGTTCGTCTGTTTAGATGTATCACGTCGCGCAAAAGGTATTAGACTTTACTGCAGGGTTTTTACTTTAAGATGGTGCATATTATCTCGTAAATTTGATGATGGAATTTCATTTGCTCTTCACTTTTTGCAAGTCTTCCAAGTTTTCGATATTGTCTCTCCTTTCGTAGCTGTGTTCAGGGTCTCATTGATGAAATATTCTTGTGTTTGGTTGTTGTTAATGATAACCATTGTTATTTGACACTGTTTTGTTCATGGTAGATGTGATTTGGATTTTTAAACTCAGATCTATATATATATTCATATCTACCTCATTACATGTGTCAACTAATTCATTCATTATTAGTGAAATTGTGACTAAATTGATAATCGAATTTTTTTAGCTGAAATATAAAATATCATACAATTAGGAGTTATTCTTGAATCAAATTGCAACTTATTATAGAAAAGATTCATACCCTTAGTTTAAAACCACTGAACTAAAATGTTAATTATACCCTCATGTTATGTTAGGGTTACCTTCATGTTATGTTAGTGTTACCCTCGTGAGGGTAACACGGGTAACACTAGCATAACATGAGGGTAACCTTAACATAACATGAGGGTATGACTGCCTGAAGCGAATCTTGGTGGGTTTGAGCGCATCCACCAGGCGCGTGGGGGCGCGTGAGAGCGCGTTTGGGCGCGTGAAAACGCGCGTCAGAGGCGCATGGGGCGGGTCGACCCGGGTGCATGGATCCTAGATCCATGCATCAGTTGCATAAAATATTTTGCCAAAAAGAAATACACAAAAAAAGAAAAAAAGGGTTGTTGATTATCCGAGTTTTGTTTCTGAAAATAGTGCAACGGAACGTAACAGAAATACGGAGATGAGGAATCAGTTTTCAGTAGAAATTTGTAATCTCCTTATTTCATCAATACCTTTATTTATGATGTTCCCAATCCATAATTACAAATTAAAAAAACTGTATTAAAAATTAAAATGGCGTGGTTGGTGGAAATATACATAATCAAAAATTTGCAAATTTCAAATTTGAAACTAAATAACTGAAACTATAATTTTCACACTAACTACGTCTAGTTTTTAAAGGGTAGTCTCTATAATTCTTTCTCCACAAATTGCTTATTAGATTAATATTTGGACAAAGAGAGAGTTAAATATTATGAATTAACAAACAAATCTAACAAATATTTGCAAAATATTGATACAAGTTTATGCTGACATAACGCAATCTCATGAATAACTGATACAATTTTATTCAAAATATTATTTGAAATATTTTGCAAAATTAAGTGGATGGAAATTAAATTTACAGACAAAATCGCAGCCTTCGCAGGTAGGTGGGTGGAAATTAAGTTTACAGACAAAAAATGTTAAGTGAATGGAAATTAAAAATTAAAGACAAAATCAGTGGTGGGTGGGTGGAAATTAAATTTACAAACAAAATTGTTTTCTGTGTTTGTTGCTGGTGAATCGGATTGGGCACTTCTTTCTTGTTTGAGAAATGAAAATGAAGGTATTGATAAACAGTGAAGGTGCAGGAGATTACAAAATCTACTGAAAAGTGATTTCTCTTCTAAATAATTTTGTTACATTGTGTTGCACTATTTTAGAAACAAAACTCACAAACATGGTTGCTTCCTAAGGAACAACAAACAATGATGGTTGAAGAGCAAAAGGAGCATATGCCAAATTCAGAAATCATATTTTGTTCTTCCACTTCTCAAAATAAGGCACAGCATATCCGCGAGACGGGAAGACGACAAAAAGAAGTTCCAAGATTCGAGCATAAGCCGTTTTCTTGATCCCTTGAAATGAACTACCTGTGTCCCAAATGTATCAATGTTTGCGAGATGAGACAAAGCTTAGAAAATAGAGATGAATTGCATGGCAAAAATCAATGTTGAGTGCTTCGTGAAAATGTCCTCACCTTGACGTTCAAGGGCATCCCATGAAATTGACCAGCACCCTCTGGTGGTGTCCAATTATAAAGAGAGCAGGGCAAAAAAAGCACCGAAGCGCCACCAATTTTGTCGAGGAAAGCCTCTTTTCTAGAAAACATTCTTACATTAAACTTGGCATCAGATCTTACTACCCACGCAAGAGCTAACTGGTCTCCAAGCATTCGAGAAGCTTTCATGAATTTTGAAGTGTACACTTTTAGCACTTCCTGTAAGAAAGCCTTACCCCTGTGGACAAAGGAAAACATAAGCTTACATGAACATATGGAAAATGGATGCTTACAAAGATTTAAAAAAAAAAACAATGAATAATAAACAGCCAACATAGAGATCACAGAAGGAGTGCCCCATACTGTAATGAGTAGAGAGGAAATATGAGTCGTGTCTAATTAGTTCATAGAGAGAGAATTGGAAATAATCCCACCTTCGAATTCCCTCAGCAGTGCCCCTTACTGCAATGAATCCTGAATTTAGAGGTTGCTCTTTATTGTTTCGGAAGGTAAGAGCAAGATCAAAATCAGGATAGTCGGTAAATATTCGTCCCAAGTCATTTATTACTGCTATATCAGAGTCTGTGAAAATAAAATGAGTGACTTGTTCCCGCTTCTGCCTCAGCTTCTTGAGTCTTGTTTCTAGAAATATCTGAAAAAGAACATTGCAAATAAGAAGCAATAAATTTCAAAAGAATATCTATACACAGGCTGTCTTGTTAGCATACTGCTAACAGCTTCTATTGAAAATCCACCAAATTTTCAGGGGATGAATCTTTCAGACCATAAGATGTAGGCTATGAATAAAACATGGACAAACAAACAACGTATAGTACAGACACTGAGATAATTAACAGCATAGAGAGATAACAAGATCCTATAAATTGCTATGTTTTCAGGACAACAGAATATAAGTCAAAAGAAATCCACAATAGTAGTGCTGAGGGGAACAGAACTACTTTAAGAAATACTGTTGAGGACAGTACAGAAGTAAGAACCAAGTTAAGTGAATCAGCACTCCAAGCATACAACTCAATTATCCACTATATCCTTCATAATGAAATATTTAATGCACATATGCACCATGAAGCTCAGGTAAACAGAAATCAATGACAAAAAAGAATGTCCCACATTCCAACAATGCCTTGTGCTCTTACAATGTAAGACCTGATTCTTTGAAGCATCAACTTGTCTCGCGAATATTCACCTTGTATTGGCTGTACAGTAACCATATCTCTATACAGTGGAAGGTTGGAGGCAGGATCAGTAAGAATGAAAACATTGCTTTGAGGCATTGTCACCTACAACAATTCATTGAGGATCAATTTAGACGAACAATTGGGCCAAATATTAATCACATAGCATGATAGATGTGACCCACGTTGGAAAACTGGAATATAACTTGCACACAAAGATGGTACAACTAGTTCAAGTCCTTAAATTGCAGACTTCATTACAGATATTGTTTTGTAAACTTCTGATTGTCACAATATTAAAAATGTTATTCCTGGGACATTGTAGCCCATAAAGAGCAAATGAGTACTAATCAATGGGCATCTAGAAAAAGTAATCCAATGATACACCTATATGTCTCGTGTGCCCAATAATGAATACCAATCAAAAATGCTATTTTAGCATTCTAAGTCCACATATACCGAAAGGATATTGAGGGCAGTTCCACTTTCCATTGATCTTTCTTAGAGGTCAAATTAAAATGCATTCATATCATCACCAAACATTAAGACAATTCTGAAATTGAAATCTTCAACTACAGAACATTGATAAATTTTAGAAGCCTGATTCACATGCCTACATGTGATTGGTTTCACATCTTAACGTAGAGTCAAAACTCTTTCAAATAATTTCCCAAATGAACCAGAAATACCTGAATGAAATTTATGAAGACATTCAAAATGGCCATTGACCTCTCCACTTTGTTATATGAAGTGTTACCAACAGTAACCAAATCAACCGGTCTATTCCCAACAGTAGAGTTGTAGGTGGTAAAAACTGTGACAAAAGATACTTGATCTAACGAGTGAGAATTGTTATGAGATGTTCCAAAATGTGTCTTGTTAAGAGCCTTCACTCCTGCAAATATTTATGTTTTGCTGTTAGTTCCTAAGCCATGTAACAGAAAACGAAATCCTTATTGGATCATACACAGAGAATAGAGTTCATGAAAATTAAATTTATCACCGCCAAGGCACTTATTGTTTGATTAGGCTACAATGCAACAACAGTTAATAAAATCGAATCTTCAACTTATTTACCCATCACTATTAGCAAATTAGATAGGTATGAAGGTAACATATACCCTGAATGAAACAAAATAGAATGACTAGATAACTCAGGAGTCCCTCCCAGTATAGAAACAACAAATAACTCTAATACCAAATTATCAATACCATCAATGAAGCAACTAACCAAAAAAGCTGCCTAATTTCCGACTGGCAATATATCTGGTATCTGCCTAATTTCACAAAGAAACTGATAACGAAGAATAACAGAATACATAAAACCTTGGCACTGCAAACGATCAGGCAGACCCTCGCCAGCAGCAGGTCCAAGGATAATACGATCAAACTTCTTCGGCTTCTGTTTATGTACATCCCCGAAATTTGTTTCCTGCTGAAGTTCCTTAACTGAAACAAGCATCCATTTCCATTTACATCCAAAATTGCAAAAGCCATTCAAGTATATCCAAAAAAGGCGTAATCTTGGGGAGAAAGGAGAGATAAAATCACCAACCTGATAACAAATGTGGAATTAAAATAACAATGGGTAAACATAAAAGTAACCGATTCCATCCAACACATATTCTCTTTCCCAGCATAATCTTGCAAACAGCTCACTCTCTACTTTCAGCCTCGCCAGATGCAGTTTCTAAGTACTAACACTATTGGATTCTGCGATTTCCACTGATTACAATGTCTGTAAATTTGAACGCACTAATCATCCAAAAAAAAAAAAAAAGTTACATTCAGACGGATAAATTTCGGGTGATAAACCAATATTAAGCAAATTAAACACAATTTAAAAGGGTTTTCTCAAAAATCAATACATAAAATGCTTGAAACTTAGTGAAGAAAGTGTGATAAAATCGATGGATTAAACAATATCAATACGCATAGAATGAGAACTAAAGGCAAATTGTGCAGAAAATCAGATCACTTACCTTCAGTTGGCTTTTTTTCGTTTTTGCAGAAGCTCATGAATCACAGAAACGATGTCGGATTTGAGGATCTATTCTTCTGCGGGTGTATTTGGGCCTGTTAATCAGGCCCATATCTGCAGGCTCGGCCTGTTTGCTCTTTCTCGTTACTTATTTGGGCCCATGAATTGTATGGGATGGGCTTTTTTGTAGGGATTCATGACCATGATAAATTGATAATTGTTAGATTTTGTCATGATAAAAATTAGAGGAAATGTGTCAAATTACACGATTATTTTTAAGAAATTGACTTTTCTAACATTGAATATAACAAAAGGTACTTTTTTACTACAAAATATAAGAAAGTTACCTTTTCTACACTATTTTGACTCGGTCATGGAGAAATCATTGAATAATGATGGCTTGATGATATATTCAATTTTATTTATACTTATTTAACAATTGTTTTATCCAACAAATCATATAAATTGATAAAAGTAATTAAATTGATAAATGAGGTTCGATTATTAGTGTATTAAACCAAATTTAAATGAATAATCGAACCACTATGATTAATAGTGTGTTAAATCGAACCACTAGTTAATTTATATAATTTACTATGTCACTAATTAATTCATATAATTTATTAAAACCAGTAATTAACTAAGCGAACGAGTAATAGAAAATTTAATCGAACGACTAATGAACCAATTGAACCACTAATAGAAAATTTAATGAACTAATCGAACCAGTAATTAATTTATTTAATCGAACCACTAATTAATCACTAATTTATATAATTATATATAATTAGTAATTTATATAATTTATAATGGTTCGATTAATTAGTACGAGAACCACTATAATATGTTAATCGAATCACAATAATTTATACTTAATTTAATAGAATTACTGAATATGATTTAGGTGGTTCGAGTGGTTCAATTAATAGTGTAAAAACCCAAAATTTTCCAAAGTAATCGAACCACTATGTGAAATTCATAGTGGTTCGATTAATAGTGTAAAAACCCAAATTTTTCCAAATTGATCGAACCACTATGTCAAATTCATAGTGGTTCGATCAACAGTGTAAAAAATCAATTTTTTTCAAATTGATATAACCACTATGTCAAATTCATAGTGGTTTAATCAACAGTGTAAAAAACCATTTTTTTTCAAATTGATCGAACCACTATGTCAAATTCATAGTGGTTCAATCAACAGTGTAAAAAACCAATTTTTTCCAAATTGATCGAACCACTATGTCAAATTCATAGTGGTTCGATCAACAGTGTAAAAAATCATTTTTTTTCCAAACTGCTTTATTAATTAAATAGTGGTTCGATCACAACCAAATTGAAACCACTTTCAAATTACTCATTGCTTTGTTAATTAAATAGTGGTTCGATCACCACTTTGCTTAATTGAATTGATCACCATGTTAATAGTGGTTCGATCACCACTTTGCTTAATTGAATTGATCACCATGATAATAGTGGTTCGATCACCACTTTGCTTAATTACTCATTGCTTTGCTTAATTATTAATAATTTCAAAGCAAAGCAAAGTGGTTCGATCACCATGATAATTAATATTGGTGCTTAATTATTAATAATCGAACCATGATCGAACCACTAATAATAGTGGTTCGATCAAACACTAATAATTAATGTATATATTGGACATAATGATCGAACCACTATGAATTTGACATAGTGGTTCGATCACAATAGTGTAAAAAATGGTTTTTTACACTGTTGATCGAACCACTATGAATTTGACATAGTGGTTCGATCAATTTGGAAAAAAATTGGTTTTTTACACTATTAATCGAACCACTATGAATTTCACATAGTGGTTCGATTACTTTGGAAATTTTGGGTTTTTACACTATTAATTGAACCACTCGAACCACCTAAATTATATTCAGTAATTCTATTAAATTAAGTATAAATTATTGTGCTTCGATTAACATGTTATAGTGGTTCTCGTACTCATTAATCGAACCATTATAAATTATATAAATTACTAATTATATAAATTAGTGATTAATTAGTGGTTCGATTAATTAGTGGTTCGATTAAATAAATTAATTACTGGTTCGATTAGTTCATTAAATTTTCTATTAGTGGTTCGATTGGTTCATTAGTCGTTCGATTAAATTTTCTATTACTCGTTCGCTTAGTTAATTACTGGTTTTAATAAATTACATTAATTAATCAGTGACATAGTAAATTATATAAATTAACTAGTGGCTCGATTTAACACACTATTAATCATAGTGGTTCGATTATTCATTTAAATTTGGTTTAATACACTAATAATCGAACTTCATTTATCAATTTAATTACTTTTATCAATTTATATAATTTGTTGGATAAAACAATTGTTAAATAATAGTATAAATAAATTGAATATATCATCAAGCCATATCATTACTCAATGATTTCTCCATGACATAGTCAAAATAGTGTAGAAAATGTAACTTTCTTATATTTTGTGGTAAAAAAGTACTTTTGTTATATTCAATGTTAGAAAAGTAAATTTCTTAAAAAAAATTGTGTAATTTCGGCTGGGCTCTCATAAAAATTATCAATTCAAGAAGTAAAAATTATTGAACATTGATTAAAGACAAAGGTTTTGTCTGGCACCTTACACTTCTTAATTATTTAAAGACGTTTGTTAAATAATTTAATTCCAAAATATAGTTGATAAAATTCATAACAAAAAATAGAATTATATATATTACAATCTATATATATATATATATATATAAGCAGAATATTCTGGCAAAAATAGCTACAATAAGTGTCTCATTTACTAAATATTTTCATTTTAAGAAATTATTAATAACTTTTATTTTAAATTTATTAATAAACAAATACATAAATATTGATATTTAATATATTTAATTTTATATTTATTGTATAGAAACTCAAAAGAAAAGGTAAATAGATAAATTTATTTATATTTCTATATTATAATAATAGAGAAAAAGTTTGAGATATTTACAGAAATACTATTTTCTCAACAAAAAGTATCACATCAACAATATTTTTATTTTACATTTTTTATTATTTAATACATTCAATTTATAATATATATATATAGTATTAGTTTATTCTTATTTTATTAATACAATTTATAATATATATATATATATAGTATTAGTTTATTCTTATTTTATTAATACTAATTAAGTTATTTTTTATTGAATAATTTCTTACACACCAACAATATATAATGTTCAAACAATAATTTCAATAATAAATATTAATTTGTTTTGGGATAATTATATTATATTTAATATAAATAAGTGTAACACTATTAAAGATGTTATATATACATATATGTATATACATAATGTATTTAGTGTGAAATTATATGTCATTCTAAGTTTTTTTTAATATTTGTAAGTGCCCCATCAACAAATTTTTTTATTTTGCATTTTTTACTATTTAATCTATTTGATCTAATAATATAAATATTGTATTAATTTATTCTCATTTTATCAATCTTAATTAAATTAATTTTTATTGGATAATTTATTAAAAACCAACAATAGATATCCAAACAATAATTTCAATAATAAATATTAATTTGCATTGAGACAATTTATACCATAATAATATAAATTAATTAATAAATATAACAATATTAAAGATGTGTGTATATACATATATGTATATATAATATGTATTTAATCTGAATTATATGTCATCTTAAATGTTTTTTAAATTATAAATATTTCATAATCAAATAAAATTTTAACTTTTTACTTTACACTTATGACTTCATTTATTTTTATATGAGAATGCACGTTTTTAATTTATATATCACCTGATTATTTAAATTATATGATTAATTAGTTTCTAATTATATTGTCTTCATCATGATTGTAGACTACTACTACATTTTGATTATGTGTTGAGCTTAAACAGTAGTGATAAATGTCGTGTTATATCAATTAATTTACGTGATACTTATGAAGGAATAATTATATGTCATATTCGATGTTAAGCGATATTAATAAAAAAAATTCAAATTCAATTTATTTTGAAATATAAGATTGAAAATACAAATTTGACAGTGCTTGCATCTAGTTCCTGCGTAAAAGTTCTAATTTTATTGTGTAATGTTTCTATATATACATACTCTCACACACATGTATTGAATTTAAATAATTGAATTTGATTTTTAATTCATAATTTTTAGAGTATATTTAATTTAAGTGACTGGAGATATTAGTTTGTAACACAAATGATAAAAAAATGTTTCGACTATAATTGTTGTATATAAAGAAGTTTTTAAAAAACTTACAAACTTTACAGGTAGAATTTCCAATTTTGATTTGAAAATCATGATATTGATACTTTTGTTTTTAGTATTAATCATAGATTAATGAATAAGATGTGTATAATATATTGTGAATTTTCAAATTATCTTAAGCAAATTTATATTTTTTTAGTTATTAAATATTATATTGTCTTTTATATACCAAAATTACTTACACTATATTATGAATAATTAATATTTACCAACATTATATCACAAAACGCGTATCGCGAAGGTGCGAGTACTAGTTACAATAATAAGTAAATATAATCGTACTTTTACTGGTATTTAATTAATAATTTAATATTTTATAATTTGAATCATTTTTTTTTATAGGTTTAGAATTGACAAGTGATAACTATATATTTCAATTATTCAAAACACTGTAAGTTAAATTTCCAACATTCATAACGTAAATATGGCTAACCTGAAGGACTCAATTGCAAATACCCATCTCACATATAAAAGCCCTCCACTTCTAATTTCACCACTTTAGGGTTTTGTTCTCTGCAACTCGTTCCAGCAGTTCCTCAGCCCGCCGCCGCCGCTCACCTCTCCGACGGGGCCCTAGCGTCAGCAACCATGGGTCGTATGCACAGCCGAGGGTCTGCTTTCTCGTCATCTGTGGTTTTTTCCTCTTTTATGTGTGTTTTCTGATTATTGGATATGCATTTCGTTTACTATTGCAGTAAGGGTATTTCAGCATCGGCACTTCCGTACAAGAGGACTCCGCCGAGTTGGCTGAAGATCTCTTCACAGGACGTACGTGATTACGCTTCGATTGTTTCTTTTTTTTTTTTATTTCATTCAGATTTTATATATTACTTATTGGCACGTATTGCAACTATAATTTATCTGATATTGTTGCGTATAATTAGGAATAAATCACTTCTGCGTGTTCCATATTCACACATGCTTAATTTCTCCCAAGTTTCTGTGTTCAGCATAGGATGATTTCTATAGATCATTTGCTTAGGTTATTAGGTAGGCCAGTCATTGACTAGGAATATTTTTCTTTATCTCTTTGATTACTCTTTGCTTAATTTCTTTGATTACGCTGTGTTATGCATCAATCAATCAAGGTTAATGCAATAAGTTTTCTGTGAGTGCATATTATTGGGGATGAAAATTGTTATGCTTATCACTCCAAAATATCTTCTATGATTGACAATCTTAATTTGCAAATTATTGATGATAAACATGTAACATCCTTAGTCTCCCAAGTTAGCATAGACTTCAGATTTAGGACAACTCTTTATTCATCTTACATTGTTTATCTAGTTTGTGACTAGATTGTCATGATATTAATCCTCATTACTTCGTTACTGGTAAATTTCCTGTCAGTACTGTCTCTGGAGTGCTTAATATGTTCTTTTAGGGCATTTGATGATCATATGCAGATTTTAGTATTTTATGTTTATTCCGTTTCCACTGGGTAGAAAAATAACATGGAATTATATGTGGTCTTTCTCAAAGTTACTTCCATGGTTTAAGAGTTAATAGTGGAAAAGAAAAAATTAATGGTCAATGAAAGAAGTTGAAGGCCTACTATCTTTACAAGGAAATTGAAATTTGTATTAATTTATAGTTTATTATTATGTCTTATAGTCCACCAATCATTATTAAATTTTCTGAGTTTTGTTTAGATTCCAACAAAACTTTGCTGTCCACTTATTCTTGGGAATATTTGTGTGATAATTATCATGCCTTCATGTTTTTTGTTTTCTCTCTTTGTCGAGTTCATTACGAGTCCTTGTTTTATGATTCAGTGTTCAATTGTTTTTTGGTTTTTTATGTTTCTCTTTTAATTTGGTAAAATTCAAGTTATTAACTATCTGGTTGTAAAACATGATGGTAAGTTATATTTTCTACTGATCAAGTTTCCTTGCGTTTGATCCGTCTCTTCTTATAGATACTATTGAGTGTCAAGTAAACCTCTTCTGTTTCAGGTTGAGGAGAACATTTGTAAGTTTGCAAAAAAGGGTTTGACGCCTTCCCAAATTGGTGTTATTCTTCGTGATTCTCATGGGATTGCTCAGGTGAAGAGTGTAACTGGCAGCAAGATATTGAGGATTCTCAAGGCTCATGGTATATTAATATTAGTACTCCATCCAATATTTTTTCTTCTGTTATAACTACTGCTCATTTCTGTATCATTACCTGTAATCAGGACTTGCTCCTGAGATTCCTGAGGATCTGTACCATCTCATCAAGAAAGCTGTTGCCATCCGGAAGCATCTGGAGAGGAACAGAAAGGACAAGGATTCCAAGTTCAGGCTAATTCTGGTTGAGAGCAGAATCCACAGACTTGCTCGCTACTATAAGAAGACTAAGAAGCTTCCACCTGTCTGGAAATAGTAAGTCCAGTCTTGACTTGCACACTATATCTCTGTCTTTGGTTCTTATTGAACTAGATAGTTTTGCCTATATTAATAGTACTCCTAAGTTATCATAACACTGTGCTCAAGATAACTTCATGCATTTGAGCTTTTGTGGAGTCATATCCATGTTGAAGAATAATAATGGTGCTCTGTAAGATAATGTCACCGGTGCCCTGTCCAACAATTATGTATTGATCTGCTCTGTTTCTTTTGCAGTGAGTCCACCACCGCCAGCACTCTTGTGGCCTAAGAGTATTTATGGCAGGAACGAAAACTTGTAATTCAAGTGCTAGTTCAAGATAAGGAGAGTTTTCTACATTCTAGATGTTTTTTGTTAACTGTTGCCATGGCCTTGTTTTTGATACCTTACTAGTTTAATGGAACTTGGACTTGTGATAGTTGATTATCAAGCAACATGGATATTTTTGCTTTTAACTTTGTTGAGATATTTTGCATCGAACCATCATCCATCTCAGTCAAATGGAACTTTGGTTTTCAGTTGATCTTTTCTTGCATTTTAGAACAGGTACACTTGTTAGAATTGTGCATGTTCCTTGGAACTCAGAGGATGATTGTGATCTGGAAGAAAATAGCAAATTTGGCAATCAACTGTTCTCTAAATTGATTCATTTGGTTTTTCATAATAATCACCACTCTCAAAGTGTGATAATATCACAAACTAACGCTAGTCCTGAATAAAAAATGATAAGAATACTCCATTTAGATGTGTGGATTTGAGGAAGAATTTGAAATTTTTGATATCAAATTTATTGGCGGAGTGGACCTAGATTTGAAATCAATAACTTTTGACTTTAATTTGGGTGAACTTTTTATGCATCCATTTAAAATTCAGACTTTCAAATTACTGTATTAAAATAGAGCCCCAATACAAGATGATACTGCGAATGGAGAGCAATGCTATATGTTGGAGCCATATTTGGACTGGAGTTGGTCTCGGATCCCAAATGTATACTAGGATTTTTCTAATTCAACTCGTAATTCTTCAATACCCAAAAGAAATAACAAATCTACTACCATTAGTGAAATTATTTTTGCATTAACCGATGATGTTTATACATTCATAATTTCATCACCAAGTACATCGGAAAAGAACTTCACCAACAATGCTAATTACTACAAAATCATACTACGTTTTAAATGACTGCATAAACAACACAACATAATATCATCACTGAATAGTACGCAAACTATAGACCTCCGTTCATAATGTTGCTACTGTGACCAGAGCGGCACCATTGTCTCACACGTTAGCTTAAATTTATTCAATGTTTATAGAGACGACCTTCTTCGGCCTTCCCCTGGCTGACTGTCCTTGGGGATTCTGTTCAGAACCGGAGCCCCCATTTCCGTACGAAAGTTCTCTGAATGGGTCGGGAAACCCTCCCCGTGCCACCAGCTGACCAAGCCTGCTGCTACTGCTGGTCCCTGTCAAAACATGACAAGATTAACAAAAAATACACACAACATAAAAATATGCACACGTGGCATCATCCTAAATGGTTATAATAATAGCCACACATGTAACCATTATGGAAAGGGAAAAAAGTGAAGCATCATCGAATGCCACCATTATGGAAAGGGACACGCTCTCGGTCACATACCATGATGTGCGATTCAGCTTCACATTAAATAACCCTCATCATAGTTACCAAAGATATTTTTCATATCGGACCAGCTTCGGAGCATAATGGATATGAACTTAAAGAGGCAATCATTCAAGAGATACGTGGGATCTTTAGGATTATAATTAGTACAGTGAAAAATACAACATCCAACTGCAGTAATAGCATAGTCACGAGTTGATTTAATGCAGTAGCATGCTTTCACTGAAAGATATACTCTTTTAAGTTTTTAACTTACTGAAATTCCGAGGAAAATCAAATGAATCATTCCAACCATGGAAATGCCTGTCCGCATTGGCTCCCCAAGCTTGTTCAAATCCTTCAAGCTCATCTGCATTAAAGTTTTATATCAGCCCATTACATTAAAGAAGTGGACAACTCAACTATCATCCATAGTTTCTCAACACGACTAACCTTCATTTAGGTTATGGAACGTTTGTACTGTGTCCACCTTACCATCTGAATCAAGCTTTCTTGTGAGCGAATGCCCCTGCAGTACATATATAGGCAATAAGGAGAACCCATTTGCAATTAAAATCAGTTTCATTTCCCTATTTTGAACATGTAACCTCAAAATAACCCCGGATAAGTATCACTCTACAAGGATTTTGATTTAAGAAAAAAATATTGCTGCAAACTGTAGCCAATCCTTTAGAAATTTTTACAATTATTTTCTCAAAAAACCAACAGAGATTGCTAGTTGATATGCACCTTGTCATGAATTCCTCTAGAAACTCTGTGTGTTGCTTGACCAGTTGTTCGATCAGCTTGTTTCCTCTCTTCCATTGTCACCTGATAAGCAGGACAATCACTGTATAAAAGAACAAAAAAAAACTATGGAAATTCAACTTCAAAAGATAGAAAACAAACATACCCCATCACTCCCAGTCCTACGAGAAGCTGTTGAAGTGTAATAAGCCCCATTAATCCCACCATAAGTTACCCTCTGGAAGCTAATACTACGAGTCTGCAGTCGTGCTCCTTCTGCTTTGTTATAATTAGTATTATACGTAACTTCTCTTCCATTGCTATTGTTATTGCTGTTTCCCTTTTCTGCCATATTAGGAATGTCAGCAAAAACATACAAACTCCATTATGAAATGGAAAACTGAAGAGGCACCCATTTACCATTGGCTTGGTCTTCTGGATGCTCAACAAGAGGGTTCCTATTCGACCAAGCAGAACCATCTTTCTCCTCTTCTTCAAGAACCTCTTCAGCATCACTGTCTAGCTCCTTGATCACTGGTGCATTTGATTTGCTTGTTTGCTGTGGATTACGAGGATTATTGGAGCCAAACGCCTCCGATCCAAACAAGCTACCATAAGGGCGTGAGAAGAAAGGATCATCAAAAGGATCCTTCCCTCCAAACATACTGGGAATCATGCTACCATGAATACCAAAACCATCGAATGGACTGCCTGACGTATGGGAATTCTCTCTAACTTCTCTGTCTCTCTGCATTCTGCCTCTAATCCCCTACTTTTTTTGAGAATCAATAAACAAGTAAGATATTTTCCATAACTGAAACATACAATGTTTGGAAACCTATGCATTTAACCTAATGCTTTGGCTCAAATTTATCTAATCTCCAACTCTCCAAAAAAAAAAAAAAAATTCATCTAATCTTCCCCAAAATACAGTAATCACTTTACAGCACTTCAATGAAAACATAAATCTGAAATTTTGATGACTCGGTGATCACTAATCAGTATATATAGATGAAGGTGTTAACGCCTCTGAAGCAAAAATCATATGATCACCGAACAAACAAACAAACATTAATCTTATCGCACAACCAATATACCCAACATCACCAACCTTCTTCATCAAAAAACCATCCATCAATAATAAAATTCCATATCGCAATTTCATTTCCATTAATCAGTTAACTTCCCAGAATTAACCATTGAGATCACGGAACACAGGCTATGAACTTCATACGCAACCATCAAACAAAGATTCTTGAAAAAATTATCGATGTCCAACACAAAATACATGGAAAAATCATAAGAAATTTTCAAAACACAGAAAACCCGTGAAAATTAATCCACAATACCTTATCTTGGCTTCAGTTTCATAAAGTTTTTCTTTTTCTGTGAGTTTTTGTGAAAAATGAGGAGGAAAAGTACGGCGAAATAGGAGGATGATATATAGACGTTAGAGAGATCGAGTGTTAAGGTGAAACGTGTCGGAATCCCGATATTTTTGTCATATATTTACATAAACTGAGCCTACCTAGATTGTTCCACTCTTTTCTCAAAATCTTATGCGTATAATATTTTTTCTATTTTTAGAATGTTCCAGATTTTCTTTTTGTTTATATTTTAATTTTGGAATGGATTTCTTTTATTTGTTACATAATGGACAATCCTAATTTATAAGAGGGAGTTTCATATTTTATAAAAAATGGCTCGACTTTTCATATCATAATAAACATGTAATGTTTTCAAGTTCAAGTTTCTAATCATACAGAGTAAATTAATAATTTTTAAAGTAAAACATAAAAGTTTGTTATAACTAACTAATCATAAGTTAAAGATTCAATTACAATCTTATGAAAGACATTTTATTTGTGATTAAAAAATTATTTGAAACATGATTTTTTTCTTCCTTTTGAATTGGAGGAAATGATAGTAGAGTTGATCTTTTGAGTCTTTAATAGCTATAAATATATTTTTTTCTACTATAAGTTTTAACCATCTATATCAAAAGTAAGTAATCTTTTAATCACATGAGTACTATTTTTCCAAGTAAATGAGATACAAAATTGAGTCGATTTTTTGAATAGTATTAGCCCACAAATTAGGCAAATAATTACCCTTGTTCTAAGAGAGCTTAGAAACTATTAGCTATAAACTGCATTATAAAGCAATGTAGTGGCGTAGAGCAAATGCAAGGTCTCTTAATATAGTAGAATCAATCAACTCTTGCAACTACACACACTGTTAGAAACGTTTCAACGGCCAAAGATGAACGTTTTAGAAAAAAGGGGGTGGAACATTCACTATATTACAGCAGTTTCATGTGAAGATATTTTGATCTACATTTCCAAAAGAACAAAGCTTACAACTTATACAACATGTTGGCTGGCCGGCCATTGTCAGCGTTTCCGATCATATTCCATATTCATATAAACACGATTTCTTCTTGTCATACGAAAAAAATCTATCACTTTTCTGCTGAAATCCATCACTTTTCTGCACAAGTTTCTTCGTTCCTCATCTATTCCTGAATTAGTAGAGCACACTACAGGGGAAGATAAATGCCTTGCTGTGAGCGCCAGCATTGAACAAAAAACTCTTTCAAGTATTATATTTGTGTGTCGTTCATCTCAGAATTCTTGAGCATCTAGGTCAGGCTTCGAGGGATATTCAAAGCCCTGAAGGGCAGGCATTCTTCGCAGATCTTCTTCTGAGTACCCCGGAATAAACCAGTATTTCTTATCCATCCCAAACACCTAGTAAAGAATAAGCCATCTTATAAGTCACATGAACAACACAAAAATTACATACGTGTTTCCATAAATTTTAATCAGTCATGGGGCATGATTTGGGGAATTTATTGCAAGCAAAGCTTATTGTATTATTCGAATCTATAAAATAAAAAGACAAATGTTTGGGGCATGAATTATGATCTTGGCAAGATTATTGAGTGCTCAAATTCTTGCTAATGTCCATTTACAATGTGCTTGTGTTTATTTACTATGCAGAGAACCAAAAAAACAAGCACGCAATACATATCAGATTTTCTGAAATTAGTATCATAGCACTGAATTCAAATACAGAAAAGAGCACGGGTGAACCATAAACTAATTGCTAATATATTATAGATAAAATATTGTTTTAACAATCTTGACACTTCTCTCTTAAAATCTAATTTATGTTATATTCACTTTTGTCCACAAATGAAAAAACTAGTGTTGATATTTCATATTTTATACAAGGTGCATATGGTCAATTAGTAAGAGGCAACATTAATAAATAAAGCTCACATAATGACGTTTTGGAGACCACCAAATAGCAAAGGAAGTAATTGACAAATTAATGTCTTTTTAATAGACATTTAGTGGACAGTCTTCAAAAGACATTAAAAAAAGAAATTATTCTCGAGCTAAAAGAATGCCCTTACCTGCTCAAAGTTTCTTTTTCGTCCAAGATCATAACGCCATTTTGGAGTAGTCTTCTTTTCATACGCCTAAGATACAAAACCAATAAAAACATCAGCTATATACATACTTCATACAACCTCCACAACAACATAAACGGCAGATATCTTAAGAATATAACAGAAAGTTCACCAGTTAAGTTAAGAAGTATTTTAAAAAAATGTACATGAAAATACCAAGTGGAAAGTCAGGAACTAGCACCAAATATAAAGATGGTACTCACTCCATCCAAAAAAGGGGGAAAAAAAAGGGTCTTGTTTCTGCAAAGTACAACATTTTATTTTTGTCAACTAAATGAAAGTACAACTTTTTCACAAGCCATCAAAATTCATATATTGTTCCTATGTGTATGCATCAATAGTTTGTTACAACAAATCACAACTTTGCTATAAGAGCATTACAGAAATTTCAACTAAAAACTAACTTTGACCTTTCAAACAAGACTCTTTTTTTTGAAACAGAAAAACTTCTCGAAACAAACCCCCTTTTTTTGGGACAGTGGGTAAGTAAACTTCCAAATACATATACAACATGCCTTAAAATTTATATCAAAAATTGAAGTCTTTGGGGTATCTCATCAGGATGATAAGTCCCTTAATCTCTATATCAAATAATGAATACAGGAAGTATTTGTATACCTCAATGGTCGTAGTATTGCCAGCCACCAGCGAAATGTGCATAATTAGGAATCCCATTACACTCAACGCGAAAGCCAAATTCAAAACTGCAAATATTAGATATATCATCAGCAAAGTGCAGCAAAAAGTAAGGAAAGGAAAGAAAATTTGAATGGAAATTGTACCAAAGGCAAGAAAAGTTGTTGCAAGAGTTCCTGGAGTTCCAGGGATCTCTCCATCGCTGAAGAATGCAATGAAGTGCGGCAGTAATGATAAGGTAACGAGACTAGTTTCGAGGAACGTGTAGAACTGCGCTTTAAAAGTAACAGTAAGTGACGTCATAATCCAAACAGATATCAATATGTTGACAAATACAGAGTTTAAAAAAAGTTCAAAAGCTCAAACCATGTTCTTTTTTTTTTTTTTTATAAATGGAAAATACCAATGCATGGCAATGATGATTATAACGACAAAGATTAGTACGGAAAAAAGGCTACCACAAAACAAGAAACATTTATAATTCATGGTACGCTAATGATGAAGACCAGAAAAGTGCCAATATGGCTCTTAGGAAGTAACAAAATCATAACAGGAAGAGACAAATTGTAACAGGAAGAGACAAGTCATACCAGGAAGAGGAGGAAATATTTGTAGTTCAATGCCCCAACACAATTAACAACCCAAACACAATGATGGTCCATCTTCAGAACACACCTCCCACCTAAGAAGTTAAAATGATAATGTGTCACTTGTAAAAGTCTAATAAGGCAATCCAACAATATTCGAGAACTTGTGGAGGAAGCAACTCACAGACGGAGCAGTGATGACAGCGAGGTGGTTTCATCTGGTTGCATTTTCTACAAAAACGGACTCTGCCATTCTCTGCGTCAGATGGAAAATCTGGAGCAGTCAATGGGTCATTATCTCCCCTTTCTTCATCCATTGCCGGACGCCAATTTGGAGGCACACCACCTGGGTCCGTAAACACAACTGAAAAATAACTCCACAATAGCATCACCAACTGCAAACAGAAGAAAAGTTATTAGCAATTCAGGTCCATCGGATGATACATATTGCATAGTTACTCATATCCATAATCAAACCTAATGATAGTTTCTCACTATTGTTCACTGTTCAATACACTTAAAAATACAAACTTTAAGATAACCAAAGATAACCAATATTCTCTTCCTAGTTAAAAGAACTCGACACAATCTAAACGAAAACCATGAAAGATGGCAATTTTATTGAATTCCCATGATCGAATGCAATATAACAATTGATTTCTGAAGACCATTGGGTGTAGGATGAACTTGCCATTGATCAAGCCAATTGTCAATCCAGAATTGAAATATTTTACACCATCTGAACCAAAAGCACTAAAAAATGACTCTCACCACCATACCAACATTTATAGCTCAAATTGACGAATAAACCCAAATTTCAAACGATCAAAATTGAACTTCTATAGAGTTATCAAGTCCAAACAAGGTGTAGAAATAGCTGATCCTCAACAAAAACAACACAACTCAGCCAAAGATCCAGAAAGCAGCAAAAATTCCCCGAATTTCCCGATACATTTGACTATCAGATTTAACTAATGGAAAAACATCATGTTTTCAACGCGAACATAAAAATTAAGACACACAAAATCCAAACTTTGCCGCAATCATAGAGGATTACCAGGAAATGAAACAAGATTAAAACAAGGAAAGCGATGAGCGAATCGAGACCGCCGGCGGCGAGACCAGGGCCGTAATTGGTAATCACCACCGCATAATAGCTGACGCCGACGACGCCAAGAACCAACAATATCATGATCGACCCAAGCCCCCTCAGTGCGGTGCAAAACTTGAACACGTTCCACGCCATCACCGCGCCAGATCTATACATAATATTTGATTGTTCGATTACAAAATCAACACCACCAAATGAAAAGAAGGGAAATCCAGTTAGATGAAATTGAGCTTGGCTTCTGAATCGATATCTTCGAGGGAGAGTGGTTAGGGTTTATGGATTCCGCCAGAAAAGTATGAGCACATCTATGGTGGAATCCATGGATGACATAGATGGGAAGACGATTTTTATATTTGTTTCTTTAAAGACTACAATAAAAGTTCACACTGCATGAGTTTAGATACATGAATTCAACTTAACATTTATCCATACAAAAATATAAATAAATACCATAGTTTTATTGAATTTTTCAAAAACAATCTCATATTACTTTGATAATAATTTATTTCTCCATATATATAACTTTTATACATTTCCATAATTACATATGAACTAGGAAATGGTGATTAGGGTGATAGTTCTCTTATGCCGAATAATTAATGGCTTCAAGACTAATTAAGAGGAAAATAAACAAATTAGAATTTGATAACTTGTGAGATATATACTTTAATTTAGTAGTGAAACTATATACTTTGAATTACAATTAGCATTAGGATGTTTTTTTTTTTCCTTTGTTGAAAAGAACATTAGGATGTTAGTTGACAATAAACTTATAATCTCAAAATTTATACAAGTGTTCATTTGTCTCTATGGCTAATCTAGCTCATGCTTATTAAATAGCTATTCACCTACTTGTTTTTAAGTCAAAAGTGTACTTTCTTATGATTTAATACACCATTTTTAACATTAGACTCTTGCCAAAGAAAAATTATCAGAAATGTAAAGTAGAACAGATATATATATAAATTATTTGACAATTAACTTGAGATTAATGTACGATCTAAATAGGACGTCAGAATTTGTAATGAATCGGATCATTGGTTCGATTTCATGTTTATTTCATGAATTAGACATCGACATATCTTATTTTTACTGTTATATATATAGAGAAATTAATCAGAATTTCATTAATATTAAAGATGGTCAAAGCAACTAAATGATTGTACATTGAATAACCACAATTTATAAAGAAAAAAAGGTCACATCTAGAATCTTAGCTATAGCCAATCAAAGGAATTAAAAAAACGAAGAACAAAAACACTACATGTCTACTTATGTGCAAAGAAAATTTTGCCAATAAGACGTATTTATTAGTATTTGATGTATTATACAAGCATAGTAATTATTAAATCACCATAGTATATAAAGTGTGAAATTGAGACAATCAAAATTGCATAATCCTTTGATTAATGTTTCTCCTTTTCTATGTATGTAAAATAATGAGTCGTGGTCAATTGTGGAAAGCTTCTAACTTCAACAACCAATATTGTGCTGTTTTCCTTCGCCTTTTTGTGGTCATTGTTTGAGGATGAACAATCTTCTAGAAGGTCACCACGATTGATTAATTAATAATTTTAACTGAATGATGTGTTTATAATAATTAAATATGTTTTGCAGGATTAATCTCGCTTACGTAATAAAATTTGTCTCAAAGGCCTCATAATTACTTCGTCAATATACATATCAAATGTAAAGTTTAAGTACTAACTCAAACTAGTAATAATAATAGTATATTTGAGTAATATCTATCATCTTTAACAATATGTTACTGATGGATATTTAAAGATTCAGAAACTCAAATACAAAGTAGAGTCATAATTCATTATCTCGTGTATAATAATTACTACCCCTACTAATTCTGAAATGTGAAAGTGAAACTACAATAAACTCAAACTTAACTGCGCGTACAATTATTAATTATATTAAAGTAATAAACATAGGACCAGGTCAGTTTATTAAGTTTGTCATAATATATGACATGAATCTTAATTTCTTATAAGTTACTAAACATAAATGTCATCAAATTTGTATATAAATATCACGCTTATATAACGTACATGTTACACCTATATAATATAAATGTAACAGTTTGAAGTTAAAAAAAAAAAATCTAAATAGGTACGGATCGCCCCAATTGCACCAATCTAGATCCGTGCAGTGTATAAGATAATTTGCGATAAAATAATATGCTTTCAATATAAAATGAGTAGGCTTTCAGCAAAAAAAAGAAAATTATAAACCTTGTACACATTTTGAAAAAAAAAAAAAAACTAAATATACGGTGAAAATGGTTAAAAAAGGTTTAAGCTATTTTTCTCTGAAAATTAACATTAAGAAATACCACTATTACCAATAGTAGTATTATTATATTATAATAAAGGTTGCAATATTAAATCTAAATGTTAATTAACAAATGATTAAAATATAATTTATTCACACATATTAGATTTTTTTTTTACTTTTTAGTAGATAAATAATATAATATTGTTTTAGGTTAAATTACAATTTATATCGATTACCAATATTATAGATATTGTTAGTTTTCTTTTTTTAATAAGTTAGAGAGAGTAGAATATAAGAATATAATAAGAATTAGAAAACTTGTGTGAACAAAACCGTGGTATTTACAATTTACATTTTATAAAGATGGAATATCATTGGAATTACAAGACTTATGGTTAATTTATCGTTAATTATGTAAACTGTTGTTATTTGTTTGATTTGGCAAAATGTAATAAATTATAAATTTTTCTTATCGTCAAATGTTTAACAGAAATTTAACAAAAAAAAAAAGGTGTACAAAACCATATGGGTCAGAATAGTGATTTACTGTTTCCCAAAAAAACAAAAAAGAACTGTAATTTACAATTTACCCGTTTTTGAAGGCTTTTATTTAGAGTTAGTAGCATAGAGCAAAAACTTTCAAATTTAAACCTTCAGCTTCGAAAAAGCAAGCTGGGCCAGGCCATGTACTTCAAAGTCCTTATGGGGCCCAGCCTAATTTGTTGGGCATAGGCCCAAATAACTACGGCGTCAGTGAGCCCATTATAATTTGGCTTTGTTACTTTATTATGCAGATGTTGTCGTTCACATTCTACTAAAGTAAAATTCGTGCATTATATATGTGTGTATCAAAAGTCAAATTCTATAAGATTGAATTAAATGATGACGTAGTATTACATATTCATTCTATATTCATTAAAATCTCATCTTTCATTATTTAAAAGGAATATACTACAGTCATTTTATACATATAATTAATCATAGTTATTAACTGATCTATTAATTTTTGTGAAATAACTTTAAATTAAATGATAAATAAATTTGAAACATAAGGAGTATATGGCAGTGTAAACTGCTAATATATCACCATCAAATAAAAAGATTTAACTTCCTTTAAATATATATATATATATATATAATAACTTTCTATTATGATAATTACAATATGCATATGTATGGCATGTTCATAGTGAAAAACTGAATATGTTATTATGTGCTCATTCCAGATAATTACAATTTTTATCCAAGTCTAACCTTCAATATTTTAAATTAGCTCATTATCCTTATGAAACTGGGGAGAATTTGATACTTAGTTTTTGTGACATTTTATAGTCAAACATCTAACTTGACCATTTAATATGTATCACAAATGGGAACACATATCACGTCAGAACTATATTAGCTAATTAGTCTACACATGATTTGTTGACTACTAAATTAGATATAATTTGATAATACGAATTAAAGAGTCTTCTCTGCGATTTAAAAATAAACATGGTAGGAAGAACACATAATTGGGGTGGTTAGAGGAATCATAATAAAGTAAAAGTATAAATTAAAAAAAAAAAAAAAGGACAAAAGTATGTGTTTTTATTTTTTTAACAAGATTATTTTTTTTGAGCTAAGTCCACTAAATTGTTCTTTTTGATTAATTAACAACTAATATGTCCCGCCGGAATCTTTTATCACTGTTTATCGTATATTTTATATTTCAAAATAAGTATCATACATTTTTTATGTATTAAATGATATCATTGATTAACATATAATATAAATCAAAGATCATAATGTAAGAGATGGATAGTCGAATGTAATAAAGGATCAGAACCACACATTGAATTTTAAGAAATCTAAAAGTTTATGAAAGCATAATAGTTATGAATTCTACAGAAATTCTCTTTACCATGATGAACTCGTATAGTTTTTATTTGGTATTTTATATGATATATGTACATCATCAAACGTAGAAGATTCTTTGTTAGGGAAGATCAGAAGATGTTATCTTTAAAATATTGGATTAATGTCATATACATCTTATGCGCCAAATGAGTCGCTATTATATTGTTAGCTAATCACGAGTACCGGAGTAGGTATTATATTCCCCATTTCCCCCCACTCCACCCCCACCCACCCCACACATTAAATGAGTTACATATTAATATTATTCACATACATTTCGGATCGGATCCAGGTCGACTTGAATCCGTACACATTTTATGGATGTGACATTTATATTATATAAGTGTGACATCAATGTATAAATACATTGACCTTTAAAAAAAGCAAAATCTATACATATTTGCATTTAGCCATATATTAAGGTGCAATTAAACGTATACTCATCTTAAAAATGCACTGAATTTTTTTTTTGAAAATTTTCATTTTTTTTCCAAGGTATATATCATAAAAGTCATGATATTTGTACATAAAGATCACAACAATACAACATAGAGAGGTCTCAACCTAAAACCAAAAAAACTGAAATTTTTTCATTTTTTTCTAAGTTACTGAACATAAAAGTCTAACATTTATATATAAATGTAACACTTATATGACATAAAGGTCACATCATTACAACATAAAGATAACAATTTGAAGCAAAAAAAAAAAAAAAACCCTGATTCGTGGATTCGGGTCGGGTCTCCCCAATCGTACCAATCTAAATCTGTGCATCTAGTGTACATGATAATTTATCTTATTCTTATTTTATTTTTTCTACCTAAGTATAAATAATATTATTTTGACTTATATTAGTTTATTCACCTTTGTTACGTATTAATGTGATAATGATTGATTTGTCACAAATTTAACATAATTATTAATTTCAAATTATAAAATTGACAAAAAAATATCTTTACATATTGAGCTACAAGCTCATGCTTACTTAATTTATTGATTAAACTTAACATTCATGAGATTTATTGGATGACTTGAATATATGAGATAAACTATCTATCTACCTTAGTCATATCACAAAGTTGAATGATACAAAAACGAATCCCTCTTATATCATGGACCCACATTTTCCGGACAAACAAATTAAAGTTGTTGATATGATATAGTATCAAATCAAATAAGAACAAACAATCTGAATTTAAGTACAGATGGTGTATATTACTAAAATAAAAGTTGATCAAAGTAAAAATGAAATGTGAAGAAGCAAGGACAAGTAATAAATGTCTACGTCAATATTTAATATACCTCCAACTCCAACTACCCAGAATTTATTCATGTATGAATGATTTTTCACAAACGTACACCTCGAATGGAACATATATTTGTGTGTATGAAATAGTCCCCACAAGTTTTAGAATGGCCCAATAATCATGAAATGACACTAATAAATAATGTCTAGCTACCACCACAACATTGTTTGAGATATAATGATTTCTATATAAAGAATAAGAGTGATCTAAATTTAGAATCCTCGTTGTTCAAATCTTTCAAACTCATAAAACAAAATTCTTAAGATGTAATACAAAGTGTAATAAAAGATCTCATATGCACCCAATTCTTTTCTTACCAAATTTAAACAAGACTTCTTATTTTCCTTGAGACTCCATTTGGACGATGGATTTAAGGAAATATTTGAAATTCATGGTATAAAATCCATCCGCAATGTTTAAATGAACATGAATCAAATTCCATAACTTTCATTTTAAACTAATGTTGAGCATATTTGAATTTCATTTATTGAAAATCGGAATCTCAAATCATTCAGTCAAATGGAGCATGAAATATTAGAAGATAGTATGACAGAAAATTGAACCCAAAACGCAAGCCACAATCACTATATTCGTAAATGTTTAGTACTAAAAATTATACCTCGAACACGTTTTCTTTATCCTATAATTACAATATTAATATAAGTGATTGTTTATGTGCATGCATTAAATTTCCACTCATCCTAAATTGAATTTCAAAACTCACACACACACACACACACACAATGTCAATTAAGACATAGATTAGATTGCAACCTGGCAATTTAATTCATAATGATCACATAATTCACTGAGTTAAATCAGACCAAATTCGATCGGCTGAACTCGAACCCATGCAACAGCTAATTAAATTCCATCTAACCACCAATAGAAATATTCTGATAGTTCTTTTATAAGTAAACAATGTCGAAAAGACATAAATACCCTCCATCTCTGCTAGGAGTATTATTTAAGCCGATGCATCGCTCTGTTTCAGACATCACACCAAAAATCAGCAACAATCTTAGAGAGAGAAAATGGTGCAGGATAGCAAGAAGGCTAGAGTTTGTGTGACCGGCGGCACTGGTTTCGTTGGATCATGGATGATCAAACGCCTTCTCGAAGATGGCTACTCCGTCAACGCCACCGTTCGGATTAATCCAGGTTCACTTTCACAATTCCTGATTATCCAAACTCTTCGATTTTCATTTTCATAATTTGCTCAAAAATTGAACCGCAGATCGCAAAAGAGACATCAGCTACATCACGAACCTCCCCGGAGCATCGGAAAGGCTGAAGATATACAACGCCGATTTGGACAAACCAGAGACGTTCGTGGCCGCCATTGAAGGCTGCACCGGAGTTTTCCACATGGCTCACCCGCTAGATTTCGAGGAGAAGGAATCGGAAGAAGTGAAGATCAAAAGAGTCACCACTGGATTGGAAGGCATTCTTCGCGCCTGCGCCGATTCTGAGACCGTTCGACGAGTCGTGTTTACTTCCAGCATTTCTGCTGCCGCTTTCAGCTCCACGCCGGGTTCCGGCCTCATCGACGAAAACTCGTGGACTGATGTGGAATTAATTCGAAGCTTGAAGACTTTCGCAGGACCCTACATCGTCACCAAAACATTGACGGAGAAAGCCGCCATTGATCTGGCTGAGAAACTCGGATTGGATCTAATTTCTATCGTTCCTACGTGGATCACCGGCCCCTTCATTTGCCCTAATATCCCTGATTCTGTTTACGTCTCCATGGCCCTAATTTTTGGTATTTTTTTGAAATGTCTCTCCCAATTTATTTACCTTTTATTTTTTCAGAAAAAATAAATAAATTGAGATTATTTTTGTTTTGTTATTATCCTAGGTGATGATAAGCATTATCCGCACCTAAAAGATTCGAGTTTAGTTCATGTGGACGATGTTGCTAGGGCTCATATTCATCTCTTCGAGCATGGGGAGGCGAAAGGGCGATATCTTCTTGCTTCAAATGAGTTCAAAATTGATGAACTCTGCGAGTTTATATCTGCAAGATATCCAGAATTGAAGATGCCGAGTGCTGAGTAAGTTTTTCACCATTGATTTTCTCTCTCATGACTCAACCGTTTCTCTCTCATCTTGAGGCGTTTCTGTGCGTGATTTTGCAGGTCTTGGAAAGATATAATGGCTGTTAAATTGTCGGGCCTGTCGACGAAGAGGCTTCAAGAAACTGGATTCAAGTGTGAAAATGGGCTGGAGGAAATGTTTGATGGCGCGATTAAAACTTGCAAAGAAAAGGGTCTTCTCTAAATTGATGATGATTTCATGTCGAAATTTGGATGTTTATTGCCAAGATTCATTGCCTTTTACTTTTTGAACTGAGTCATCTATTCCATGTTTGTGTTTCCTTGTCTATTTCCGGTTCTCTTGTGGCTTCACGCTGTGTTTCAACATTGATGGAATAAATGGTGCAAATGTGCAATATATCAAATTTTAAGTGACGACCATGGGATATATGTTTAAATTTGAAATCCATGAACTATATTAATGTTACGTTTTTCAACAATGAGAGTTTTGTGTGACCGTCTCACAGATTATGTTACGGGTTGATTCAGAATCCAAATTTTCCAATTCACATATATGTTACGGGTTGATTCAGAATCCAAATTTCCCAATTCACATATATGTTACGGGTTGATTCAGAATCCAAATTTCCCAACTCACATATATATTAATGGATGCGAGTTTGATTCATGGATAAAAATGAATCGTCTCACAGAAATTATCCGTGAGACCGTTTCACACAAGTTTTTGTGTTCAACTACATATTACAAGTGAAATTCGGGATAAAGGTTTGAAATAATTTTTGCAACTATATAACCATATGCAAAGTTACATTTATAAGTTTTATATAAGATCGTTTCACGGATCATTTTATATGGGACGGGTCAACCCACAATCCACACTTTACAATTGACATATAAATTTGTGGAAATTTGTATGTTTTTTGGGTAAAAAAGATTTGTCTCACGAAAATTATCCGTGAGACGGTCACAAGCAAGTTTTTGTGTAATTTTATTATTTTTCTATCATAATGGTATAAATTAACTTTCATAACACAATATATAATTTTACTATTCTACCAATTTTTATTTTTTTACTCATATATCAATCTACTTCATTTTGTTTTAGTTCTATAATTTTGCAAATCTATACTTATTTGTTCAATCACCCCCTGAAATAACAGGTCAAGTGACCAATTTTCATTTGGCTAACATTTAAATCTATCAATTTCTTCCAACAACAAAACGATATAGATGAATATGCCAACATTTATTATTGCATCCAAGTGGGACGAAATAAATATGAATAAAAATCAAGCCATTTAATAGGCCTTATATTTAGTGTCACTCTACTATACTACACGATTAATCATGTAGAATGCATTAAATGTGTGTGTACAAATTTTTTCTACTATGTACCCATTAGGACATTTGGGTCGAATCATTTTGAGAGTGTTCTTACTTGACATTTCATTATTTAATTTATTAATATTAATATTTTTTAGGGTTGTAACATAATTAGTGGAGAAGAGTGCTTGTTTAAGTGAGAGGGATTATACCATAACAGCATAACTTATTATTTCCTTCCTTCCTTTTCTTTCTTTTTTTTTTTCTTTAATTTAACTCTTTCATTGTATTTATTTTATTTATATGAAAGAACAAAATTCTCTCTGATGAGGGCACCTTTATAAATTTATAATCCCTGCTCAAAGTTCGCCTAGTTACAGACATATATTACATGTGAGTGATTATAAGATTTATTCAGAAAATATGTTTTAACCGTGTCATATATATTGTTGTGTGAGATAGGTCAATCATAACCTACATTTAACAATTCACAAAAGATTTTATCACAATGAAATTAATTTAAGAGTAAAAATAATATGTCTCACGAAAATTATATGTGAAATCATTTTACACGAGGCTTTTTTTTTTTAATAATTTTAACGGAACTCTCTTACTAACTGCTATATATGTGTATAGTAAATAATGATACGGCAAGTAGTTGGACGTAGACAAGTATTTATGAAAAAAATGGTTATAATTACTATAACAATTTTAGTTATACAAACTTGCCTCCATTTTTTTTTCTTTCTTAAAGATGGAATATAAAATTTAAATTTTATATTTGAAACATTCAAAAAATAAAATGCAGCTTGCATAAATACAAGATAAGCAAAATATATAATCAATGTAGATATTCGACACAAACAATCATATTAATTGCGTGAGGGCCTGAGGCGGTCTCACAAATTATTTTCGTAAGTCGTACGGAATTTTATTACCCTTTAACCAAGCTCATATTCACTAATTTATATGTGAATTGTGAAGTGTGGGTCATGAGTTGACCCATCTCACATGAAATGATTCGTGAGACGATCTTACATGAGACTTACTCTTGATGTTTTATCTCCTAGATCCTAATTTTATATTCCATGTTCCTACACGATCTCAACCTCCAACTATCTACATAATATACCTTAAAAATTATCTTAAAATACCATAAAATATTAAAAAAGTACTCTTCTACTATAAATTAAGTTAAAGAATACTTTTCCCTTAAAATGCCTTTTATCAATATTTTAAATTAGAGGGTACAATTATTATTTTTATTGAATTGTGTAGAAAAATATATTATTTATATTGTATGGTAGAAAAGTAGACTACAATATTATTTCCAGTGAAAGGGATGTTATCCTATTTATTTATACCTTTTATTTTATTTTACCATTGGAGCGACAAAAATATCTCAATCATAACCCCCTAAAATTAAGGTTAATTAGCAACCAGAACAATATTTTCTTTTCTTTTTTTAATTCCTACTGTGTAAATTATATGATATGTTAACATGACTAGCATATTTTTTTCCCTCCCTCATCGTTGATGTGATCAACATATATTATTTCATCTTACTGACAAACGTACAATGGGAAAAATTATTGATCCATTCCTAATCTCGAAAAAGACACCTTACACTATGTAAAAACAATTATCCAAGTTCTTAAATAAAAAAAAAGCAATTATCCAAATTATTGCCATAAATATGTTCAACTACATCTGCCACATCATATATGGTACTTAATTCTCTTGCATCTGGTCCATCATCACCTATGGCCACTCACATGGTATCTCTGCACAAGATAAGCTTACCATAAATATTTTGTCCCGCTTACAAGACAATCACATGATCAGATTATCTGGAGCATTATTGTTTAAATGATATTTCATCTTTGTAAATGAATTAGTTTATGTGACGATCAGGTTCAAGTCAGATCGTGTAAGTTTTATAATTTTTACGTAAAAACTCATGTGAAACGGTTTCACGGATAGTTTTCGTGAGACGGATCCTTATTATCCATGAATTGAATTCATATACACAAACTTTCATATGAATTGCTAAGTGTGGATTATGGGTTGGTTCGTCTCACAAAAAAAAGATCCGTGAGACGGTCTTACACAAGACTTAGAGGGTGTTTGGCTAAGCTTATAAGTTTCTTAAAAGAGCTTATAAGATGTTAAGTGCTTATAAGCTCCTCAAATGTGTTTGACTAACTTTTAAAAATAAGATCTTATGAGCTTATAAGATGTAAGGAGCTTATAAGCTTTTTTTTTTAAAGTTGGGAAATCCCAACTTATTTCTAAAATAAGAGCTTATTTTTCAAAACACCTTCAAATTTAATCATTGAAATTACACAAATGTCATTACTAACAACTTATATGCTCCATCATCTTATTTACCCAAACACTTCACTTATATTAAATTTAAATTAAACATCTTATAAGCTCTAAAAACATCTTATAAGATATGATAGCTTATAAACTCTAAAAATAAGCTTAGCCAAACACCCCCTTACTCTAATTTTTATTATCCCATTCCTTCCACCTCTCCCAAGTTTATTTAAAAAAGATTATATAAACTAGATTGAAGTTTCTTATTTGGCAAAAACTTATATACCCCTGGAGTATATAGGGGCACATGTCTAGGTGTTATATATCTGCTCTTCAGGTGTTATATATATACTATATAAGTTTTATGTTTTTTGGTGTTATAAATATAATCTACATATATCATATGTATATAAGAGTATACATGTGATACCTGAAGAGTATGTACATGATACATGTAGAGTATATATTTAGCACCATATGATGATTAATTTAGAGACATCATACCCCTGGGCACACAAGTGTCACTCTTTTTATTTTAACCAATGATTCACTTTATTCTTTTTTTGAAATGTCATTATAGATTAAGGAAAATAAACATTGGATAATATTGTCTTCAGATAATATCAATTTTAATCACCGATTTCTAAATTAGCATGAGATTGAATGTTAAAAAACGAAAAAAAAATTGCAAAATTTTTAATATTGTGAAATTAGCATGAAAAAAAAAGATATTGTAAAATTTTGTGTGAATAAAATTTAAAGATATTAAATGGATAAGTTCAAAATTGAAAAATTATTTAGGAGGTGAGACTGAGGATAAATAGAAAAAAAGTCAAAATATCTTATATGACACTAATATGAAACAAAATTTAACTTTTTAAAACGATAATTATTTTGAATTGAACGAGAAAACAGTAAAATTTAATTATATTTAATACAAATTATATAAAATTATAATGTTATTTAATACTACACGTGCCGCATAATTAAATTGAACACAGTAATTAAAATAGACACTACCGTATAAAATGTTGGACCTCATGAATTATGATATGTACTAGGCAAATCAAGAATCATACGATTTAGTGGCTAGGAAGGCCAATTAAGATGTTTGGGCCTAAACCATAGTTGCGGGCCTGAGGCCCATACATGAAATTTAAATTCATATTAATAAATTAATTTCAAAATTACTTTGTACTTTGTATTCACAATCTATGGTGACTTTGAGATTCGTTTTTTTTTTTTTTGAATTTGTTTTATTTAATTTGACAAAAAATATTTTATGCAACTGATACACGAATCCATACATTCGGGTCGACCGGCTTCACGCACCCAACGCACTTGATGGTACACTCAAACCACCCAAATTCGTGTCGACCGGCCTCACGCCCTCAACGCACTTGATGATACACTCAAACCACCCAAATTCGCTCCAAGCAGTCATACATTCATGTTATGTTAGTGTTACCTTAATATAACATGAAGGTATATTAACATAACATGAGATATGATTAACATTGTTTTTTACCTTCATGTTATGTTGGTGTTACCTTTATATTATATTATTGTTACCTTCGTGTTATTTTAGTTCAATGGTTTTAAACGGTGTGAAATCTGGAAATGAGGTAATGCTAACATAACACGAATGTAACACTAACATAACATGAAGGTAACGACCAAAACACGCGAAAAAGTAAAGAAACGTGGGCTGGGCCGACCCTATTAAATATCGACAAAAAAAAAAAGATATCTAGATAACAAAAGTAAATATCGACTACAGAAAAAAAAAGAAAAAAATATTGTAGATACAATTCTCTACTAATAGGAGAAAAAAAATATTGTAGATACAATTCTCTACTAATAGGATATATCGATTGTAGACACACTTGTCGACAACAGAAAAAAAAATATATAGATAAGAGAATCAAATATTGTAGACACAATTCTCCACCAAAATATTGTTGACACAATTCTCTAATAAGAGGATATATCAAAAAAAAAAAATCTAGATAAGAAAAAAAAAATTGTAGACACAATTCTCCACCAAGAGGATATTAGAATTTCACAAAAACTTTTAGAGTAAGTCTCTTGTGAATCAGGTGCATGGATCTTAGATCCATGCACCCGGGTCGGATCCGGGTCGGGGGGACCGCACCCTCTTTTTTTTTTTTTTTTTTTCGCTCATGATTTTTGAAAAAAATCACATACCAATAGTATATGTTAGACATACCTTTACGTTATGTTAGACATACCTTTAAGCTATGTTAAACATACCAGTTCTGCCCAGATTCCATGCCTTGTCTTTTTTTGGCTTGATTTTTGAATTTTGGCACATACCACTACGTTATGTTAAGCATACCTTTACGTTGTGTTAGACATACCTTTATGTATACTTAAACATACCTTTGTATATGTTAGACATACCTTTATATATAGTTAAACATACCTTTATATATGTTAGACATACCTTTGTATATAGTTAGACCTACCTACACATGGTTGGTCTAACTATACACAAAGGTTGGTTTAACTATACACAAAGGTTGGTCTATTTGAGCGAATTCTGGATGAGCTTCAGGCCAAGTCTCCAGCGCGTGGGAGCGCGTGCATGCGCGTTTTGGGGGCGTTTTGCGCGCGTGACTCATAAAAGTTTTTGCCAAACTTTTATGCATCAGGTGCATGGATCCTAGATCCATGCACCCGACCCGACCCGCGCGTGTACGCGCTTCCACGCGCGTCTGACGCGCCCTCACGCGCTCCCACGCGCCTGGGCGGATGCGCACCTTTAGGTTACGTTAAGGATACCTTTCAGTTATGTTAAGGATACCTTTAAGTTATGGTAAGGATACCTTTCAGGGATACATTTCAGTTATGTTAAGGATACCTTTAAGTTATGGTAAGGATACCTTTCAGTTATGTTAAGAATACCTTTGAAATCCTGATTCCAGGTTACATGTCATGTTATGTTAAGAATACTTTTTAGTTATGTTAAACATACCTTTTGGTTATGTTAAGGATACCTTTAGTTATGTTAAGAATACCTTTTGGTTATATTAAGCATACCTTTAGGTTATGTTAAGAATACCTTTAGGTGATGTTAAGGATACCTTTGAAATCGTTATTCCAGGTTACATACCATGTTATGTTAAGAATACCTTTTAGTTATGTTAAGCATACCTTTAGGTTATGTTAAGGATACCTTTAATTATTTTAAGAATACCTTTTGATTATATTAAACATACTTTTAGGTATATTAAGGATACCTTTAGGTTATGTTAAGAATACTTTTATGTTATGTTAGAGATACCTTTGTGTACAAAATGTGTAACACAACTACCTTATGGATAAGGTATCTCTAACATAACATAAAAGTATCCTTAACATAACATAAATGTATGTCTGACCTAAATTAAATGTATGAAATTTGGGCACAAAGGTATCCTTAACATAACTTAAAGGTATCTCTATACATTACCTAAAGGTATTCTTAACATAACCTAAAGGTATGTCTAACTTAACGTAAATGTATGAAATCTGGGCATAATGGTATCATTAAGGTAATCTAAAGGTATTCTTACGCATTACATAAAGGTATTCTTACGCATAACTAAAAGTCATGACTAAAATTGAAAAAAAAAAAAAGCGCGGAAAAAAAAAAAAAAAAGCGGGTCGGATTACCCGGATCCGACCCGGGTGCATGGATCTAAGATCCATACACCTGATGCACAAGAGACTTACTCTTAGAATTTTGATGATTTCTAATCCTCATCTCTCTATAGGAATTGTTTTCTGTTTTTATATAGATAAAATGTACCAAAACACCATATTTAATATAACAAAGGAAAATTTTACCATGTACTATAACTTATTGTATAAAAATGCAATGTACTATAATTTAATGCACCAAAATACCACATTTTGACCAATTCAAATTACAATGATTGGGCATGAATTCGATTAATATCTTATAATTTTCGAATAACCCTAAAAAAATATGGTTACTCGAACAATACTATTATTGTTCGAATAACCATATTTTTTAGGGTTATTCGAAAATATCATTATTGTTCGAATAACCCTATTTTTTAGGGTTATTCCAAAATATCATATAATTTTAGTTTTTCATTTATTTTTGTTATTTTATTTCTTTTAGATTTATATTTTTCTTTTTGTCTCATTCTTTTTATTTTTGTCCTATTATTGGTACAATTTTATTCAAACTTACATTTATTTCTTGCATGATACTTATATTTATTTTTTTATTTGCATGTTACTTTTACTTTTCAGAGTGAAATGATATTACAGTAGTGTTTATTTTATTTTTAAGAATGAAATGATATTACAATAGTGTTTATTTTACTTTTCAAAATGAAATGATATTACATTCAGAGTACTACGAGTGATGAGGAAAATATTCCAGCATATGGAACAACTTTGAAAAATTACTGGTACTGATCAGTAGAGAATCAGATGGTGAGGAATGTATTGATAGAAAGCCCTATCAGTCTAGTTTCTAACGCAACAAACGGAGAGTCATTTGGAATTTTCTGGAGGAAGCTATTGCTGTTTTACTAAAGGTGTACAGAAGGTGACGGGAATCAACCAAATTCATGAAGCTTGAGTTGTCTTGTGTCCTTCCAACTACCTATTGAAGTAATTTCGAAATTCATTCGAGATAAGCATATTTTAGAGTCTTATGCATGTATCTTAGATGGTCAAATATCATTATTAATGAGTCTTTGAGTCTAAGTAAATTGTGGAGTCAAAGTATTATCCATTATCTAGAATCATGTAGAGGCCCCTATAAATAGAGCCTCATTTCTTGTACTTGGAACAACTTTCAGAATTTATAAAAAAACATTTATGAGTCTCTTGACTTGTTTAGAAGAAGGAGTTCTTCTATCTTAGCTCTTAGCCCTTTGGTGGATTCCTCAAGGCGACGAGTTGCTCCAAACTTGTGGTGGATTCCATTAAGTGAGGAGTACCATTGAGTTCTTGCTTGTGTTACCTCCTAAATCTCCTTTTCTGGTATCAACGAGTACTAGAGTGAAATGACATTACATTCACGGGCTTTACAGTAAGATCTATTTAAAGAGGTGAATTTTATAAGAGAATTCATTCAAGAAATTTACTCTAAGGTTACAATTGAATTGATCGAAGATATCTCGGTTGTTTGGCACACTATCTCTCTCGAACTCTCAAGTAAGTAACACTATGTTGTTAAATTTGAATGTTAATATGTCATAAATTAGTAATTTACATTTAATTATATATTAAATAGGATTCTACCTTAGTTAAAAAAGTTTAATTTAATATTTTCGAATAACTTAAACGTATAATATAATTTTCGAATACCCAAAAAAATAGGGTTATATTTTCAAATAACCCAAAAGAATATTGTTCGAATAACTTAGAAGAAATAGGGTTATTCGAAAATTATTGGTTATTCGAAAATTATCATATAATTTTCGAATAACCCTATTTTTTTGGGTTATTTGAAAATATCAAATAATATCAAATAAATTAATTATGAATTATGAATAATTTAATTATCTAATTCAAAAGGTTGATAATTATGAATTATGAATAATTTAATTACCTAATTCAAAAGGTTGACTCGACGGGTCGGGCGGTGCGCAGCCCACCCGAGTTGTATGCTCGAAATGTCGATTTTGCACCCAAAGTTGGACCTGGGTCGGGTGCTCTGCAACCCACCCGGGTCGTGTGTCCAGCAGTCCCGAAAGTATAGTTCGCGAAACAAATTCTTCGGGGAACCCTAAAAAATAGGGTTACCGAATATAGGGTTCCCGAAAATATAGTCCCTGAACACAATTCTTTGGGGAGATCTTTCCCCGAATTTAAAGTTCTCGAAAAATTAGCAAATCTTCGGGAACCCTATTTTTTTTTAGGGTTCCTCGAAGATTTCTGGTTCCACCCAGAAATTAACTCAACACAGATCATTCCAGATTAAACACTACATTTCAACTATTCTAACCGAAAATAAACCCTACAACATGCTAAAACATTCGGCCAAAACTAAAACCACTAAAACATGCTTAGATCCAACAAAAAAAAAAAAAATCACTAAAACACCCTTAGATTTAATAAAAAAAACAAGTAGAAATGCATTAAACTTGTTCGGCCATTGATTCTCGGTCTACTTTCAAACTTTTTCTTATCTTCCTTTCACAATCTTCCCGAACAAAACAAATCTTCCACGAACACTTCCAAGGTAATTTGGTAAAAAAATTTGGCTGTAATTTTTGTTATTCTCTGTTCTTTTCGATGGTGTGGTGGGGTAAAGGTTAATTAAAAAAATGAGGGAAGAGAGGTTAATTCTGGAACTGGGAGTTAGGAGGTAGTGGGGTTGGTGGATGGGTGGTGGGCCATTATGATGTAATAATTGCTTAAATGATTCAATTGACACATATGTGTCATATTTGTTGTCAGATGTGCCATATATATTCAGATGTGTCATAAAAATGTGGTATTTGAGATTATTAAGTTATAAGTTGTGGTATTTTGGTATATTATTTTATATTGTAAGGTAAAATTTTCATTTATTATATGAAAAGTGGTATTTTGGGTGGGAACTCTTTTATATATAGATATGAAAAGTGGTATTTTGGGGTGAGAACTCTTTTATATATAGATAGATAAAAATGAAATAAAGAGATACAAAATTAAATAAAGTGTTGTGAGTTTTTTTTACTGTCTTCTATTTTTATATATACATAGATTTGAGGATTTGTTCAGATCAACAATTCAAATTCGATTAAAACATAAATTTGAGGATTTGTTAGATCAACAATTCAAATTCGCTTAAAACATAGAATATCATTGATTAAAATTTGAGAATTTTGAAACTAAAAACATAGAATATCAATGATTTAAAATTTGAGATTAATATTGCAAAAAAAAAAAAATCTAGATAAGAAAAAAAAAAATTGTAGACACAATTCTCCAGCAAGAGGATATTTATCGTAAATAAGAGAGAATTTTGATGATTTTTAATATTCATCTGTCTATAAGAATTGTTTTCTATTTTTATATATAGATAGATAAAAATGAAATGAACATATACAAAATTAAACAAGGTGTTGTGAGTTTTTTTATTGTCTTCTGTTTTTATATATAAATAGATAGATTTTACAATTATGTAAGTTTTCGTGAGGAAGTTAGATAAATATAGATAGCAGAGTGAACCAAATGATATAAGAAAGATACAAAATTAAACAAGGTGTGTGTTTTTTTATTATCTTCTGTTTTTATATATAAATAGATTTTATAATTATGCAAGTTTTGGTAAGGAAGTTAGACAAATATAGATAGCAAGGTGAACCAAAATGTAAATATAAGAAAAATAGGGCAGAAAAGTGCAATATACGTCGAAGTGTACCGTTGGCGCAAATTATGCGTCCCCACAAATATAACGACATTTTTCCTTCAAAAACTCACCGCCACTTCCAACGCTCTATCTCTCTAACATATAGACACTGTTTCACTCTCCATTGCTGTAACGAATAAGAAACACGATTAAACCAAAGCGTTGATCGGATTCCGACGCCGGAAGATGTCATTATCGGATTCCGAGACCTTCTCTCACGGCGGCGGAGAGTACAAGACGCTCCTCCAAATCAGCCGCAATCGTAAGCTCTGATACCTTGATTGCATTCTTTTGTATTAGGTTTTGTGCGGCTCTGATTTTCCTCTCCTTTTCTTTGAGAATTTCCTCTAGTGATTTCTTTGAGAATTTCCCTCTAGTGATGAATAAGAGTAGTTCCAATGTCCGAATTGATCACTATTTTATGGTTGGAAGAAGAGATCAATTGAGGGATCAAAGTATGTAGCATCTTAGTGTTATATATTCGGAGAGAACAATAAAACCCTAGGTTTGTCCACTCGCCTGAGAACAAGTTGATCCTTTACTAGCCAAGAAACAGATTCTTGGGGATTTTAGACTCTCAAATGGTATCATGTAGTTTCTCAGCATTTGGGTTATTAATAGATTTATCAAATGCACCTAAAAGGATTTCTATCTGGAGAAGTTATATTATGTGTTTACATCCTGAATCAATAAGTAAAGCTTAAAATCCATGATATGAGAATATATGTACTGATATTAGATTGATAATCCAGCATCATGTTATTTGCCAATTTTTCAGTCTATTCTAAATGACAATCATTCTCTATGTTGGCGTACATGGTAATGATAAATGTTGGCTTCAGATTATATGAGAATGTGTAGCATGTGGATTGACTATTTTGGTGAAAATATCTTTCAGGATTATTGTATGAAATGCTCCAAGGTTCCACCAAATCAGGAGATTCAAGATCATCATGGAAGGTATATTTTACTGTTAATTGATGCAAAGTAGCAAGGGTTTGTTAGACTAAATTAATGTCCTTATTCATTACACTAGTTAGATTTTGTTCTAGTTTAAATAGCCTCTCACCAAATTTGCATGCTGAGATATTTGTATAAGGACTCTAAGCCGTAAAAACTTGTTTCCAAGATATGATTTAAAAATGCTAGGTCCATAGTAATAGTTTCTCCATCCTTCAAGCTCGTACCAATATTATTTGAAAACCAAAACCTATGAGCTTGTGTTGATCTTACTGTAAATTTATATTTCTTCTTGAATTTATATAGTTTTACTCTAAAGGGTAATGCACTAATGTACAGAAATACAAAGTAGGCCTGATCTTTAATACTTGATTTGGTTAGAAGAAAAGATTGATGTACTTTTGAATGTCTCTGCATACTTGTGAATCAATATTATCTTTACTTTATAAATCAATCGTAAAAGCCTTTAACAGCTACTCATCTTGATATTTTGAAAGATTGTTTTATCAACTATGTGATTGTCTTCAGGTACTCATCATGGACAAAGTTACTGTAAAAGTGATGTCCCATTCTTGTAAAATGGCAGATATCACAGACCAAGGAGTTTCACGTAAGCATGTATTCATGTTGTATAGCATCAGATAAGTTGCATAATTCAAGTTAACTTTGTTGTTCAACGTTTAGTGCATCACAATGGAATTTATTTCGTATTAATGAGAAATTACAAATTTAGAGACTTGTAAGAAGAAAGCTGGCAAGCTCTTGATATTATTCTAGCGGTCTTATGATCTTGTAATCTTATATGTCAATTATTCTCTCGGTTTTCATCTATTATGGTTAAATACAGTGTAGTCAAGTACTCCATATATTAATTATTTCATTGTTATAAGTATTTCAAATGAGTTGTCAGCATTAGAATGTTCATTAATGATTTTCATTTTCTGCAGTGGTGGAAGACCTATTTCGAAGAAGAGAGCCTCTGCCTTCAATGGATGCAATATATTTCATTCAACCTTCCAAGGAAAAGTATTACACCGTAATTCCATTGTTCCAACGAAGAAAAAGCATGTTGTGTTTGGTGGAAGTAGTCAACTATTGAAAAAAAAAAACATCTTATTATATTTATTTAGTTAAGATTTCATGATCTATGGGAATCTTGTACTTTCCTTTTGCCATTTTCTTGTTCCATGTTTTACTATTTACTTATATCCTTTAATTGTGTTCTCTGTTTCCAGTAAAACAAGTAGTTTATTGTTGTTATTATTATTATTATTTATCAGCAACGACTAGTGAGAATATAGGGACTGATTATGAATTATTCTATCTTTGTCAGCCTCGTCATGTTCTTGTCTGACATGTCAGGAAGAGAACCATTATACAGAAAGTATGTCACAGATTTTTTATCCCCAAAGTATTTCTCACTGCCTATATTGTTATCTGAAATCTGAAGGCTTCCTCTCATTTTGACAATCTGTGGCTGCAGAGCATATGTTTACTTCAGTTCACCTGTAAATAAAGACCTAATATCTCGCATCAAGAGTGATACTAGTGTTCTACCACGTATTGGTGCATTGAGAGAGGTATTCAACTTGCTTGATTTTGGCATTAAATAATTTGAATTACACTGCATTGATTTCTAGGGGATTTCTTTTGTTGATCTATTGACATTTGGCATATTGCAGGTGAATTTGGAGTACTTCTGCATAGACAGTCAGGTAAACAATTTGCTTTATAAAGAGAAAAAGTTGTCGTCTATTATCATTGTGTCAATTTTAATGCCAGGCATTCACAACTGATCAAGAAAGGGCACTTGAAGAACTCTTTGGTGATGGTGCTGAAAATTCTCGCAGATTTGATGCATGTATGAATTTAATGGCCATGAGAATTGCTACCGTTTTTGCTTCACTAAAGGTATTGGCAGAATTGTCTTTGTTTTACCCTGATCTTCAACCCCATCTGCCTGAACATTCAAGATAAGATGTTAATTTTAGTTGACTTTCTTTCTTTACTGTATAAATTGTCACATTGCAGCAGTATAACAAGTTAGTTCACATTTGGTAAGTACGAGTGTCATGATCTATATACAGACAAAAGAGACCTAGAATTTTATGAACCTGGTTGGAGAAAAAATTAATCGTGCTCCAGAGTTACCTGATGTAGTATCCAAATATTGTTGCTTTTAAATTTCCAGATTCATATGTAAAGTCTGGCACAATTTGTAGTTGTGCCATTTCTTATCAAGTTATTCTGGCCTACATGTGATCTTCAATTTCAGGAATATCCTTTTGTGAGGTATAAAGCTCCCAAAGGAGGTGATGAAAACAGTGGAACTAGTGGGAGGCACTTAATCCCCAAGAAGCTTGCTGCTGCAATTTGGAACAGCATTACAGCTTATAAATCTTCCATTGCCAACTTTCCTACAGCAGAAACTTGTGAATTACTTATAGTGGACAGATCAGTTGATCAGGTATCGTAAAGTATCTCAAATCTTTATGAGCCTGCATCTTAAGTTTATTATTAGTATCTTTATTTCCTGGTTTAACTCTGATAAAAAAAAATTCAGATTGCTCCCATCATTCATGAATGGACGTATGATGCCATGTGTCATGATCTGCTCGACCTAGATGGAAATAAATATACACATGAGGTAAATGTTTTGTCTAAGAAATCTATATAAAGATTAACAACTTTTCTGATGGTATTTATTGGATGTAAGGTTCCTAGTAAATCAGGTGGTGAGCCTGAGAGAAAGGAAGTGCTTTTGGAAGATCATGATCCTCTGTGGCTTGAGTTGAGGCATGCTCACATAGCAGAGGTGTTTTCTCAGCATATACATTTATTCTTTGCAGTCAAATGCCAGTTTCATTTGCTAATTGTTTTTATCAATTACTCATATTTGCTATCTTGATATTCTTGACTAAAATTTCAGGCCAGTGAAAAATTACATGAGAAGATGACAAATTTTGTATCAAAAAACAAAGCAGCTCAATTACAACAAAGGTTGGTGATTTTAAATGCATGTTTACTCACTCTTGTATGAACTGGTAGTTATGATTTCTTGCCTGTCACAAGGTGCTACATTTTTAGCATATAACATTACTTTTTAGTCTACTTGATCTCAGTATTTATTCTCATCAACTAGAGGCCCTTTTCATTCAATTGAGCTTCTGAATACTAACATGTTAAAAAGAGAGTGTGTATCATCATTCATCAGGGGTACCAAATTTATTTCCAAACTATAGTAACTCAGCAAGAATGTTCATGTCTGGATTTGGAACAAATTCATGAGAGTTTAAAGCATCGCCACTCTCTAAACTCTAGAGCTAAGCTGGAAATTTGGGTCGATGCAAATATACTTTAGTCCACATCTCCAAGCCTATTAAAAACTCTAGATCCAAGTTTTTTTTTATTTAATTATTTTCTGGTCAATCTCTAACAGGATGTTCTTCTGTTTATTGTCAATCTCTAACATCCAAATTTTCCCTAAATTATTTCTATTTTTTGTCAATCTCTAACATTCATGTGTTGCTTTCATGTAGAGATGGTAGTGAGTTGTCCACGAGAGATCTGCAGAAAATGGTTCAAGCTTTGCCACAATATAATGAACAGATGGAGAAACTATCTCTCCATGTTGCGGTTGTTCATCAACTCAAACTTCTGAAAATCAATTTATTTATCATTTTTTCAGTGTGTATTATGTGACCTGAGAACTTCAAGCCTCAACCAGCCCATCTTTACCTATTAATTTATTGTTTACAATATTATTATAACGATATGGTAGTGATCTAATATTCTTTCTGAGTACCCAAATGTGAAACTTACATGGCCAATAATGAAGACTTATGATAAAGATTATGAAGACATATAATCGTTAACAACTTTCTGATCTCATACATTTTCTCATCAGATTGCTGGGAAACTCAACACACTTATAAATGATTTGGATCTAAGGGAACTTGGACAATTAGAGCAGGATCTTGTATTTGGTGATGCAGGGACAAAGGAAGTCATCAATTTCTTGAGATCAAAGCCGGTAATATCTTGATGCCGTGCCGCCATGTAGATATGTAATTAATTAGTACTTTCATTCTGGGTTATGTTATACTTTGCTTTCATCATAATCATTTCTTTACTGTTCAGGATGCTAGTAACGAAAATAAGTTGCGGCTTTTGATGATTTATGGTTGTGTCTATCCAGAAAAGTTTGAGGGTGACAAAGCGTTAAAACTCATGCAGGTTGCTGATCTGTTTTCCACTCTTTCATTGTGTGTGTTGAGAAAATGATAGTTGATGCGCATATTGAATGTTCATATGTGGTGTAGGCGAACTAATTCCTCTATTCTTCCATATCTCTTCAATTGATGCTGTTTTAGGCTCCCTGAAAAATCACATTAGTAAAGCTCAATGCAAATTACAGACACCTGAAACTTGGCACCTTGAATAAATATTCATAACGGCATATACTAATGTGATACTGAGACTGTGAGACATAATTATGACTGAAACATATGAAAATGAGTTTTGTATGTGTGTGTGTGTGTGCATGTTTCTGTCTGTCTGCTTAGCTTCATGGAATATACAGTGGTGATTGATGCTTCGACATCTATAACTTGAAGGATTATTCCCATGACTTATAGCTGATAGAAATACAATTATTTCCTCAGGCAATACAAACATGAAATTCAATTGTAGATCACAAACTTTCAATTATGAAATGTATTATTACCTTGTGCAGAGAGTATCTATACATACTAGTGATGATTGGTCTCAATATGATACAGATTTGTGATCAAGTTTTAATAATGGCTTCATAGACTGATCCTTATTTTATCAATCAAAATCATTAAATTTTTCTGTAAATGCTTCCATGTGGTAGATATATTTTAGCCAATTCTCATCTTTTAAAAACTTCTAATATAAAAAAGAATCAATTTTATGTGATATCTTCCAATGAAATTCTTCATATCTGAGCTCCTAGATAGCTATTGACCATGTGGTGGGAACCATTACTTGGATAGGTTGAAAGCTAAGTTTTAGATGTTGATTTTTTGGGCAGACAACACACCTTGAGGGGATTTTTCCCATCCCATATGATTAGGGTGACCTGTATTTACGAACTAGATGCTTCACAAGTTCTGGCTAAATTAATGAGGATACTTCTGATGTTTCTTCAGTTGGCAAAATTATCACCTGCGGACATGAAAACTGTGAACAATATGAAAATTATTGAAGCAATAGATTCCAGAAAGTCTTCGCATGGGACTTTCTCACTTAAGTTTGATACAACAAAGGTAAGTATTCATCCCACATTACAGTTTACAGAAACATGGAACCAAGAGCTGATTGTTTTTTATATTTTGGTTACCAGAAAAAGAATGCAGAAAGGAAAGATCGAACTGGAGATGAAGAAGAGACTTGGGCATTATTTCGGTTTTATCCAAAAATAGAGGTTTGCTTTTTATGATCATATGGATATGTTGCTTATGCCAAAACTGCAAAATTATTACCATCTCATATTATAGCTAGACAAGTATGTCATATTGTTATAAGATGCACCTTGCCACTTGTGACGCTTTCCTTCGATTTGAGACCTGCACTTAAAATTTCCTTTGGAAGTGAAACACAGCCAACCCAAGTTTTTGTGAAATTCAACCTCAATTTCACTCCCTTGGTTCACAGCCAAGTTTCTATCGGAATTGGTTAATATTCCCTGGGAACGACTTCATATTTCGGAAGAAAAGGCTAGATACGAGCTCATTAGCATAAAAGGCTTAGATGCAGAGATTAATGCATGAAATTTAGCATTATGAGATGAGGAGATGTTTTTTATTATTAAGAGTGCTTCCCGAAATTGAGGTTTTTGACTTCAAACTGTGGAACTACGAGTTTACTTAGCAGCTACTAATTGAGCTGTCAAATTAATAAGACATATCTTACTATTTCAAAAAAATCATTTGGCATATAGTTCATAGTCTAATAAAAAACCGCTGAAACTATGTTATCATCATCTGTACAAGTAAGAGGATGACTATTTGTCTACCGGTGGTTCATCATCATAACGAAATTTTAAATATTGACGCTCATTTCAAGAGTACATACTTCTGTGTCAAACATTGAAGTGGTATAAAGGCTACTATGCCTGTGATGAGAAGTAATGTGTTTCCAAGATCATGCAACTTAACAGATTATGCTATCATGATTCATATGGGAGTATTATGAATATTTTCTTGCCTGCTAGGTGGTTTTACATATAGTTTCTCAATTATATTCTCAGGAGCTGATTGAACAGCTGAGTAAAAGAGATTTGCCAAAAGATGAGTACCAGTGCATGAATAATGCTAGTCCTTCCAACAATGAGAGCAGTGGAGCTTCACAGACTGTATCAGTTAAACCAAGTCAATCTACTGCTCCACACTCTATGCGATCAAGACGGACCGCAACATGGGCCAAATCTCGCGCTTCTGATGATGGATATTCAAGGTAACCAACCACCTACGCCTCTCTCTTTATTGAAATCTAGGACATATACAATTAACTTACTTGGAATTTTTCTGCCATGCCATGGTCTTGTAGATAGTGTTTTCAATTTGAACTTTGTACGTTGAGAAGTGAATTTGAGTCCTTTTCTCTCTCCTGTTATGTTATGACAGTGATTCAGTCTTGAAAAGTAACTCTACTGATTACAAGAAGATGGGACAGCGCATTTTTGTATTCATAATTGGTGGTGCAACCAGATCTGAGGTAAAATTCCGATTCTCTTCCTTTTCAACCTTATACACCATTAATGTATATTTGCACATAACTGAGTTTACTGTTTACGTGCTCAGCTTAGGGTGTGCCATAAACTTACAGCAAAATTAAGGAGGGAAGTAGTCCTTGGTACAACCAGCATTGATGATCCACCTCAATATGTTACGGTAAACATTTCCTCTTCCTTTACTCGAAGTTTATGAAAATAAATCGGTCTTAGCTACATTTTGTTTTCCAGCTTAAATTGTGGTATTTATCATTGAAATGTACCCTGAATATAAAATAGGATCATTATTGTTGGACTAGATTAGATATGAATAATCATTCATTCTCCTACTTATCTGTCAGAACTCATTTATCTGCATATTGTCTCATTTTGGCAGAAACTGAAGCTCCTCTCAGAAAAGGAGCTTTCATCGGAAAACATTATTATCTGAAAATCCAAAGTTTTGTACAAATACACCTCATAAACAAACAACAGGTTAGTGCTGAATAATCAGTATCTTCATTAATCTATCTATTAATTATACTGCGTCTTGGTTTTCTACTTGTGTTGTCTACTCTAAGTCTCTAATCAAAGTCTACAATGCAGCTTATGTATAAAATTGCAAAAAAGCACCATCGATTTTATGAATAACTTGTATTGGATATGAATGGAAGAATCGCATTTCTCTTGGAGAAGGCAAAGAGGTGGCACTTGATTCAGCATTCAATTTCCAATTATTTGTAGAGATTGTAGAGTTTATTCTTTAGATTTATGGACAAACTATGAATCCCTTCTAAGTTGTAACATCCCAGAAAATATAAGTGTAGGTTCTTTAGAGAGGAAACTGAGGTAATACTTGTACCAATGAACAGTAACTTCAGTGCTTAGATTATATCCACAAGCAGAATTAGTTGTTTTAGATTGTTAAATAGGTTTGGTGTGTGAGAATTATTCAATATCTTATTTTACTATATTTTTTTAGTTCACTCAAAAACACTGTCGATTGAGATATGCAATCTCACTCACTTGACAACTGATAAAATTTACTAATTTTCAGCTTTTTAAAATATATTGGCAAAAATACATTCATCAAGCAACCATCTTGTTTATTATGAATAATCGGATCCTATTTCACATATAACCTGTCTATTTTGATATTTATGTTATCTTAAACAAACAAGATATAAATATTTATTCATTATTGGGCTTTTATTAGTACTTTTAAAACTCAGATCCAATTCTAGTTTGGATTACAGTTTTCGGTCGGAATCCAGTACGTTTGGTTTCAGCCCAGCCCAATAAATTTTAACCGCATCATTATAACAAGTTAAAGAAATCGCTGTAATGAAACGCGACAATAGTGGACATTGGACGAAACTGGAGACCTCGAGAGTCGTTACAATGGAACGACACGACACCGTTGCACGTCCATTCCAATGAACCAAATTGCAGTCTGCTGAAGTGAAGCTCCTAGTCCTACATCATAAATTTAATCATAATAGTTCTTAATAGATCGCTAAATTTATAGACCATAATCCGAAAAATTCAGGGCAAATTTAACCTTAAATTTACTGAATGGATGCAATTTTACCTATTATCGTATTCTCGGTGATCGTCGGAGCTCTGATCGCATTCATAGCGTTCGGTTCCTATTTCCGGAAGAGAAAATCAGAAATTCAGTCCATCGCCAGGCCCGAAACCATTAACCCGAAGCCCTCTTCGAAGCCATCTGCTGCCAAGAAGACCCAACACAAATCCCACTCCCATTCTCAAGCAGCTGATAAAGTAAGGATCGGATTTTTCAGCTTTTTTCCATGTTTAGTTGTGTTGTTTTGTTTTGTTTTGTGATTGGGATTGTATTGTGATGTGAAATGTAGGATGCTAATAAGAAGCATCATCCTTTGGATTTGAATACTCTTAAAGGGCACGGTGATGCGGTCACCGGTCTCTGTTTTTCGCCTGATGCGCGTAGCTTGTCAACTGGTTAGTATTTGCCTTATTGTTTTCTGTTTTCTTTCAGTATTTACTTCCCATTTTTGCTTCCACGTGTGCAATTTGGTTTGGAACCGCATCCTATGGAAAAATATTTGTTTTTGGGCCGCGGTTATCATCTGATCCTGTTAAAACTGAGAATGTTTGTCTGTGTTTAAGAGGTTGATCGCATGAGAGTAGCATTTCATTAATGATTTATGCTTTGAAATATCTTTCTCTGTGAGCAATGCTTGTGGTTAGCTTCTTGTCATGTTCAATCACGTACAAATTGAGAATGTATCTCGTATATTCCATACAGAGGTTGATCACTTGAAAGTGTTTCATTGATGTTTTATGCTTAAAATATCTCTCTACGAGCAAGTTTTGTCATTTCAAGACTGTTATATTTTGTTTTAGAGTAATGAATGCAATAATTCTGTTAATTCAACCGATGGGTGATTGATCATAATGTGTAGGACTAACGCTTAGTATTTGTTAATTACCTGGAGTTGGGACTCGGGATCCAATAGTTGTGGGCTTTGACTCATCGTCTTTGCTAAGCCTGGAATTGTGACTGCTCAGGCATGTAATGCAAATATATTATTGAATTCTGCTTTGCAGAGCTTGTGCTTGTGTTGGTTTTTGATTTCCTTGTATCCTGTAACTGGTAGAGTACTTTTTTTTTCATTTTAAGTTTGAGAAAAAATGAAGCATTGTTAACAATGTGTGTTATACAAGTGAGTTGCATCAAAGTTAGGGGCTCTCTTTGAATCCAAGAGGTGATTCATTATTGCTGCATGCCTGAGAATCTTCTAGGGTCGTCCCTCAAACCATCAAGGAATGTTTCCTGTTGAATTTGGGATCTTTATAAAGCTAAGATTTTGTGTAGAATTATATTCCAAGACTTATGTTGCCCTCTTTTGTTGGAAAAGAATAAGAGAGGTTTTGAAAAAGTTGAGGAATCTCTAGATGAAGCGTGGGAAAAATATATGCTTAGGGTTGCATGGTGGACAGGACATAAATGTTTTAGGGGATTTTATGTCACGACCCAAAATTTACTTTTGAAAAAAAAAAAAACGGACTTTTCCTTGAAACGTAGGGCACGCTTTTCATAACGATAATAACCAACATTTGAAAACTTTGCGGAAGAGTATTTATTAAATTAAAACTTCTTAAAATAATGTCATATTCCAAAGAGGGAACCCAAAAGAAAGAAAATTCTTGTCCAAACTCAAATAAACCAAAACATTAAAAGGACATTGTTCATAAATGAAGGAATTTATTCAAAAACATTTATTTAAGAAATCAATTCTCGAAATAATCCTTAAGCCACCACCACTTCACCATAGCTCGGCTCCTTAACCTGTAAGTGTTAATTGGGGGGGTGAGCTACACATGCTCAGAGGGGTTCACTTCCGTCAACATTAAACAAAACATGCACAATGTCATCACGAAACAATAATAATTCACAAAATGAAAACATAAAATCATTTAAACATTCCTTTCTTTCATTCTTTTACATTGGCCAATGCATTATTATTGCACGACGGGCAAAACCCGAAGACCAATTAACGATCTCGGACCTTTTTAGGTGGTCCTTGGCAATCCTTTAGCACTACGGGCAAAACTCGAAGACCGAATAACGATCTCGGACCTTTTTGGGTGGTCCTTGGCTACCTATTAGCACTACGGGCAAAACCCGAAGACTGAATAACGATCTCGGACCTTTTTGGGTGGTCCTTGGCTACCTATTAGCACTACGGGCAAAACCCGAAGACTGAATAACGATCTCGGACCTTTTTGGGTGGTCCTTGACTACTTTCTTTCATATCATTCCACATCAACATCAACATAACAATTAAGTTTGCTTAAAAGAAGTCATCATCATCATCATCATCATCATCATCATCATATATTACATAGATCAACATCAATAAATCCATCTCCTTACCATAAAAAAAATTATTCATCAAACTTAAATCCATCTCCTTACCATCATCATCATATTTTATGCTTTTCCCCTACGACTCCCTCTCATCAAACTCTTCGTTTCCTTGGGTGTTGATGCTTCAAAAGTGTAAAGGGGGGTTTATGAGGGAGAAGAGGTATTTATAGAGAATGATTAGGGTTCTTGTCAAAACTTTCCTTGCTTAGATTGGGAATCTTCCTTTCTCATTAGCCCTAATTTTAGTATTGATCGATTTTATTTTCCCCAAATTATCCCCTTTCCTTAGATGTCAAATCCCTAATTAGGGTTAAGATTTGCTTTAAGTATTTGGTTAGAAATTGAGTCCCAATTCATGGGGTCTCACATTTTGTGTATCTGATGCTTACCAAGATTTAAAATTTGTCCTTTAGATAGATCTTCTCCATACTTGGGACACCTCATCCATTTGTAATCTTTCTTTTATCAATGAAATAATTGTTTCCTATATATATATATAGCCTTCTAGGGTCATTTGTCATTTATTTACTATATCTGCTAATGTAATTTTTGATTTGATTTTCTTTTATTAAAATGTTATGAATAAAAAAAACCGGGATAGTTCATTTTTTCTGTTTTTCAGACGTAGTGTTTTATCATTTAAACTTGTTAATGGCTCATTCATATTCAACTTAAAATTTTGGTTCCTAGTTTTAAGTTATATTATGCTACTTCGGAATTTTTAACTGTTTCCTCTATGCAGCTTGTGGAGATGGAGTTGTCAGGGTTTTCAGGCTGGATGATGCATCAAGCAAAAGCTTCAAGTACTACTAATTTCTAATTTATGTTCACCTGCAGTGCAAGTGCATGTGTATAGTTTTTGCTGACTGGAGTTGTGTGTCTTTTATATCCTTTTAGGTTTCTGAGAATCAACTTACCTGCTGGAGGTCATCCAACATCAGTTGCATTTGCTGGTGATGCATCATCTGTGGTAGTGGCTTCCCAGGCACTCTCAGGATCATCTCTGTATATGTATAGAGAAGAAAAACCAAAATCAACTGGAGAGCAGAAGCAACAGAGCAAGCTCCCTCTCCCTGAAATCAAATGGGAACACCATAAAGTCCATGATAAGAGGGTCATCATAACTTTGGTTGGGACCAAGGCAACTTACGGCAGCGCTGATGGAAGTCCAATTATTTTGTCATGCTCAGAAGGTACTGTCTGGTGTCTGATACTTTGATATTAATCAGTTCTCTTATAAACATTGAGTTGGCATGGAATTATATGTTGTGGCTATTCTCCTATGTTACTCTCTTTCATGTCTGCAAAAGCACAACAAAGAGTTTCACTTCCCTGGTCCTTAAGTTTCATGTTATTGACTCAGGAGTCAGCTTATGACTTCGTAACCATGGGGTGTTAGTTGTCATGAGTATGGTGTCAACATTATCTGTATTTAGTTTGTATGGTGAATTTAGTTGGTTGATAAACAAGCAAAGGTTTAGCATCAACAATGTATTCACAGCTTGTCATGTACATCGGTGCTTTGTCCTTTCAATCTTCATTTCTGCCGCTTCATTCCCATAGTCTTTTAATATCTATGGAGCATTCAAGAGTAACATATCCAGTGTATTTTAGGTTTAGAATTCTTCATAGCTCTACAGGAACACTCATAGATATATATTTAACCTTTGTTGTGACAGATCTCCCATGACTGCTCATAAAATTGATACAAGAACTTGCGTACTGTATGAATTTTCTACTCTTTGTGTGTGTGCTGTATTATGTATCTTGATATCCATTTTGTTTTCATGTTTATTGTCAGGCACTGATATTATACTCTGGCATGGAAGAACTGGGAATATATTGGGTAATGTTGACACAAATCAGCTAAAAAATACAATGGCCACCATATCTCCCAATGGCCGTTTCATTGCAGCTGCTGCTTTTACTGCTGATGTCAAGGTGTATTTTATTTTCTCTGTAAATTTGATTTGTATTCTCTTTTTGTTGTCATCCACGTTAGTATAATATATCACTGTTTCTGGATCAAGCTCTCGTGATAAAATACCCACATATTAGACAGTCATTTTAACACCCTTATCAGATATCATCTGCATTTATTTGTAACATCCAATGTGTTTCTTCATGAAATTGGTAATAATTGTTGGAGAAAATGGTTGTGTTAGGGGAAATGCCACATTCGTCGTAAATATTCACATCCGGCATCCCTTAGGAAATAGACTTGGGGGGTGCTTGATGAGTGTGATTGACAAAGGTGATGTAGTTAATGAAAATGGGAGAATCACTTAACTTATTGTGGGGCTCATTAACAAATAAAAAGCAATATGAGTGGGAATGATTACCACTTATCCCATTTCCCATCTATAATCCCTCTAACCAAGCACCTCCAATCTTTAGGAATAGTCCTAAGGAATTGAAACACCTCTCAACTGACAGTTATCCCTATTCCCAGAAATAGATTAAACCATAAATGATGGTAATGCCGTTTAGGATGATACAGGGAACCTAACCCATATATATGAATACCAGAACTGCAGTGGTTATGTTGCCATATAAACATAGCAAACTTAACAGCACAATCTTGAAAGTTAAGGAAATGGAAGAGAATAAAAAACTTTTTGTTAGGATAGGTATTTTCATATTTTAAAAAATTGAAGAAGCTTGGGATATTTGGTTTGCTAGCTGTTACTGTGTTATATGAGCCTTTTTGTTAGTTTTTAGATAAAATATCAAACAACTTTTGTTTAATCTTGTTAGATTTATTTTCCAGGTTTGGGAAATTGTATATTCGAAAGATGGCTCAGTGAAGGAGGTTTCGAGAGTAATGCAGCTCAAAGGTCACAAGGTTGTACTTGCATGCATACTATGTAATTCTTTATGTGCTTATCAGCCTTCTATCCTAGCTCATTTTTTTATTGTTAATTCAAACTTGAGGTGCTTGCTGTTTGATTGGATCACATGTTTTGTGCCAAAGCCTTCGTCATAATAGTTAAGACCTATTACTTCTCTTTCTGAGTTTTATGGGTTGCATGTACTTCAGAAAAGGTGTTATACTTGCAGTCCCAACTTTATATAAGTTTTTATTAAATCTTGATTTCTTGGAGCACTAAAAACCAGTTGGGTTGGGTAGGTAAGAGCTCAGGATTCACTTAATTGATAATGCTTGAGAATATTTTGATCTCGCTGTTTTTTTTTTTTTTTCTGTCATAAATATGTTTCAATGGCAGGTTTTCTATGTCTGAAAGTGCTAAGATCTTCATGAATTGCATTGAATTGATGATATTAGGGTAGCAAATCACCTTCACAAAGAAAGAAGAAGCTGGGAAAAAACATGTTCTAACTTCTAAATACCTAAAACTCCTGAATATGTGCCTTATATGTCATCCTTCTATTTATTTTTTTAGATCAACGGCATGTGCTTCACACTATTTAACCTTTTTTTTCCCCTATATGATGATGATATTCAGAGTGCAGTAACATGGCTTTGCTTCAGTCCAAATTCAGAGCAAATGATCACAGCCTCCAAGGACGGTTCTATAAGAATATGGAATATCAACGGTATGAATAGTTTCATAAGTTTCTTTGTTGAGTCCTTCTGAATTTATGTATTATATGAGGCTAAATTTTGAGAGTGAGGACGTTATAAATCGTTATCTTGTGTAGTTGCATAGCCAAGAGCAATTAGCACTTTACTTCGCACTCTTAAAACTTGTGATTATAACTTGTAACAGTTTACATTTGTTAAAATTGACTATTTGCTCCTTTTGAGTTAAATAATAGTGAAAAAGCTCTATTATTTATGATGGCCATTTATTTTGCTTCTCCACCAATATAGATTTTTACTGATCTTTTTTTTTTTTTTGTTATTTAATGAAGTTCGATATCATATGGATGAGGACCCTAAGACTTTGAAGGTGTTCCCAATTCCACTCCATGATTCAAATGGCACTACTTTACACTATGATCGTCTCAGTCTATCTCCCGATGGAAAGATACTTGCAGCCACTCATGGTTCAATACTGCAGTGGCTGTGTGCTGAGACAGGACAGGTTTTGGACACAGCTGACAAAGCCCATGATGGTAAACCGGACACTGTGGATTGCCTACTATAACATTGTTTCCTCATTTTATTAACATCCTACAATAAATGAACTTCAGAATTCAGATGATGCATAGAACTCTGCTTTCCTGTTTTTGCCTTCAATTTTTTGATTTTATGGAACTATAATGCAGGTGATATCACAGATATGGCATGGGCACCTTCCACAATTCCAATGGGTAATTTTCTTCTCTATTTCAATATCATTCTCGTCTCTTTACTTTAACGAATTACAGAATCATTTTGAATTCTTTGGTTGTTTATCACAGAAAACAAACAGTTGGTTGTCTTAGCCACAGCCAGCACGGACAAGAAAGTGAAGCTATGGGCGGCCCCACCACTTCACCCCTCGTGAGATAAGAGTACTTATTACATACATGTTTAAACCATCACATTTAGACGAGGCTTCAGTATTATGAGGTTTAGACTCATTGACGATCGTCTCCACTAGAAGAGTTTCTTAGGGAAGGACGTGAGTTGCAATGCCTTTCCATTGAGAAGTTTGAAAGATGGCCCCAGGCCGGCTTTGTATTAATTTTCCGTTCCAACACAAAAACAGCAGAACATGATTCTGGTAAAATCTTGGAAAATTTTGGACTGATTCACACCATCTCACCTTTACTACGTTCATATGAGATCTTCTTGAGAACTTATAGTGGATATGAAATGTTAGAATCTAATGAATACAAAGATTATGTGATGCCTTGGACAGTTTTCTGAAGTGATATAATATGTTTATTTTAGTTGACACTCACTCGTCTTGCATTGTACATTACGACTCATCATCGCTGTTGCAATTCTTATTTATCAAATGTTGGAAAATACAATATGTATTAGACGTTACTCGATCTTAATTGTGTGGATGATCACCAAGATAGATATCAATACAAGTTCAACATAACAACAAAACCTACATGAGACGGTCTTATGATGGTTATAGTAATACGGTTTCTTATTATTCAAAAACAAAATTCATTTTCATATATTTATGTGTTAATTGTGAAATGTGGGTCCTACGTTGATTTGTCTCAATTAATAAGATCAGGGGCTGTCTTACATAAGACTTGTTCTTGACCTAATATGGTATTATATTGTATGTTCAATCTAATGTATGAGTTTTGCATTTTATAACCTGATTCATAGTCAATTTCATCCAGTTTTCCTACATCAATTGGATCATGTGCGATGCATGATGAATTTCAAAGGGGTGCTTTAGTTTCTTCTTTTCTTTTTCTATAGGCAAACTGATTATATACATGATTAAAATAAATCCCCCAATCCAATTTTTAGAAGTATTAAAATTATTTTTTCCTAAAACCTCTTTCAAAAAAATTGTGTTACGCAATATTTTGATACATAGCATCGATATAGTGAGGGTGGGTTTATCTCCTGTGCGTAGGGTGTGTGCACAATTCCGTTAATATCAAATTGGAATCTTAAATTTGGCTAGGTGTTTTTTTTTTTTTTTTTTTTGGTTTGCAATTTTGATTTTTTACTCAATTTGGTTTTGAGTGAAAAATAATTGAATCAAAGCGAAATATATATCATATAAATGTATTTATAATTTTTTTCTGAATATATAAAAATTAGATTTTGGTGGTTATAGTACATAAAAGTCATATTTATATAATATAAAAATTACTTTACTACAACATAAAAATCACACACCTGAAGTGGCAAAAAAAATGTCTTCCATCTGAATCAGCGTGAACCCAATCCAATTACACATATGCAAGTCTCTCTATACATTAGGTGTACATGAAAATAGCTCCTAACAAATAACATTAATATATTTTCGATGATTTATTTTCTAAATCATATTCTCCATCCTGAGCATGGGTTTATTTTCAAAAAGTAAATTTTCAAAGCACAAGTTTTATCTTGGATACCATTATCAAACCATAAATTATAGCTTGGACACCATAATGAGAATTTTTTTTTTAGCAATAATACTTATACGGTTGCCATAAAAATTACATCAACGTATTGTTTTTCTATTAATTATAATTAAAATAACGATATTGTTACTAGAAATTACATTGTACATGATCTAATGTGTTCGAAAATGATTCTCAAGATCACTAGGTAATAATGAATGACGCTTGTGTGCCTCGGGGGCACAGTGTCCCCAATTTAACCTATTATATGGTGTTATTATATATACTTTACAAATATCATATGTATACTCTTTAGGTATCATATGTATGCTCTTATATACATATGATACTTGTAGAATATAGGTATAACACCTATAAAGTATCACAAAAACTTTTATGCATCAGGTGCATGGATCCTAGATCCATGCACCCGACCCGACCCGCGCGTGTACACGCTGCCACGCGCGTCTGACGCGCCCTCACGCGCTCCCACGCGCCTGGGCGGATGCGCATCTTTAGGTTACGTTAAGGATACCTTTCAGTTATGTTAAGGATACCTTTAAGTTATGGTAAGGATACCTTTCAGGGATACATTTCAGTTATGTTAAGGATACCTTTAAGTTATGGTAAGGATACCTTTCAGTTATGTTAAGAATACCTTTGAAATCCTGATTCCAGGTTACATGTCATGTTATGTTAAGAATACTTTTTAGTTATGTTAAGCATACCTTTAGGTTATGTTAAAGATACCTTTAGTTATGTTAAGAATACCTTTTGGTTATATTAAGCATACCTTTAGGTTATGTTAAGAATACCTTTAAGTGATGTTAAGGATACCTTTGAAATCGTGATTCCAGGTTACATACCATGTTATGTTAAGAATACCTTTTAGTTATGTTAAGCATACTTTTAGGTTGTGTTAAGGATACCTTTAATTATTTTAAGAATACATTTTGATTATATTAAACATACTTTTAGGTATATTAAGGATACCTTTAGGTTATGTTAAGAATACTTTTATGTTATGTTAGAGATACCTTTGTGTACAAAATGTGTAACACAACTACCTTATGGATAAGGTATCTCTAACATAACATAAAAGTATCCTTAACATAACATAAATGTATGTCTGACCTAAATTAAATGTATGAAATTTGGGCATAAAGGTATCCTTAACATAACCTAAAGGTATCTCTATACATTACCTAAAGGTATTCTTAACATAACCTAAAGGTATGTCTAACTTAACGTAAATGTATGAAATCTGGGCATAATGGTATCATTAAGATAATCTAAAGGTATTCTTACGCATTAAGGTATTCTTACGCATAACTAAAAGTCATGACTAAAATTGAAAAAAAAAACAAGCGCGAAAAAAAAAAAAAAAAGAAGCAGGTCGGATTACCCGGATCCGACCCGGGTGCATGGATCTAAGATCCATGCACCTGATGCACAAGAGACTTACTCATAAAGTATATATATAACATCTAAAAAGTATGTATATAACACCTAAATTTGTGTCCTTATGTACCCAGGGATATATAAGTTTTGTCCGGTAATAATTTGGTCAATCTGTCAAATCTTTTGCATTAATTAGGGCTCATTTATTGATAATTTATAAGTATTTATGTAATCGCTTTATTTGAGGAAACTATAGATACGTTTGGATTCAGTTTCAAGAAAAGGAAAATATACAAGTAAAATATGGAAAGTTTATTAATTATCCACGAAAACTAGATTGATTGATATAAAATTATTTGGTTGCACAAAATAAAAATGAAATTGGAATAATAAGTCAAAGAAAATGAAGAATACAAATGGTCTCCCGCCATGCCTCTTACGTATTTTCACAAACAGTGACCCAAAAATTGAGTGAGGTATGACGATTTGGGTTATCGGAATCAAGAAAGTCTCTGCGTTCTCAGATTAGGGTTTAAAGAGAGGATAATTGATGATACTGGTTTCGATTACTGTAGTAGATTACGAGGCTCGAGAATTTTTATCTGAAAATGGCTTTCTGGGGTTAGATATTTCTCTCCGCTCATTGTTGTTTGGGATTTCAGGAATTTTTTGTATGTTATTTATTTCATGAGAGAATGTGTGATCAAGTTGTTTGTGGATTGGAAGAAAGTTTGCTTGTTTTGCGTGTGTGTGTGAGCAGATTTTCTCTTATTCTGTGGATGGTGGGTTTTTAATTGTGCAATTGATCTGTGTGTTTCAGGTGTAGAGGTGAAACCTGGGAAGCCAATAACTCATTCTTGTGAAAAGGCTAGAGGAAGGCTACGTATTTCCCAGGTACTGATTTCTGTGATAATATATAAAGATATTCAATGTTTAAGGCTTTTAATACGATGATATGTTTGGTTGTGTAATGCTTTACTGTCCTATTAGTATGTTTTGAGTAATAATGTACATTAGATTCCTTTGAAACTTCACTTTGGTTGAGACTGCTGTATTGTTCTTTATTTATACGTTATAAACAAGTTTACTGGATAATGTAATTGGGGAAGTAGATGATAAAAAAATTATGTTTTGATATGTTGTTGTTTATTAGTCATCGTGTTGATTTTACTTGTGTGCTGTTACTGATTGTTTAGGCTACTCTTGGACTTGGTCAAGCTTCGACAGATATTGTTGTTGTACAATGTAAAGTGGGTAATAGAAGGCCGGTCTCCGTTTGTGCATTCCAGCCTAAGACAACGTTGTCATCCCAATTAGATTTGGAATTTGAGGAGGCAGATGATGTGGTTTTTTCTGTTTTTGGCCCTCAAAGTGTGTACCTCGCTGGTTATTATGTCCAAAGAAATCAGCAGTCGAATCCCCATAGTGATACGTATCCTTTTAATGTGTTCGCTCTGTTCATTTTGTAACATTTGATGCAATTCTGTATTCAAAGTTGTGATCTCTTGCAAATTAGCTGAAAATGCTATGTTGGGTCTCAGTGCACTAATATTCACCATTATCTTTTCAGCTGTGTAGATTTCTTGTCTGAGATAGCTTTGCTGTGTTACTGTTTAGCTATATCTGTTTTAAGTGTTCCTCAGCTTCCTTTACTCTGACTCAATAGAGAATCATATGGTGTGGATATTGAGAACACCCAGACAGATGGGTCTAGTTACCATAGTGATGACGATGTGTATGAGGACAGTTTCATTGATGATGATGACAAGATAAAAGTTTCTCCACATTCCCCTGTTTTAAGCAGCAAAGGTATGTTTTAGACTAATCCATGCAAACTTTATATGATCTTAGAAATGGATGCTTGGGTGAATATCTCAAAAATTATATCTAAGCTCCAGTTACATGAGTTCAGTTAATTTTAATGTAAGTAATATACTATCGTATCATTAGAGCCTCCCCATAATGCATGAACTTAAAATTTTGATATTTCATTACCCGTATAATTTTCCACACAATTTTTGCTTCAATGATCTTGTATTAGTTTTATGATCTGGGACAAGTCTATCAACATGAGGACATACTTTATGTTATTGGGCATTATTTTATTGAAGGACTGGATGAGACTACACTCGAAAATGGGAAGACAAAAGAGAGAAAGGGTCATGGTAAACGACTTAAGAAGAAATGCCAAATCATAGAGTCAGATAATGATGCTAATTCACATGAGGGTGGCTCTTTATCTGATTTTAAGAGCGAAAGAGTTGGGAAGACGACAACGTCTGATGTGGGAGAAAAGATTGCTCAAGCAACAGAAGAAATGGATGATGAGGCAAAAGATGACAGTGCACATGCGAATGAATCAAAGCAAAAGCCTGATCCTCTAGATGTCGATGGCAAACTAGAAAGGTAAGGTAGCCACATACCTTCGGAGACTTTGCATCAGCCTTTCATATGTTATTTTACTTTTAGGTTGTCCACCAGCTCCCTATATTCGAGGACTTTAGACCTTTCTGACCATTTTCATGATGGCGTTAGATTACCTGTTTTTTTTTTTTTTTCTTTCTCATGTATCTATATAGGGAGAAAGAGTCGTCATTCGGTGAAGAAAAGACTGGTATGATTATGGAAAGGAACGAGCTCCCAAAGGAAGTGGAGATTCTTGAGAAAATTGTTGTCTCCAGTCAGCGTATGATTCATGGAAACAAGGAAGACATCAGCATCAACCCGAATTTACCTGGGAGTGATGGGAAAGACCAATTGCAATCCCTTTATCTGTGAGTATCATCTATTACTGTGTTATCTAACTATTTTTTTGCAAACACCATTACATCGTTTCACTTGACACGTATTAATTTGCTACATGACTGAGGTTTTTATCAGAGAAAAATCAAATGAACTCCCCAAGGAAGTAGAGACTCTGCAGGAAATCATTGTTCCCATTCAGGACGTTAGTCAGGGAAACAACACTAAAGACACCAGAAACAACCAGAATTTGCCTGTGAGTGATGGGAAAGATCAATTGCAATCCCTTGATCTGTGAGTATAATTATCTTTGTGTTATATGACTAGATTTCTCCATATATGTTTAAATTGTTTCACTTTATATGTATTTGTTTGCTGCATTGCTGGGTTGTCTCATCAGAACTAAACCAAAAAAGAAAAGAAAAGTACGCTCTGTGAAGAAAGGGAAAACCAGCAAAGTCCAGACTGACAAGGATCACAGTGTTTTTGGAGAGGATAAAGAGCATGAAGTTGAGGCCTCCACTAATCTGTAAGAATCTCATGTGTGCTATATAATTGTGGTCTGTGTAATGGCGTATACGCTCTTTAGTGATTTGATGCACAACTATCTGTTTCATTGGCAACTCCTCGGTACCTCTAAAGTATTGCATGCCCAAGCAGGGAAATTGGTGAAAATTGTTTGGTGACCTCTCCAGAATTGGGCTCCATAAATGGCCAAAAATCAAAGAAGAGAAGAAAAGAACTTCAGCTGGAAGGATCAAATACAGAAGGAGCTGATGAAAAATGTCTCAATATTCCAGAAGAGGATATATGGGAGCAGGTTTTACTGGTTGCTGACATTATGACAAAGGATCTACCAGCAGCAAATGGAGAATATGAGGGTCAACAAAGCTTAGAAGAAAAAACCAGCATGGAAGGACTTGGTGCAAAATGTCACAATGCACCCAGAGAGGATGAAGTCATGCAAGAATGTCATCCTGACAGCCCAACAGAGGAGCTGCCTGTGGCAAATGGAGAAAGTCTAGCACATCAGATCGATAAGTTAGTACTTTTTTGTGTTATGGTTTAAGTTCTCCCTTTTCTCATATTCAATTACCCTGTGAAAATATCAAAGAAAATGAGTTACACCTGAAGTTTTTCGAGAACTCTAAAGAGATGAGCCTTGTTTTCTTTTTACAACTCACTTGTTATGAAAAAAGAATCTCCCACCAGTAATTTGTCGGTTGCTTGTGCACCCAGAGAGGATGAAGTCATGCAAGAACGACATGCCGACAGCAAAACAAAGGAGCTACCTGCGGCAAATGGAGAAAATCTTGAACAACAGATCGATAAGTTATTACTTCTTTTATTTGCTAATTTTTGGTTTAGTTTGTCCATTCCTCATATTTCAATCACTCTCTGTATAATATCAGATGTAGGCAACTCACTTGTTACGAATATTCACCATCCCCCCCCCCACCCCACCCCACCCCCCAAAAATATAATATATATATATATATATATATATATAAAATTTGCCATCAATACTTTCACTGTTGCTTGTCTACCAGCCGCAGTATTATTTTGACGTTTCAAATGCCACTTTCTTCTGCTCAGAGTTTCTTACAGAAATTTCTGCTTGCAGCAATATCAGCATAAAATCTGAGTTACTAGCTAATGATAATCAACATAATAAGATTAAGAAAAAAAAGAAGAAGAAAACTCAAGGTGAGAGAAGCATGAACTTGGTTGCAACTGAGATGACAGATAATCAAGAATCAATGCCCGTGCAATATGAGGATCAGGGTACAAAAACAGGGCCACTTCAAAAGACCTTGTCAAATGGGTTAATTATTGAAGAATTGGTGAGTGGACCAAGGAATGGAAAAGTAGCTGTTCCAGGAAAACAGGTATGTTTTTTTGTCAACTTAATCAGGGATCATCAAGTGGTCAGCTTTCAATTTTTGATTTGATATATTCAGTGTTTTGAGGGAGTATGTGAGGCATTAAGGCGCATAAGGCACCAGGCCTAGCACCTTAGAGCCTCTTAAGGCACAAGGTGGAAAAAAGGCGTAGCTTGGTGAATTTGGGCTGAGAGTTTGATTTTTACAAGTTAAATTGCACTATTAAATAACTAAAGCTAAGTGGAGCCTCTTTAATATTAATTCTATTTGTTGAATAAAATGAAACGAGGGTGAAGAGAGATTTATGGTGAGGTAATTGAAAGAGATTTATGATGAAGCAAAATTTTATATTTGCTGCCGACTTCGAACTGTGCCTTGTCTTTTGCGTCAGTCCCCAATTTTCATATTGGTGTGGCTTTTGCAATTCATAACTATTTATGTTCATTATCTCATCACCTAATCCAGAATAAATGAATCTCGGATCAGGTCAAAATATTTTACACTGCCATGTTGAAGGAGAGTGGGCATGTTTATGACTCGAATGTGGGTGAAGCTGCCTTCAAGTATCACTTAGGTAGGTAACCAATTCTTGTATCTTGGTGTAACCTTAATGCTTTACAGATCCCTATTGACCCATATTTCTTTTCTTTTCTTAACTTTTTTTTTTTTTGATTTTGAGAAATCAAGTCCCGAATCAGTTGTATGTTGATATGTTTACTTATCTATATTACTGTATTTACATTCAGGTGATGAAAGCTACATTGACGGGTGGAATATTGGAATTCAAGGTAGCTAATTCTTGAAACGATTCTTACTAACCTCTACCCCTCACCCCCTAAAGTTTATTACTTTAGTCCAAAATTATAATTTCTCAGGTATGCGTGTTGGTGACAAGAGAAGACTGACCATCCCACCTTCGATGGGGTATGTTTGGGGTCATCCATATGGATACAAATTACTGAACTCCATATCTCTCATTTGCTTCTTTTTTTTTTTTTTTTAATAAGCACTCAGCATACATAAGGATTTTTTGTATTTGTGTTGCAGTTATGGAGAAACTGGAGTTGAAAATGTTCCGCCAAACTCATGGCTTATCTATGACATTGAATTGGTTGGTGTCCGTAAATAACAGCTCCTGTTATGTCTTGCTTCACTTACATAACGTTCCAGCTTTTTGCCCATGGTCTGGAAGAAGTGAGGATTGAAGCAAAGAAGATTAATGAAATGGGGTCTGAAGCTAAGGGTCCGCATGGCTGAAATTGTATTTAAGAAGGAAGAACCTTGGATTTTTGTCTTTGATTGAAAACTCTCTCTGGTGCAAACATACATTGAATTAAAGCACTGTGAAATTGGTAAAATATTAGTGTACATTTTTATCATCAGCTCATGGGGGTATTTTTGGAATTGCAGAATGAATTAAGATTATGCATTTGGGGACACTTGTAGATCCTCTGTATATATAGTCTATCCATAATAATAATCCTCTGCGGTTTGCAATTTGTTAAGAAGTGTATATTTTTGGATCGGACTGGAAATCTGTGCAATTTGACCTGTTCAATCAACAACTCTCACAAGTGGAAATTGGAATAACTCAAACAAATCATTTGATCGAGTTTGTTCCATCATTTTATTATTTTATTTTATTTCTCTATATATTGGAACATGCACATTAATTTGTATTCTTATCAATTTCTGTCAAAATACACCATATTTGAACCCATAATTAGTTAGTGACAGAGACAGCATCAGCATATTCATGTTATCAGTTGAAGCATCAGTGTCATTAAAAGATCATACATTCTTCACAGCTGAAACAGAACAACAGAGCCCAGAGGAGAATTGTTGGAACAATAAACTCCACTCTGAAGAGGTGTTATCTCAAGATTTCTGCTCGGCTTTTGGCTCCTTTGTCACTGGAAAGAGTTTGGTTTCATTCTCTGGAATGTCACTGCATGGAGATGATAAAGTATCATATAATAGGAATGTGTTTGGTAAAAAGATGAGAAGAAAGGAGTCAGACAACATGAAGGAATGAATATTAGATAATTATCAGTTCACACCTCTCAGCTGCTTCTGTCTTGCTTATTAGCATCACCTCATGTGATGCCAAATAGTCAGGAAAGCTATTGAAGTGTTTCTCCTTGCACACTTTAAGGAGATGACACAAAAAATCATTGAACTGTCTTGGTTCCTGTAAAGGAAAGTTTCATATATTGTTGGTATATTTGCATGTTATTTACCAGCACTATAGGAGACTGAAATGAAAAGAAACACTCATGGCCCACACATAGAGGGAGGCAAAGATAGAGAGAACAAAAAACATTAGTATACCTGCTCCACAATGCAACCCTTACGAAGAGCAACTAAACACTCCAGTGCTTTCTGATATGTATCTCCTTCTAAGGAGTACTCTACTAGATTAGAAATCGTCTCTTTCATGCTCTGGATAGCTTTACTAACCCATTGTGGACTATCTCTACGAGATATCATGGCTTGAAAATCTTGAACCGGATCTGAATTTCCAGTTTTCTCCACTTTGACTTCAGATGTATATTCAGTAGCATCCATAGCTTGCCCAACAGCAGCAATTCCTTCTCCTTCATCACTTGATCCAGATGGTTTTTCTCTTAGTACTCTTCGGGATGACTTTTTCAGCTGCAGGATAGACCAAGTTACACGAAACAATCTTTAAGGAAAAAGAATGATGTTAGGTAAGGAGATATATATAACCTTAGGATTTTCTTTAAGTTCGAAGGCCCTACGAAATTCCTGAATCACAGCTTTGTTTTCGAAAAGAAGCTCAGCATCAGGTTCTGTTATATTTCTGAGGGTCTCATCGATTGGAGGGATAACAGCATTTGGGTCCTTAGATTTCAACTCAAGGGAGTGATAAAAACGCTGGAAATTTCATGAAACACCTTAATTGCTGAACTTTTATAAGGAAAATAAAAGGCCAGAAAAACCACTGTAGCAATCAAATGTAATTTTAGCTTTACAGGTTAAGTTCTCCGGCACTACAGAGAAGCACCAGTATCCACAATTCCTGTGTAGTTTATCATCAACAGAAATTTCAAATATGTGAATCACATTCGTGTTTTACATTTCAACAGTGCACTGACAAGTAGTTTACATTACTTTCTTGTATCTAGTTAACATGCACTGATACGAATAATCACATTTGATCAAAAAGATCAATCTTGGAATAGCTACAAGTGACATTATCTTCCAACCAACAATTCAACACATTCACAACCTATATTATTTGATAAAAATATCAATCTAAGGTAATTTGTTGCATGAAGATGGCTTTACAGCATTCCAGAAAACATTCAAAAGTATCAGGAGAAGTATCCACTGGGTTTAGTAATTAAACTGCTGGGCGATTACACGAGAAATGGAGCACAGTTTAAAACTTATATTGAAAAAAAATAAAAGCCAGACATTTTTTACAGTGACCTGGATATTCATTTAATGACTTCTAACACATTAGTATGCAGATAAATTAGTAAAGGTGATACCTCAAGAACAGGATTGGGTGTGAGGTTGGGTTGCAAAGCTTCCTCTTTTCCAGTTGGAGCGAGATCAAGCATCTGAATTAACTTATCTGCAGCCTCTTGCTGTTGTTTATTTGGTTGCATCGATGAAGGAAAATTGCTAAAAGACGGGAACTGGAACTCTCTCACATCCTCCGCAAAAGGAAGTACATTGAAATAAAAAGAATCTGGCTACAAGATTAGTAAATGAAAATCAATAGGAGATTCAATTCACATGCTATCAAACTGACTAGGTTGCATGCTTGCTTGAAGCAGTTACTTACAACATTGTCTTTCTCAGATACATTGGGTGTTAGCACCCCTATAACGACATTTGCCTGTCCTTGTCTCCACACACAGCGAACAATTGCAACTTTGTTCATTTCCTTCATTGCTCTTACTAATGCTGAAATTGCAAGCATGGCCTTTGTATTTCCAGGTTCAGCAATGAAGAGGTTTACATCTTTCATATAATAATGTCTGAGTGCACGGTGATTGAAACAACAAACTCTTCAGTAACACCATCAGAATTACTCAAACAAAGAGCATTTAGTTTAGCAAGAATCCCCAAAATGTTACCTCATGATATTTGAAACATCAGTAAAGCCTAGAAGCCTCACACCCTTCTCTGGTTTGAACTTCACAGCATCCAACTCAGCAAATGATATAGGTACTACTTGAGGACCATAGCGGTAGCCTCTGATCCTTTGTTCTGGTGGTACAACTCTATCAGGATCTTCAACACTTTTGTACTCATAATCAACCTTAATTTCATGTTTGGCAAATTTATCTGTTGGAGGTGCTTTATCAGAATACTTTTTCAAAGTGGGAAATTTCTCTTCAGATGTTTTCTTGTAGACCCATACCTTTTAGCAAAACAAAACAAAAGATTGGATCAAAATGTCAACATTGACAAGATATGAATGACTCAAAAATCATCAAATAATCCCATGCAACTGCACAGATAAAGCAAAAAAAAGGCAATGAGTACCCAAAAAAGACAGCTACTGCAGATGCAGTAGATCTCTAAACACATAACTTTGTCATTCTAACCCAACAAGTAGTACATAGAAAGAGACACTACTTGTTTAAGCACAGAAACATTGAATATCAAGTGGCTTCCCTCTCTAACAATTTTTTTTCTGGAGTTGGTCAATCGATTTGGGATCAGAGAAAAAAAAAAATGGTTTAAGTCTTATAGCCACCTCTAAAGAGATTTTAAGTGCATGGCTGCAGAAGGAAAACATTCGGCCTGAAAGTGTGTAGTTGTTTTAATTTGCAGATCAGCTGGTTATTTAATGCAATATGAAATGATTGAGAAATCATCCATCACCAAGCATGGGTTCTGAGAGCCATGTGCCAACTTTCATAAGCTGGTGCAAAAGGCAACTTGACACCTAAAAGATATCCTTTTTATAAAAAATAAGATAAAGGATTCCAAACCATGAGACAATTAACACTATATGTAGCTCACCTTGATCTTCATTCCAGAGCTCAGCTCAAAATCACCCCTATATATAGTCATCGGTGATATATTACGAGTTCTCAAAGCACCTAGTAAGGAAGTTGCAGTCTCGACATACACCTTTGAAGAAGATTTTGTGGAAAGTATACTTAAAAGGAAATCATTCTCTTCCATAATCTCCTTATTGACAACACAGTCTTGTTTTGCTCTAACAATGACGCAATCCATCTTCACTCCATGTGTAACCATCTGTGCAGCAACAGTTTTTACTTGATCCTCCTTTGTTCCCTCATATGGATCTTTGGTTGGAGTGACTGCATCAGTTATGAGGCATAAACGTTTCTTTCCCTTGTTAGTTGGTCCATACTTCTTAATCAGCATATCCATCCCAACAACAATTGCATCAAGAACTTCGGCAGGGTTAAGGGAACAGGTTCCATGACATGCAATAAAAAAAAATAGTACTCCTAGTTACCACTGAAATAATCTTTTACCAATCAATTGATAAAGACTACTGCCAACATGAACCCAACAAAACACCTGATGTTCCCTATAGAAAAGTCAAACTTGATTAGACATTGTACCAACTATCTTGCACCATGTTTAAAGGAGCATTCTTCCTTCTCTCAGATATGCCTCCTTCTTATGAGCAGAAATATGTTGAACCTTATGTATCAAAAACATTTCACAAACAGATATTGCTGATATATGAGAGACTCAGAGATCTTGAAGAAACGAGTTTTACTGACCAACTAGCTAAATCATTCAAGAGAATAAAATGTATCTAGAAACCAACTAATACCACAATTTCCTGGACAAAAAAACAGGCTTTGATGCCACAAAATGGATACAATCTCCATGTAGGCTTCCTCGAGGAAGTTGATGTAAAATATCGACAAGGTCTCCATCTACAACTTTTACATCCCGCAAAACCATCACATTTTCATATCCACCCACTTCCACAGTCAAGTCATTTTTAGTATCTGAAATTATCAAGCACAAGATATTCATCACATCTCTTGAAATGGACAATATAAGATAAAAGTTGTCAAAATTATAATCAACATCAAGTAATAGAAAGGAGAAAGGGTCTTTTTTTTTTTTTTGCCCAGTTAAAAACTTGCCACCAGCACGAGTCACAAAAAAAAAAAATAGTATAGCTTAAAACCAATTCCAAACGATGACGTCTATAACATATCACTTCATCAACTCAAACACTCGAAAGTACCTGCAGTACCAAATACAACAACTCCCACTTCATCATACTGGTTGTAAATCAGCTGCATAAATGAAATGATAATAAATCAAAATTTTAGAACCATTCCCAAATTGCAACTCGGAATTCAACTATCACATACACTCCACACAAATATAACGAATATCCCAGGTTGGTAAAAACTTAAACCACACAAAACTGGATAGCTGGTGGGGAAAACTGCTGCACCTTGCGAACTACACAAGAATAGATGGCTAATTGAGTTGAAGCAAATTCTTCCTATAGGGAAAACAGTGATCACAATGAATAAGTCTTCAACAGAAACTATTTTATGTACCTTTTTCTGTGCCAGCCTAGAACAAACTTTCTCAACTTCCGGCAGCAGAGCATGCATCGATACACCAACATCAAGCACCAAAATCAGACCCTCCTATCAATATCAAACCAAAATTAGGTTTTCTTTTCCACATTTCCTATATATATATATATATATATATTCATAAATCATCATCCAACACAAAACAGACAACTCGATTCTGTGCACAGAGTCACAAAACTGAATTACGAAAGTAAAAAAACATTAAAAAAAAAAAACGCAATGCTGAGCAAAACGTAGAAATTGGGCTGTAAGTACCTTGTTTCGAGCCATTCTTCAAACAAGGAAAAAAAACGCAGGTAAAGAAAACGAAGCGTTTTGAAAAACAATAGTATATGGGAGAGTGGTCAACCGAGGCGTTGGGCCTCTTTACTTGTTCCCGCGCAGGTGGGTTTTTAGCTTGTCCAACAATTCTCGCTCATTTCTTTTTTATTGCCAAAAAGCATAAAGATTCAATTTTTCCCCCTTTTGTTTACTTTTTCATGATCAAGCAATGACGAAAAAAAAAATATATATATATATATATATAGGACACCAGGTGTATTAGTATATCAAATTCTAAACTCATTTTCAGTCATTAGATCTGAAATCATTAAAGTTAAAAGATGGAGAGTCACTATGATCTCAGATCTAATGATTGAAAATGATAGAGAGTCTGGTGTATTTACAGAAGGACCCTATATACAGACAGTGACGGACCAAAGATTTTAAATCAGGGTCCGAATTAATTAATGAAAAGTACAATAATTATAAATTAATAATATAAATTTTTCGGATTTCGATAGATTTAGTTTATTCCATTATAAAATAAGAGTAGGTCTTGCGTGTCCCGGGGCACCGTGCTCCCAAACACTTATTGTAATACATTTAAATAATATGAGTAATATCTTAACATGTAACAAGTAATACCTTGAATAACCTTCACTAAAACATATATTTCAATTATACATGTAATATCTTATGAGTGTACCACTAATACCTTCAAAAATATATCACTGATACCTTATGAATATACCAATAATACCTCATGAATATATATCTAATAGCAAACTAATAATACTTTTGGGGGTACGGTGCAACGGGGTACGCAAGTTTTTGTCATAAAATAATAAAGTCCAAATTAGTGGATTTAATTACATCTAAACACTCGAATTACAAAATTTCATCTTATTTTATTCATTTATTGTTTATATCTTTACCGAAACTTATTAAATATAAATTATCATTATTATAAAACAAAAACTATTAATTTTAAAAAAAATTTTTCCGCAAGAAACTAAACATTACAATAGTTTAATCAACAAAATAACTTAGATATTCAACAAACTTAAGTCCGACGATATTCTCTCATAATAATAATTTTTTCTTCATAACTGCATGTTTAGATAAAGAATTGGTAAACAAAATGTAAAATTAACCATCAATATTTTTCATCTAAATTATCATTCTCACATATGCAATTAAGTTAAAATAAATCTATTATAATGATAAAAAAAAAAAAGTAAGAAACATATAAAAATAATATTTAATATTGGAATGAGACGTAAAAGAAGAAAATCAGCATAGATTATTTTTTTGAATTGAATTGGATTGTGCAATAGTAATTTTCTTGTCATAATCAAAACACTGAAATTACCACAACATCACTAGCATTTATCAAAATTTCAGGCGGGCCCAATGCCCCACTTAGCCCAGCTATAGCCTGTAGGGCCGTCCAATGTGATTGTATATATATATCTAGATTTTTAATAAATTATCACATGATCTACATTTTTTTAGACGTTTGATTCAATAACAAGAATGACTGAAAAAACTTTTCAAGATTTCAATTTCAGTATGATAATACTGCAAAAATTGCATTTTTTTTACACTTCTAGAGATGTCCTAATCTTCAAATTGAGATTAAAATATTATATTTTTATATTTAGGGTTCACCACACACAACACAAAATTCAAATAAGCTGATATCAAGAATGGACATAAAAGATTCATACTCTTTCACGAAGGTTTGGATTTGTAGTCTCTTTCACGAAGGTTTGGATTTGTAGTCTTTTATGTTTGTTTTAAAAATGATGACTTTTTTCCAAATCTTTCTACTATTAATTTGCAACAAAATATCCCTTTATTATTAAATAAGGTAAAAATTTGAAGGAAAAGAAGTCTTGGTAGTATGATTTAGGGAAAGTATACTGAAAATCAAAGTTGGTCAAAGTCGTGTCTTATATGGAGCCGTTTCCATAAGAAAAAGAGGAGAAAAAAGAAGGAAGCAAAGCCCAAAACCAGAAAGGAAAAGAGGCGGCCATGGCGGATTTAATTGCATGGCTAGTTTCCTTTTTTCTCGCCATAGCTATTATTGGAATTATACTTTACCAGGTAATTTTCACTATTCATTTCTGTCTTTGTGCTTTTTGATATCTGTTTGTTAATTTCAATATGTTGTACTGCAGTTCAACTCTTAAACGTGTTATTCTGATTACTGATTTCTCATTGCTAGGTTTGGGTGTAAAATGTAATCAAGAAAACGGGTTTATTGTAGAAAAAGAAAGAATCTTGTCAAGCATGTACTGTTATGTAATGGGGGTTTTCAGCAAGAGAGTTTGGTAGACTTAATTAACTGTTTGTGGGAAGGGTTGGACTGGAAAGGACTATTGGTGACAATGAGGTGGAATTAGTTTTCGCGGGGAGGAGTAGATTTGGACATGGATTTGTATGATTATATAGTAATGGTAAAATGTGGATTGGATGTGGTAATTTTTCGTGGAGATGATTAGGTGCAATGTTGGAGTTAAAAGTTGATTTGACATCTGTTATGAATAATGGGAGTTCGATTTTATAAGATGAGGATTAGTTAGGTTTCTTATGAGTAATTATTGTGGGGTCTTTTGTAGAAATGGGAAAAGGTTAACAAACAAATCATAGAGCATGATATCATTAAATCATTCTTTGAATCATGAAATCAAACAATTCTTGTTGTATGCACAACTATATTCTAATGCAGTGGAAAGTGGTGATTATCAATTAGATTCTTGATATTTAGCATGGCGAGTTTAAAGTAATACTTTATATTCTTCTTTTATCATCTATCTCTTCTTTGGAATTAGACTTTTAGTCCATCTTTTTCTCCTTTATGTTTTTGGGAAACTGATCCTACAAATGTTGAATTGCAGCTCATGTGCTTGGCTGACCTTGAGTACGATTATATCAACCCATATGATACAGCATCTAGAATAAATAAGGCTGTTTTGCCTGAGTTTGTTGCTGAAGGAGTTTTGTGCTTCCTCCATCTTATTACAGGACATTGGGTTATGTTTTTGCTCTGTGCTCCATATGCGTATTACAATGTGACATTGTAAGTTTCTTTTCTGTTCATAGTGTCTATAATATTTACTGCCTCAAGCTTCAAACTTTAAATAGCCAATTTCTGTTGGAGATCGTTCTCATGGATACCGCCTTAAAAATTCGGTGTACATGTGGTCCATGTAAGATGGCAACATTTGGTTCTATTCTGCGTATGTGCAAAATAATGATCAACGTATGTGCAAAATAGTTTCTGAAGCTAGTTGTTTGTCATATAGCTGTGTGACTTTTCTGCTTACGGACTTAATGTGCATTGCTGGTATGTATTATGGTATTAACGTATACCTTGTATAATTTCTTTGCTAGCACTAGACTTAATGGCTGTACAAGAAGTTTGTACCTGTTCACATCTCTTGTGCTCTGTATTCACGATCTAATGTGCATTAGTATGCAGTTAGCTACTGGTTTGTAAATTTCTCATTTTTATTGGATTGGCAGCTAACCAGTCTTGACCTATGATCAGATATACTGGGAGGCGGCACTTATTAGATGTGACAGAGATATTCAACCAGCTTCCTTGGGAGAAGAAAGTAAGATTGTACAAGCTCGGATATCTTATCCTCCTTCTGGCTTTGACAATAATCTGGTAAGCATATACATAAATTTGCATGATTCTGAAATGCTTGTTGTCCACTGATTTGCTGGTTTCTAAAATTGTGTCATTGCAGGATGATCTGGAACGTCGTGAATGAATGATCTACATGGCTTTGGTGCCTTTATAGATTACAAATTCTGTAAGCTCTTGTTAATTATAAATTTTGATAATCTTTTGTACATGGAAATTACTTACCTTTTCTTTTAGTTCCATTTAATTCTAAGAAATATTTTATCCTGTCTGATAAAATAGTAGAGACAATGAACTTAAGCAATTCTGTTCACGGAGCTGAGTTATTTTGGTTTTATCGGCATGTATTATAAGGCAAATTACTTGGAGCGAGCTATAGGGTTGCAAAATGCACATTGGAAACAGGGAGAGAGACTAAGTGAGTACTTATAGAGCCAATGGAATAATCAAATATTTGTTCTCATAAAATAGGATGTAGTAAAATCAGAAACCTATAAATCTGGCAAATGAAATTTTTGCTCCTCAAGAATTGAAATGGTAAAATACGAAATATAGAAGTCTTATATTCATTTCATTGAGCTCCTGTTCATTAAATCTCTAGCTCAGCAGCTACTCAAAAAGAACGCTTATACGAAGTGTCTTGGTTTTTCACATCATGCCACTAATTGATGATCGTAGAAACACTAAACCTGTCTATGTTGGTGTTATTATCTTGACGAATAAAAGGAATCCATTTATCAGATTTCTGAAGGTGTTCCACTGTTCTAATCTTAGGAAGGGGGTGTTTGGCTAAGCTTATTTTTAGAGATTATAAGCTATCATATCTTATAAGATGTTTTTGGAGCTTATAAGATGTTTAATTTAAGTTAAATATAAGTTGTTGAAGTGTTTGGGTAAATAAGATGGTGGAGCTTATAAGTTGTAAGTAATGACATTTGTGTAATTTCAATGATTAAATTTGAAGGTGTTCTGAAAAATAAGCTCTTATTTCAGAAATAAGTTGGGATTTCCCAACTTTTCAAAAAAGAGCTTATAAGCTCCTTACATTTTATAAGCTCATAAAATAAGACCTTATTTTTAAAAGTTAGTCCAAACACTTTTGAGGAGCTTATAAGCACTTAACATCTTATAAGCTCTTTTAAGGAGCTTATAAGCTTAGCCAAACACCCTCGAAGTCACTTGCAAGATAGGTTGTAGAGCAAGTGGAGCTTGAGCAAACTATTAAAGCTGCTAAATGTTCATGCCATCAGGTTTGTAGGACTCAGAAAGTGCAGTTTACGTGGTTGCAAATTCCATAATCTACTAATTGTCAAAGCTGGGACTTTGTCAATATTCTCAGCTAATGTCCCTCGTAAGTTACATCTGTCGGTTGCTCATTCTAGATAGTTTCTGGTCATGAGAATTGATATCTAGCCAGTGGTCATCTTAAGATATCTCAGAATTCTTGCTTACTCAGTCAAATTCAATCAGGGAAGCATTCATCTAACTTGATATTGATAGTTTGCTTTCTAATTAATTCAACAATTTGAAACTATTCCTCAACTCCATGGCTTTGCTTTTAGTCAATGTTAACCAGTTATAATAACTGCATATGGCCTTAATGACAGCATGGTTTCTTTGTACTGTGTGACAAACACTTATAATATATAGGTCAGGGGCGGGGTGGGGCTGGGCCGACTGGACGAGCACTCCTTGCCTCGGAATTTTTAAGAACTTCATCCTATCTTCATATTTTATCGATCATTTCTTACTATATTGTCATGAAAGTCCAAATCTTTTTCTGGGCCAAGGTAAGAAGATTTGTTCGAGGCCTCCAAACGACAGGATTGGGGCTTATCTGGCTAGGTTTTGTTAGGACATGATTGTCGTGAATCATGACTTTGTGGGTTGTCCAAAATCCATCTCCAGAAACTCGATATCGACTGGATACTTAATTCAATTAGTAGAACATGATCGTCATGAATTACGATTATAGTATGAGTTTGATATTTTTCTTTGATTGAAAAGCTTGATTGTTGTATTTTGGTGCTTTTTTTTTGAGTAAAAAAATACTTGTTTGATTGAAGTGATGCATCAGGCCTCTCAGAGTATTATTTTAAAGCAACCTGTAGCTTTGTTCTGAGGTTATTTAAAGAGTAACGAGTAAAGGTCAACAGGGACAGAATTATATTTTTTATTTTGGGGTTTATATTTTTATAATGTACGAGGATCACCACTTGCGATGCATGTGAATGATGAATTTTTTAAATCAAAAATATTATATCATATTAATATTAACTAATAATTTTTTATAAGAATAGATAATCTATATTAAATTAATAAAACTCAAAAAAAAAAGTTATAGTACATTAGAGTACTACACATAATAGAATTTTATATGATTTTGGTTTAAAATTTCAATGTAGAATTATTTAAATATGAAAATCATAAATTACTATTATAACCTTAAATAAAATCTTTAATAAGTTTATATTAGACAATTCATATTTTGTAAGAAATATTTATACTCTTATATAGGTAATATATGTTAAATTGTTTATTTAGATATTAGTCTATGACTTGTGTATTACACAGATATTTAAATACTAATTAAATTTTAAAAAATTATAATTTATAAATGATTTTAATTATTGTTATTAATCATTAAGTTTTGACTTCATTAGTACGTAAATTAAACTTAATTAAGCAATACATTATAATTATCATTTAATGTAATTGCAACAATCAATTTCAATCAAAATGTTTTGTCTAAAGTCTTGCAATTTTGTTAGCAATTATCATTATTAAATTTTTGTTTTTGATTATCATATTAACTATTACATTAATAAAGCTAGAGTTCAACAATTTTTTTTCGAAAAAATGTATAAATAAACTGAATGGAGCAAAAGTGAAACATGCAGGTGAGGAGAGGTAGCTGTTATTTATTGTTAATTATTTGATCCTTTGCATTATCATATTAGCATCAAATTATTTATACCCTTAAAACTAATTATGATTATTTTATTCTTGACTTGAAAAATCATCACTTTAGAAAACTCCTTTTCTGTTGTAATTTTTTGACAAATTGCACTCACATATAAATCTTGGATTTTTGGCTTTTGAACTACTTGAAAAGGAAGCCCTTTTATTTGACTTGAACCTAAATTCATATTATCAATTCACTTTCAAAATAATTTATGTTGGATACTTTTAATTCCCTTTGAATTGCTAGAGTTTCCATTCAATTTGCATTTTATCTCTTGTTTCAAGAAATATTATCTTATCAATAATACATTTTCAGATGAAATCTATTAGAATGTAAAATTATCGAATACATGCGACATGTGTACAAATTAGTATGATCTATTCCAAAATAACAAGTAATCTTTACCCAAGAAAAACATAACAAACGCATTTAAGTGATTTCATAAATTAATACATAAACCAACAATGATTTGATGCAAATTCAACAAAGTAATTTAAAAGTCTAACGCAATACTTGCTTCAAAAAGAAAATAGTAACCCAATATTGATTGTGGGCGGACTTCCTTTAGTGGCAGGTTAAATTTTTTTAAAATTATAAAAAGCCACAAATAATTTATTCATAAAAACTTATGTGAGACGATCCTACAGATAGTTTATGAGAGACGGATCCCTTTTACCTATTAGTTAAACCCACTTCTATAAATCTATATGTGAATTGTGAGTTGACCGATCTAACAGAAAATGATCAGTAAAATTGTCTCAATTTAATATTGAAAAATACAAATCAGTAATTTTTTTTTTTAAGAGACAAATCACTAATGTTAGATAGTCAATTCTAAATTGCTGCTGCTGATGTTCCTGAGTATGCATGCCCACATAATAAATACTAAAAATCTTGGCGTCTGAGTTTCATTTTACGAGACGAATCAAACTTAAGATTAGAAAATGTAAATTATTTTGAATAAGTAGTTTTGAGTCATGACAAGTAAAGTTCAATCTCATAAAATTATATCAGTGTAATAGTTTCATATAGGTTTGTGTATATTACAATAAAATAGGGTTTTATACCTGATAACTCGAAATTAAAATAAAGACTATAAAAACATGTAAATAGTTTTAGAGTGAGCTTATGTGACGAATCATTTTATGTGGGATAAGTCAACCAATTTTGCAATTCACATATAACTTTGTGTAAATGAGTTTGATTAATAGATAAAAATGATTCGTATCATAAAAGTTTTTCGAGTTCATTATATCATTTTAAAATATAAAATAATAATAACCCGGCAAGTAAGAGTGCTCAAGTGTAGCACTCACTAAAACCGGCCCATGTTTTAAATACTCTATGAAATTAAGGCAGCGTAAAAAGTAACAGGTATCAAACAAAATTTGTCAATTCGATTTAAAAAGAGAAAAAGGACATAATATTTTATTTCATTCTTTTTTTCCTGACCTCTGCTTTTTATATTTTATTTTCAACCTTTTTCTTCCATATATATTTATTCATTATACTTTTACTTAATTAAATTGAGGAAATGATTTTGTCTTCTGATTTTTCCCCCTACAATTTAATTTTACTTTGATAGATTTACCCCTCAATGATTAATAAAAATAAAGGGGTAGTCTCATAGAAGTAAACCTTACAATTTTCCAATTCTATTCTACTCAGTGTAAAAATTTTAACGAAGCCTAATCCTCATTCTTTATTCATTTCTCTTATTCCCCTCATTTTGGTCGAATATGTAGAATGGATTAATATACAAAACACACACACACAAAAAAGTCCCCTAGTAAAATTTATGATGCATGATGTGGTATATGATTGAGAATACGAGCAAAATGATTAGTAAACGTTTACATGGTCAAATTTTTTTGCTTTAGAATGATTGAATAAAATGGCAGTGTTTGGTAAGTACTTAGTCAAACATTTATGAGCGTTACTCTTGTGATTAGATAACTCTTGCCATCCGACTTTAACTCCCACAGTCAGATAAGATGTATATCGAGATATATATTTAAGAAATAGACAAATGTGAGAGGAGTCAATAAGATAAATACCACTTGAATAATTTGGAAAAAATATATTATAAGGTCTCATTTGGGTATTTATAGGTATTTTGAAAAGTTCAATTCATTTGTCATATATATTTTTTATGGTTAGTACCCGTTAAGATACTCTCAACAATATTGTGTAGTTTAAAAAATAAATGAGTATTTAGTTAGTATAGGGGCATTCACAAGTTTGAGTGTTCTTAAACGGGTGCGTATCTTATCTGTTTCCATCCTTATTTCAAGTTTTTTTTTTTTTTTTAACCATACAAATTTTTATTCATTTTAAGTCAATTTCTTTTGTTGATTACAGAACATGTTTTTACAATCGAAATTTGTTTAATATGAAATTTTGTAGAGTTTGCCAGCCCAAATCAGTGTCTATTTGAGGGTTTTTTTTTCGATTCAGGTTGAGATCGTTATGTTTTATTGGTGTAACTTTTATGTTGTATTGTTGTAACTTTTATGTACAATTCTCATGATCTTTATATTATATATCTTAGGAAAAAAAAAGAAGATTTTCAGAAAAAATTTAGCACATTTTTTTTTATCAATATACATTTATGTGTACACACCTTTATGTGATGTTAGTTTGCATTTTTATGTATTACATAAATGTATGATTATGTCAATATAAAGGTGTAACTAAAATCACATAAATGTATAAATATAGAAATTATACTGAAATTCCTCATTTTTTCCAAGTTGCAGTACATAAAGGTGAATATATTTTATATATAAAGGTCACACTTACAAGATAAAAGTCATACCAATAACACATAAATACTTCAACCTAAAATGAAAAAAGAAAAGAGAGACAATAAAGATATTCATCCAGAACAATCCAAACCGACCCAATTACATCTTACATTAGTTGCACACTAGACCAACCCTATATAAAAAGACAGGAATGTGAGAATTAAAGAAATGGAAAAGGGAAAATATAGAAATATGTGAGGAGGAATGAATGGAGGAAAGTGGGAGGAGACAGATCTATTGAGAAATAATAGAAGGCACATGTGTGGCCACGTACACCCCTCTCCTAACACGTTCTTTTCCAATTTTTAATCAACCACACTACACATTCATTCACTTCAATTCTAGTTTCCATTCCATTTAAATCTCATTCTACTATCTTGTAATTGATTATTAAAATATTGTTTGTAACTTTAACTAATATATGTTTAACTTATTCAGAAACTACGATCTAAAATTATGAAATATAATCGAATCATTTATTAAAATGAGTTCATTCCTATCAAATTTCTAAGTTTCTGATTAAGAAATGATGGTAGAGATGATATTGAAATAAAAACGTAGAAAAATCATTTAAATAGAATCAGAGATATTTTCGTTGGACTCTTATAAGATTTATTCTCAAAATTGACTTATCTATTGAAAATTAGTAAATTGTGTGATGATCGAGTTTTATATTTAAATTGTGTAATTATAAGAATTCAAATTCGAATTGCATACATTTTATAATCTTTATTTTCTCTTTTCCACCCTCTTTAACTCATTAAAATCAATTAATTAAAAAAAAAGGATAGGATAATATGGGGAATGTGAATTGTTGTAAGAGCATCCACGACAATGTTTCGGTGGATGTGTATCACTAGAACAAAATTGTGCTAATTAATATAAATGTCTTTTAAGGTGTTTGTATTAGTGTGTATTGTGATATCTCTCCAACAGTGCGCTGAATTCTTAAAATTTTAAAGTTTGTTTACTCTAGTGTTGTTTAATAGTTCATACCAAGGACATCTTTAACGGTGTATAAAAAAATTAGTGTAAATTTTACATTATTTTCATACTGTAATTAAAAGTCATCTCCAGCAGTATACATCATATTTTACAGTAAAAAAGAATATTTTATAATATTCCATAAAGATTAAAAAAAAATTAATGCAATCTTGCATTGAATCCAAGGCAACGTTAGCGGTTAAAATAATTTAGTGTGCTCTTATAAAACATTGTTGGAGTGACCAAATCTTAAATTTTTAAAAATTTAAAGCATTGCTAGTGTTGGATTTAACGCAAGATCTTTCGTTACAATATTTTCTTTTGTTTTATGGAATATTATTTTTTTACTGTGAAAAATAATATTACTGTCAGTGAATATCAATTTCAATATAAAATAATGCAAAAAAATTACATTATTTGTTTGTACACTATGAAAAACATTTATAGTTATAGTGTGTGTGAGATAAAAGATAGAAAAGATGAGAGAGGAAATGTTATTTACTTCAATATTAAATTGACGTAATTATTTTGTTTAAAAAATAAATGTATTTTTAGATTGATGATATGTAAAGGACCAATTGTAAAAACATCTGCATGAATCATTCATGTAAGATGCATTTTAAAATAAAAGATTAATATCTTAATAATGTCAGATTATTACAGGAGCTCAAAATTCTCCTACAACAATGTTATAATGTTCTCGAAGGAGAGAAAAGAGCGCAAGACTCTGTTTATATGGGACCCACATTTTTTTTTTCCAATTATTTTAATACATTTTTAATTATGCTAAAATAAATCGATGGAAAATGATGCTCCAAGGGAAGTCAAGGTCGACGCATAAGTGTTGATATGGGTGTCAAATCAATCCAATGAATTGTCCTGCTGCATGAGTACTTGTCCTAAACACACTCTCCTTCATTTATATACCAATCACATGCGTACTTCAAGGGTTATGCCCTCCCATCACTCACGGTAGGAATGGCATCAGGGCGGGGCCGGGGAGCAATCCCCATTCCCGTCCCCGCCAATTTCACCGGGAAATTTCTTTCCTCATCCCGATCCATGGGGATTCCCCGTCTCACAAAATGTTTTTTATTTAATTTTTTAATGTATAGAAAAAATAATATTTTAATATATAAAAATAATTCATATAATTACATATAATTAAAATGTCAACAAAATAATCAAAAAAATGACTCAATTCGTATAAAAAATAAAATATCATTTAATTATATTATCTTAAAAGTATAATGATAAATTATATTATTACATTTTCATTAATTTTTTCAATATTTCAATGCATTTAGAAGAGGATGGGAAACGAGAGTTTTGTATTATTAATGTGTATATTAAAATATAATATATATTTTATAATAATTTAATTAAAAATATATTAAATATAAATATAAATTTGTGGGCCCCCACTGGGGACGGGGTGGTGAGTATGATCCACAATAGATAAGGTAGCATGATTGAATATATATATATATATATATATATATATATTCACACACAATTTTTTGTGATTATGGGTGAGCAAATCCTACCATAATTGAAAATTCGAATTGAGATGAGTGATTTAATTTGATTTGATTTTTATCTAGTTATATGTCCGGTTTATTTTAATTTATTAAACTAAAGGATTTTTTATTTGGTTTTTAAACCTAATCCATCGATTGCTTGCTCCTAAAACATGGTTTATGAATTACATGGTTTATTAATAAGGTCGTCCAACTAAAACTTTTTTTTATTGGAAAGTAATTTTGTAATATATGGGAGTTCGGTTGTTAATTGGGTTCAAATTAAACTAGGTTTGATTTGAATATAGCAGTACATTCGCATGATGCGCGACTTGTTGTATAATTTAATAATTTTTATTATTGATAATATAATGTAATTTAATATTCTAAAAACAAAATTTATATTGTTTTGAATGTCCATATTAATAAAAATGTTTGGTATTTTCAACTTTTATAAATAATTATATTAGATAAAATAGTGACACGTATGCCCAGGGGCACGGTGCCCTCAAATTAATCATCATATGTTGTTAAATATATACTTTACATGTATCATGTATATACTCTTCAGGTATCACATGTATACTCTTATATACATATGATACATGTAGAGTATATTTATGATACCAAGAAACATAATACCTATAGAGTATCTATATAACACCTAAAGAACATATATATAACACATAAATATGTTTTACTATGTACCCCAGAGGTATATAAGTTTTTGCCTTGATAAAATTTTCATCTTTTCCCATCCTCTTTAGATATGTCGAAAAGTTGTAATGCTAAATACTTCTTATTTTTTGTAATTCAATTACTTATCAATAATTTTGGATAATTAGATAATCATATTAGCCTTGGTAATATGTCATTAAATTTGAAAAAGTTTCGATCTTAATTTTTCTTCTTATTTCCATTACTTTTTTTTTCTTTCGATATTTCTAACCTTCATTTAATGTTAGTTCATCCTCATTAAATTAATGAGAGTTGTTATATATGCATTGTTTATATAGTACAATGAACTCATTCTTTTTTTTTTTCCTTATCTCCATCACTATTTTTTCTTCTTCTCTTGATATTTCTAATTTTCATTTCATGCTAAATAATTCTCATCAAGTGAGAGTTGTTGAATGAATAAACATTGTTTATATATGACAATGGTAAGTTAGAGTTGTTGAATGAATAAACATTATTTATATATGACAATGGTAAATGAGAGTTGTCGAATGAATAAATATTGTTTATATAAGACAATGAATTTGAAAGAAAGCTTGATTTAGAATTATTAATTTAGAAAACTAAAATGATATCTAGAAAAAAAAAAAATTATTTACACAAATTAATGTGACATTTTTAGGAGAGAAAGTAGCAAATTAGTAAATTTTACCAACATATTCCTTTTTATATATAGTATAGATACTAATTATAAAGCATACAAATTTGCCCAAAACGATTCTCGAAAAATTTGCGTAAGACGAATCATTTTTATCTACTAATCCAACATATTTCCATGAATTTATACTTGAATTGTGAAGTATGGGTTGACCAATCTCATATAAAATGATTTGATAAACGATCTCATATAAAACTTACTTATAATATATATATATATATAATATATCATATTCAACAAAATATGAAATTAATGAACTCAGAGTACTTGATTTAATTAATAAAAGTACTAATAAAACACGTTTAAAAACAAAGTAATGAATCTGATTCATGTACGATTAATTCAATTAAACTTCAATTAATTAATTAATTAATTCAAATGATCAAATGAAGAAAACGTGTCCAAGGGCATTTCGATTACCGTCGATTATGCCGACATCACATACCCAATGTTAGATAAATAGCACGCAGATCAACATTTTAACATGGAGCGACTCTTCTGGACCGCGCATGGGTCAGCCCAACCTGCGTTTCTTTACTTTTTCACGTGTTTTAGTTGTGGTCTTTATATTATGTTAGTGTTACTTTCATGTTATGTAATGTTTACTTTCGTGTTATGATAGTGTGACCTCATTTTCAAATTTCATATTGTTAATTTAAAACCATTGAACTAAAATAACACGAATGTAACACTAATATAACATGAAGGTAACACTAACATAACATGAAGGTAACAAATAAGTTAATCATACCTTCATGTTATGTTAGACTGACCTTCATGTTATGTTAGTATTAAGGTAATACTAACAGAACATGAAGATAATACTAACATAATTAACATAATATGAAGGTATGATTGCCTGTAACGAATCTTGGTGGGTTTGAGTGCACCACCAGGTGCGTGGGAGCGTGTTGGGCCGCGTGAAAACGCACGTGAGAGGCACCTGGAATAAGTCGATGCACCAGTTGCACAAAATATTTTTGGATCTTCAATTCAAATTTCCTTTTTTATTTATTTTCGTTCATATGTCAATTAATTCAAGGTTAATATATTGTATTATATTACGTAAGCAAAATAATTTTTTTTTGGATCCACAATATGACCAAAATAATAATAATGATAAATAAATAAATTCAAACATGCCACACATATGAGAGAATATTCGTCATGGAGTGTTCCGAAATGTTGATATATATATATATATATATATATAGTTTGGTAAAGCATCACAAAACAAGTTTAGATAATAAAATATTAAAACGGTGATGGTTATAATATCAATAATTTTATCTCACTTACAAATTATTGATCCACGATACCTATAACGCAAATGCTATTGTGCACCAAGTGTATGAATCTGAATTGATGTAACTGGGGTGACCCGACTCAAATCCGTGCACTTTTTTTCCGCTTCAGGCTGTTACCTTTATGTTGTAAGGATGTGACCTTTATATATAAATATTATGACTTTTATGTTCAGTAACTTAGGAAAAAATAAAGATTTTCAGGTTTTTTCGCTTCACATTGAGACCTTTATGTTGTATTGTTGTGACCGTTATATACAATTTTGTGACATTTATCTACAAATATTATGACATTTATGTAGAAATTTTACTAAAATTCTTCATTTTTTCTAAGTTAAGAGTATATAAAGGTAATTACACATTTATACATAAATGTCACACTTATATAGCATAAAGGTCACACACATATAATATAAAGATAACAGTTTGAAGCGAAAAAATAAAATTAAAAAAAAAGTGTGCGAATCCGGGTCCATCCGGATCCGACCCGAATTGTATGTGCACCATCTGCACATGAAACTAACTCCAGCTTTAAAATAGAAAATTCAACAATGACGCATTATAGATAAACATCATCAACGATTCACCACCATATACTAGTGAATATTTAAAATCCTCAGTATTGGTTTTCCAATACATTCAATAAGTGTGATGTCTCATTATTAAATAATATAATGAATATGATTTTATGAGATAAAAATTCCATATCTTATCTGGACTCATTTCTAAAATTAATTTTTATTTTAATTATAAATTGTGAGATAAAAATTCTATATGTTATCTGGACTCTTTTCTAAAATTAATTTTTATTTTATAAATTATGAATCATAAATTGAATCCTCACAAAAAATGCATATTGTTACAAAATTTTTATAGTTTGCCACGTTTTATTTAATGTTGACTTATGTATATATCCAAAAGTCTAGGTCATCTCAAACCCTACCGGGTAGTACCTCCAAGTATGCAAATGGTCATTCTCTCAACTCATAGTTATCGTCACTTTTTAAAAATTAGAATTTTGAAAATCTTATAATATAAATAAGCAAATTCACCTGCACACGGGTGTACGAATATAAATTAGTGTAATTGGATTTTTCTCTTGATACAGTTGTACATATTCTTTTGAAGAAAACATAAAAAATTATTGTGGATGCTTAAACAAAAAAAAAAAAAAAAAAATATATATATATATATATACTATGGAAATTGTAATTAAAGGCGGTTTGTTTCGAAATACGAAGTATCAACCTCACACGGATCATTAAAATGATGAATATGTCCACCACTATAATGTTACTATTAGATCATCTTAAATGGTGTACACATTTTTAGTATTCATTTTATACTCTTTTATTGTAAAAACTGTGGCTAATCTCCAAAGTATGCACTATCTTGTGCATTTAAAGAGCATATTCTAATGTTTATGCACTATCTTGTGCATTTAAAGAGCATATTCTAATTATTATATTTTATTAAATATAATGTACAATAAAAAGAAGAAATAATACGAAATCTTGTGGTTTCTGTTTTGGATATAAATTCTCAGGGTTTAAAAAAAAAATCCACTTTGAAAATTAATTCAAGGCGATTTGTTTCGAAATACGAAAAATCAGTCTCACATGAGTTATTAAATGATGAATATGTTCATCACTATATTGTTATTATTAGATCATCTATAATCGTGTATACATTTTTTGTGTTAATTTTATACTCAATTATTAGAAAAACTGTTGTTAATCTCTAATAGTAAAAAATGTCGTTGATCTCAAATAGTGTGAGCTATCTTATACTCCCTCCGTCCCAACTCAACTTGCATACTTGCCATTTCGATTTGTCCTAACTTAACTTGTCAGTTAATAAATGACAACAAAAGTCAAATATCAATATCCTTATATTTCATCATTATTATAAAAATGTCACTCAATTATCTTAAAAATAAAAAATTCACAAAAGTCAAATATTAATATCCTCATATTTCACATTTATTACAAAAATGTCACTCTATTATTTTAAAAAACAATAATCAATCGTTTTTTTTACATCCGTACCTGATCAAAGTAGACAAGTTCAATAGGGGTGGAGTTACTATTTTAAAAGAGCATATTCTTGTGTACTCCATTTTATTAAATATAAATACAATAAAAAGAATAAAAAAGAAAATATAAAGTAAATTTACAGCATTGATGGACATATTGATGGAGAACAACCACAAAGACTGACGCTTTCAAATTGTATTGCCATAATGATGAAACAGTTCCGCAGGTAGCATGGAGAGAACTTGAAAATCTAACAAATGCTCGGAGTAAATACTCCCGGAATTTCAGATGATTTTCACCGCCGCTCCGCTCCAACAACCTCCGCCATCTCCGAACGACCACTCGCCGCCGGTCTTCTCCGACAGCCTGCGTTAATGTGTTTCCTTAATCAAAACTGTTAGGGGTATGACGGGCGATACAATTAAGAAGCTGACTAGAGGTGGGAGATTCAAATTCTACTCCACTTGTTGTCCCTTTTTTGTAAAAGGAAAATCAATTAATTCAATTTAATTCTATATAATAAAAGTCCAATTCCATTAATAAAATTAAGAAAAGTAGTACTCGTCTCAGACACGGTAGCTCACTGCCGGCGGCCACGTAGAATACGTATCTGCCACCGTGGAATGACGTCACCGTTCTCGTCAGCATTTTACATCAGCTTCTCCATTTTTATTTACTGCTCTGTTATTGAAATGTGTGAGCTATATGACGTCATGATGTTAATCCGCGTTGACGTCACCCAAGGCGGTGGGATTGTATTCATTGACGAGATATGAGATATGTCTTAAATACTCTGATCGCTTCATCAATATCGCGACAGGTATTTTTTATTCATCTACTCCCTCCGTTCAGATTTAAATTATGTTCTTTAATTGAGTATTGAGCTTAAGAAAATATAGTTGATTCTTACTTTTTACTTATTTTTTGTTTACTTTTGATTGAAAAAATGATTTTTTATCTTTTATTTTATAATTTCTTTGTCATTTATGGGCTAACAAATTGGATTGGAACAAACCGAAATGATAAGTAGATAACTTTCGATCGGAACAGAGGAAGTATTTATTATTATATATATTTTTTGAGGGAATTTATTATTTATATTCTAAAAAAAATTTATTGTGTCCATTGATGGCTTATATAAGTTGGAAGCGATGTAGTATTTTTCATTGTAAATTAAACAATAAATTGCTTGTTGAGAAGGAGCTGAGAGTGCCCACAAAGGTGCCCTTTTTTTTCAATCTTTACTTCTTTCAGTTTACACACACACAATCAATCCCACTGTACTTTGTGTGTTGTTCTTACTTTTAACTGTTGATTTTTTGCATGTTTATGTTGGAGTTTTGATGAACCGTTGAATTATTTGATGGTTTGATTGCTTTATGGTGAAAAGTAATCAGGTATTTTGGTTTCTTTTTAAAGTTGATTGGCAAGAATAAAGTCTTGTCCCTTTTGTCATTGCTTGCCCTTTTTCCCTTTTTAATTGTACTCATGAGTCATTGTGTCCCTTTTGTTTTTGTTTTTAATGTTTGAGACCAACAAAATTGATTGGTTTTAGTGTTATCAGTTATGTGCTCTGTAGTGATGGTGATTCACTGTTTTCTTGGTTATTTATACATTGTGTTGAAGTTCATGAACCGGCTATGTCTGATTCATGTCCCAAACAGCATACAAGAAGGCAATTTTGTGTGGCAAATGAGTTGGAATGGAATTGGGATTCTTGAATCTTCATTTTCAAACAGTGTGTCAATTTGTTAAGTGGTGCTGTGTTCTGTTTTCTAAGAGTATCTCTTTCTAGAGTTAAGAATTGGAAGAGAGAAAATGAGGAAGTGAAGTTAATGTTATTGCTTTGATTTGTTGAGACAGGAAGCAATGGTGGGATACAGATTGAATATTTGAAAGATCTGTGAAGACATGGAAACAAAGGTGATAAGTGGAGTCCAATTCTCAAGCCTCCCAAGTAGTTATATCCGCCCAGAATCCGACAGGCCTAGACTGTCCGAAGTCGCCGAATGCGACGACGTTCCCATCATTGACTTAGGCTCTGATGATGCAGTCCGACAAATCGGTGATGCGTGTCGAGAATACGGATTTTTCCAGGTTAATGGTGTTCGGTCATGTATATATATTATCAGCTAGTATCTTGATGGTGAAACCAAATCATGGCTATAATTGGGTTGAATGTGATTAGGTGATCAATCATGGGATAGCAAAAGAGAGTGTGGAAGAAATCCTGAGAGTGGCTCATGACTTCTTTAGTTTGCCTGTGGAAGAGAAGATGAAGTTGTACTCCGATGACCCTTCCAAGACTATGCGATTATCCACCAGTTTTAACGTCAAGAAGGAGACCATTCACAACTGGCGCGATTATCTCAGACTCCATTGTTATCCCTTGGAGAAATACGCCCCCGAGTGGCCTTCCAATCCATCCTCCTTCAAGTAACTCTTCTATCTATTCTATTCTTGTGAGACTGTTTCATTGTAAGAATTTGTGAACATGATCAATTTTGTTCGTAGAAGAAATGGTTTGATTTATGTGTTTGTAGGGACGTTGTGAGCAATTACTGCAATGAAGTTCGGCAACTTGGGTTCCGATTGCAAGAAGCAATATCGGAGAGCCTAGGATTGGATAAAGAGAGGTTGAAGAAGCAATTAGGCGAGCAAGGACAGCATATGGCTATCAACTATTATCCAGCTTGTCCAGAACCCGAGCTTACGTATGGATTGCCGGCACATACCGATCCCAATGCCCTTACCGTCCTTCTTCAGGACTTGCAAGTATCTGGTCTCCAAGTCCTGAAGAATGGAAAATGGCTAGCTATAAAACCCCATCCAGATGCTTTTGTCATTAACATTGGTGATCAGATCCAGGTAAAAAATGCATAGAATTTACGTGAGATTAGTTACTGAATTGCTTGTTAATTTGCAAAATCCATGTGATTGTTTTAATTAGGCATTGAGCAACGGGGAGTACAAAAGTGTTTGGCATCGGGCTGTTGTAAACGCCAGCACAGCACGACTCTCAGTAGCTTCGTTCCTCTGCCCCTGTGACACCGCAGACATTAGTGCTCCGAACGAGCTCACCAGGAGGGATGGTCGAGCCATTTATCGAGACTACACGTATGCAGAGTATTACAAGAAGTTCTGGAGCAGGAACCTAGATCAAGACCACTGTTTGGAACTATTCAAGAATTAGTTTCTAGTTAGTTTATTGAGCCCTTGTGTTGTTGTGCTTCTGAGAAATCTGCTCTTCTTTACCATAAAGCAGTGGAGTTGCAGTTTAGTATTAATCTACCATCTCAATTTTCACTAGTATTGCAACTTAATAACTAATACTTGTTTTTTTTGTTGGAAAAAGACAAAAGATGATGTGTATTTTGTGGCTATTTCTCTTTAGTACTTGTAGGTTTATCGTCATCCTTTATGTTCTTCATTGTTTTAACTTTCAGTGTTGTTGAAGTTGTTTTAGTTTGCACTCCTCAGAATTGTCAGCAAAGGTGCCAAAATAAGTACGTATTTATTTTATAAGATGGTGACGATGGAAATATTCCGATATATTTATTTCATATTTTTTCACATGATCGAAACAAAAACGGGCCATAATTGTATACCTCCTAGATTTTTCATTTTTTCTAAATAAGTGAAATATCAATAATTATTGCTTAAATATCTATAAATTTCGATGTCGATTTTCATATTGATAGCTTCAAGTATAAATTATAGGAAAATTCGTAATATCAAGAAACCATCGGTGGAATACTGTAAATATCAAGAGATTATCAGAAAAACGAAAAAGTATTGATAAATGTATGTATCGATATTTCAATGGTATTTTTATGAAATTAAGATACCAATATTTTCACTGATACCAAAATCTTCATCATTGAAGATGGGTCAATTAATTTATGAAAATGAATATGAAATGTATGAATAGTTAAATTCATGAAATTATAACAATCAGACGGATAGTTCTATGCAAGTATGAAAATATCGGTTTCGTTGGATATATCGTTATCTTAATATTACGGAAATATCAGTTTCGGTAGAAATATCGATACATATATTTTTCCATTATTACCGATATTTTCTCGATATTTACCGATATTTTCCTGATATTTAGCGATATTTCTTGATATTTTCTTGATATTTGCCGATATTTTCTCGATATTTACCGATATTTTCTCGATATTTACCGATATTTCCTTTATATTCATGAATTTTCCTATAATTTTTACCTAAAGTCATCGATATCGATACCAATATATAACTAATAATTATTGATATTTCATTTATTTTTTTACAAAGAAATAAAAATATCGAAGATATATCGTTACACTCCCGTTTTTGTTTCGATCACGTCAAAAAACGGAAATATAGGAGATATATCGGAGATATATTGAGATATTTTCATCTATGGTCCTATGAACATGATCTTCCGTCTTGACGTAAAGAAGGAAGAGTTACTATCCTGTGCATCAGTTGCACGGATCTGAGATTCGCGTAACTGGGCCACGCGCGAGCTGGACTGGTCCGCCCAGCTCGCGCCTCTTTACTTTTTTCACGTGTTTTGGTCGCTACCTTCACATTATGTTTGTGTTACCTTTGTGTTATATTAGAGTTACCTTCGTATTATGTTAGTAATCTCATCTCCAAATTTCATACCCTTAGTTTAAAACCACTGAACTAAAATAACACGAATGTAACACTAATATAGCATGAAGGTAACACTAAGGTAAAAAACAATGTTCATCATACATTCATGTTATGTTAGAGTGATTCTCATGTTATGTTAGGGTTACCTTCATGAGGGTAACACTAACATAATATGAGGGCATGACTGCCTGGAGTGAATTTTGGTGGTTTAAGCGCACCCCATGCGCCTAAAAACGCGTGTCAGAGTCGCGTGGGACAAGTAGACCATGCACTAGTTGCACAAAATATTTTGCCAAAAGGAATGTACATTTTTCCTACGAAGATTTGGTTAATTCTTAGTTGAGTAAGTCTTGTGTGAGACGGTCTCACGAATCTTTTTTCGTGAGACATGTCAACCTATAACTCACACTTAGCAATTCATGTAAAAATTTGTGGATATGTGTTTAATCCACACTTAGCAATTTATGTGAAAATTTATGGATATGTGTTTAATCCATGGGTAATAAGGATCTGTCTCACGAAAACTATGCGTGAGACCGTCTCATATGAGTTTTTGTGTTCTTAGTTTTATCTTAATTTTCCAAAGGTTTTTTTTTTTTTTTCCATTTATTTTACCATCATTGTAAACCATTATCTTCAAATTTTTAACAATTTTGTATATGATTTGACATCTCAAGCTTCAATTGTTGATATGGAATCTACAATTTGAAATTTATCTTCTTCATCTATCTTGATTTTAAATTTTTAAATCCAAGTTAGAAATTGGAGCCCGAAGGTTGGATTATGTACCGAAATATTAAGAAATGAAAAGTGGTGATTTGTAATGATAAATCGAAAAATCATATTATAAATAAAAATTCTCGAGACAGTGGTTTGTCGCATAATTAATCCAAAATGTTAATATTTAAATTTACTCTAATACATCACTATACTATATAATCAAATAACATATTGTTTTGATGAGTAAAATGCAAAAGCTTCTATACACCTGGTATATGAATCCATACACTCGGATCAATCCGGTCCACACTCTTAAAAACACGTTCCTTGTGCATTTCTATTTTTATGTTATGTTGGTTGACAAACAATAGAAGACCTCGTGTGTATGAACACACCCAAATTCATTCAAAACTATAATGTTACATTTTTTGAAGTGTGTTTAAAATTTTTGGGTGTGATCCCACCCTAAAATTAAACCTTCAGATTCACCAAAATTTCCTAATTGTTTTTATTAAATGAGATACTATCATAAAACTTATCGTAGTATAATTGATGATATCCAACATAGACTTGCATCACGTGAAGAGCACATGCAAGTTTTTAGTCAATGTAAATTAATGAAATTGATGCAGTCATGCAAAGATAAAGTATCAAGTTGACTTAATTCTACAATTTATATATTTTATTTTATTACCTATTTATTTACTTATTTTACTAATATAAGTATCATTTATTAATTTATTTTGTATTGTGGGGGTTGTGCTGATGCTAGCCTGCTTCGTCATCCTCACACACGCATATACTGATATACACGCAAACGTACTACCAATTTTTGAAACATTTTAAAGTCCGTTTTAATTGATTTTATGTTTTGCTAAACCAGCTTGAATGCCATAAAATTAAACAAAGTTTATATTTTTCTGCTTTTTTAGTTAGACTTTATGATGAAGAATAAGGAATAAATATATTTGATAGGATTTAGATTAATTTTATTGGTATTGTTATCTTTATGATTGATTTTATTTCATCTTTTAGCATTCCATAATATTAGTATAAATAGGTGTTATGTTTATTATTTTGGGAGTTGAATATTGAATTAAAAATTGGGTTATCCCTTCACGTATATTTCGGTATTTTTATAGTCAACAAATTTACGTATCTGTATCGTGCTTCTGCTGCATCACTTTAACTATTTTTTAGTAGTATATAATCTATTTTGAATTATTACATATACAACTGGATTATCATTTTTGATAAATAAACACACGAGTTTTTGTGACTACAATCGCGTGACTCGTGATTTATCTCTTACTACCTAAAATTATTTAATTTTTCCAATATAAGACCGTTTAGAATCTTGTCAGGTGTAGTTTGAGTATTCAAACCAATAATTTACACTGCACAAAAACACAAAGATCCCATAAAGAACTAATGAACGAAAGTTAAGCTAACTAAGAAATATAATTAGCTGATACTTTTTGTAATTTTCTTTACAAGTAACAGGATCTTGAGGGCTATACAAATATTAGAGACATCAAACTACATTTATAAAAAAGAAAGAAAAAAAGATGTAAAATTATCTCGATCTCACATCTTGGCTGCAGCTTCTATGCAGAGAAAACTCTCTCTGATCATCTCTTCCCTCCATTCCCTTTTCCTTGCAGCTATGTACTTTTCGATTTTCTTGTTGAAATCTTCGTCTTCATATTCTCCATCATCTTCATCGTCACCTTCATAGCCACATTGATGATCAAAGTTACACAAAGCAAGATCAAGATTACATGCTTGATCATATCCTTCATGATCATACTCACTGTTTTTGCATTCCAAGCATAGTAGTGGGCGAGGAATAAACTCATCGTTGCTTTGGATTTGCATGTTTTTCATCATCTCAGGGTAATGAAGTGAAGAAACATACCAATCAAGAATTGGAAGTGAAACCTCATCTGTGAGTGCATGTGAACTAGTTTTTCTGTATCCAACAATAGAAAACGCGAATAAGATGATGAAAACACAGATCTGCACCTCATTCTGAAGTTGATTCAAAGAAAATATTTTATGGAAGATCAAAAAAAGGGTGTTAATGGTGATGTACAAGATGAAAGGAAATGCTATTTTCATTGCCTTTGTTTGTTGAAGTTGAAGAAATTTCGTGGAACTTCTTATACTTGTAAGAAAATGCTTGAAATGGTCTTTAATAGTGGCAACAAATTAGCATATCCCTGTTTGGATGATGTCTTAGTAAGTAGAATATTAAAGATAATATACTCTTTTCTGTATGATTTTTTTAAAGAAAGACCATAAAAGTTGATGCGTGGAGTAATATATATAGTTAAGTGGGCTATCAGTTTCTGATAAGCACAGACTTGGGCATTCTTACATAATATAATCTTGGAAAAAAAACCCCACGAGAAAATTGACTCTACATAATATCTCGTATATTTTGTACATCTCTTTGAGGGTCCCATCAATGATTTTAAGGTAAACGTCTCTACATAATATCTCGTTTATTTTGTACATGGTCCCATCAGTGATTTTAAGTAAGGGTTTACCTAGTATATGTGAGTCATGAATTGTGAATTCTGATCATGATCTGCATTTTCTTGAAACCACGTGTCTAACCATGTTTATCAAGATTAGGTATCCTTGGACATGTGTTGACTTGAGGGGTGGGGGGATTTATATTCTAGTTATACTTGTGTAAATATAAGAACTAACACTCTTGGAGGTCACTCTCATAGATAGTGACAATCTCTATTAGTAAACACCTATATTCTAATATGAAGATTAATAACTCTGGGGATGATAATATCAAGTCAGATTTTACTTGAATATAGTACAAAGTAGGTCAAAACAGATGCCCAAAATGTGTGTGGTTGTCAAAGATTGACTGCTATTTAAAAAATAGACTTGAATATAAGAATTCTGATCTTAATTTAGATTTTTAAAAATTATTTTTCTCATAAGATGTAGAGTGTAATTCATGACAAGGTTAAGAATGTAACAAGTGATATAAAGACAGCAAGTACAGATGATATGACAGTCAGATGTGCATCAACACAATGAAATTACAAGCAATAGATGATAGGATCTTAGAAGTGTGTTTGGGGTCAGTTTGTTTAGGAGGGTGAGAGCAATAAGCTTACAAGTTAAAAATGAGGTTAAGTAGGATGATCTCCACGAGACTATCCCTGCAAGGATATATTGATGTCTGCAGGGGACTTTCTCGACTTTTCTGAAGCTTGAATCGATGCCCAATGAGTTGGATTTTCAGCAGAGCTGGAGCACGTAGGCCCTTGTATGTTATTGGAGCTCCGTTTATCCAAGTTGGAAGAAGGGGTGCCATCTGCACACGTTGCGTTCACTGTGAACTGCTTCTTATGTTTGACCTCGTTCGGACTGCTCATTAGGAAACTCGCAACAACAACCTAGTATAATGAGAGAGAGAGAGAGTCGTTTTAGAGAGTTTGAAACATAAATGGCCATCTGTTAATAGTGAGTGAGTGAGAGAGAGAGAGAGAGAGAGAGATTGGAAACTGTACCTTAACTGGTGTAGCAGCTACTGTTAAACCAGAGACTAAACCTCCCACAACGCGACCATCAGGACCTGACAGGGTTATCGTCATCATGCCATGTCTTCCGAATTTGTCTGGAAGCTCTGTTGGCGTAAAGGATCCAGAAAACGATAGAATTTCAAAAAGACCCTACATGAATTAGAGGAAGAAGCCTTTTAGGCTAACCTTAAAGATTGGAAATCTTATTCGGCACAATATGAGAGACATCGATTGTTTGTAATGCAGAGGACAAAGAACAGAAACATTAAGCATGAATTCAGCGCTTTAGGTATAACAATGCATCAGTGCTTGTTGTAAACTGTATTGCTTATCTAGGTACCTTCACAACTTTAGGACAAACATATACTAATACTTCAGCTTCACATTTCCTCTTTCCATCTGCTTGCTCATTCCCAGAGAAACTATATACTTAGTTTTCATGTTTGATGCAGAGTCTAAGAGGAAACACCAACTTGGCCGAAGGAACTGAGTTGAGTTCATTGATACTAAGTGACACGAAAAAATGAGAGCACGAATTTTGCCCTCAGAAAAAGGTCAAACTGAAGCACTGACACTTCAAAAGTTCAATTGAATCCTTATTATGCATTTATCCTGTGGCTGTGCCACATATCAAAAATGTACCTAAGGTTTTAAGAGAGAATATAGTAGCGAATTAAGGTATGATCCTCACATGATTTCTTGGTGATATATCCTCTCAAGGGAGATTCAAAAGGAGAAAGGGACCATAAGACCGTGTCAAGATGAAGCATGAATCTGAAAACAGGTAGTGACTTGAATAATACAGTACATCGGATTAGCATTTCAAACCAGTTTATAAATCCCTCGTCATATAGATAAGCGGTACAACTGATAACTTATTGGTTTAGAGACAGTTTTCTGGCGACATGTAATTTCTAATGATCATACCATATAGTTCTCAATTGTCTCAGCATGCATATCATGCAATGCTATTGGTCCACATGTATTAAGATGGATCTGGTAACGTTACTTGAAACATGATATTGATATTTTCATAATGTGTCAAAGTGAACATTAGTAATTTAAACCAATCTTTAGCAAAAAAAAATAAAGTATAACCTATACAATGAGAACCATGAAGAAAATTTCTTCACTGCTCTGAATAGGCAATCACCTGAACCAATTTGAAGTGTAAACATGCGAAAAGATCAAAGATCAATGGCAGACCTCGTAAGTCAAAATCCCCCCAGAGGAACTAGGATGCCGAATAGTTACATTTGACACTGTCCCACTGCCAGATATTATGCAGACAGCTCGTGGCCCTTGTTGGGAGAACTCCATTATCTTTGTTGAGATATCCTAGTGAAGAATAGAATGAGCTAAAACAGTTAATAGCATTCACAATAAAAATAGTATTTACTTAAGCTTAATTCTTAATAAGGGTACCTCGCCAGCACTGATGGTGATCACATGTGGCAAAAAGCTTGAACCCGTTGAACATTCAACCCAGTCATCTACATAACAATACGAATAAGATATCAGATACTTGTTCACAGCATTAATAATTCTTCCTCATTCTTCTCCACCTTCTCAGTAAGAATCTAAGCTAAATATTGTGATGAATCTGAAAGCAATATGAACTGGTATCCATATTTATAGTCCTCTCAATCATCAAAACTTATCTTTCTATTCTTAAATCCAATTTGGTGATGTTCAGCACTAGTAAACAATGACTTGGTATCAACTGATGACAAATTCTTCTATATCTTTTTTCAAACACATTGGTTGGCTAGTTTCTTTAATATAGATCATCTATTACTAAAAGCACTTCTATACTCACAAAGGCAACATTGACTTGGAAACAAGAAGCAATTCGAGTACCTAATTTTTCAGTTCCAATCTTGCTCTTTTGTTTCTTCTCGGAACTGCTAGGCCGAGCAACACTTGGCTTAACATCCGCGGCATATGCCTTGCTTGCAGCGGGCGGAGCAGACGACGATACCTGCACCGAAGAAAGCATACTGCTTGCTGATTCATCAGGTTTATACTTTCTAGGCCTGCCTCTCTTCTTCTTTTCAGAGCCTGCACTCATCAATGGTGATGTTCCAAGCTCTGTAGACTCCATCCTTGGAGCCACATGGTAGCTGGATGGAGCTCCAGGCCCAATTACTGTTACCCCAGAGGCCATTGCTTTCCCTGAATCCATTACTCATAAAATCCTCTACAATACTAATTCCAAAATGCTGGTATTCCTACAAAATCAGGCAAATAAAATTAAAGTGAAACAACAACACTTCCACAGTAAAATCACCAAGTGTGAAGTGTAACTTACAACTGATGTAGATGAAAAACTTAAAATTTCAAGAAACCGTAATAAATCAACAATAAAGCTTAAAGGCTATTCCTATTAGGTAAAGATAGGGAGATAATATCAACATTTTCTCTAATATTCAACACTTCCTACAATCGGGACCAAGGAAAATCAAAATCTTTCTCCTCGATCACAAGAAAAATTCCAACTGAAATCAAGCCATGCAAAACCCAGAAAGAAAGAGTAAACAACCCAGAAATAAAAACACAAAAAGGTGACAAAATTAACAGATGAAGATTACTTAACTCAAGTAAAGTCATTAAACCCAGAATTTAAAAGCAAATGAAAGGGAAAAAAAAAAAAAAAACTATACGTACACAATATGGTGCTGCTCATCTGCTCAAATCTCAATGCAGTTATTGACTGTTTACTTACAGGTAAAAAACGAAAAAAACACTGAGGCCCAGAAATCAAACAGACAAAAGTGAATGTGGTTAAGAAAAGAGGAAGAATTGGAAAATAAACTTAGTATGAGTAATCAAGTGAATAATTGAGTAAAAAATATATAAATGGAAAAAAGAGAAAGCTTCTTTTGAAATTATAAATACAATATTTGCCATAAAAAGGAAAAAAGAAATAAAATAATTGTAGGGGACCAAAGGCTGGGAGTAGGAATTTTGTCAAACATTTTCCCTTTGCTGCTGACCTCCTTCCTGTCATTTTATTCAGATGTTGTAGGTCAATAGAATACCCTCAATCTTTGCCTTATTTACTAATCATGCCACTCATCCTTTTTATTATGGATTCCCACATTACCTAACTCTAATTAGGACACTAACTGTGAGTGATTTTGAGGGTCCCCCGTTTAAGATCTCTCTCTTTTTTTTTTCTTTGTGGAAAATAACAGCTAATTAAAGTTAACAAACAACATGAGTAATGATTGATTGGTTGACCAATACTATAATTTCGTTTCACTATTCTGCCCAACATTTATATTTAATTACATTTTCTTTTATCGTATATAAATATTTACAATAGTTCACCTACTGAATGTAGGGGTACATTCTCATCACAAAATGGAGCAGAGTATTCTTTGAAGTAGAAAACTTACATGAGACAGTTTCACGGATAATTATAATGAGATTGATTTTTTTTATCCACCAACCAAACTTATTTCACAAATCTATATATGAATCATGAAATATGGGTTACGAGTTGACCCGTCTCGTATAAAATAATTTTCTCACATAAAAATCACTCTATTCTCATGGGCTTAAGTTTTGTCATGTTTTTATTTAACCATGATGGTTGATGCTACATCTTAATAAATGTATATATTTCTGCAGGGGTGAGTGAATGAGTTGAAAGGTACAACACCCCGATGCATGTGTATTGAGTGTAGCATGGACAAAACCTTCACCAGTAAATATTTACAAGACAATGAAATATGTCTTCTCTTGTATAACCCATTCCATGAATAAGGTGTAATTCAACTCCCAACACTGAGATAATTAAGAAGAAAATTAGTTAGTATGTGAAACATGTATTCAGAAATGGTTTGGAGCTAAACAAGGCATCAAATCTGGATTTAGATATCAAAGAAAAGGCAAAGCAATTACTAGCACAAGGAAGACCCTAACAGCAAACATATACTGTTAATATGGGAGGACAATTCCAACATCTGACATGGTCCAAGCCTGCAACAACAAATGATAATCCCAACTCTGAATTAGTGAGTAGAAGACTCCGTACCAAGTGTTGTTCTTCAAATTCAGAAATAACTGATGCCGCTTCTGTACAACTAACTCATGAAGCAGCATGTTCATCACTTGTAGAAGCGGCGGAGCCTGCTCTCGTGCAAAAATATAACATCCTGGTATATGTGAAAGAAACCCCATAACATATAGTACAGACAACAGTGATAGGTGCTTATTTTTTAAAACTGCATCAACAATTCAGGAATATCAGAAAATGAATATAGGATTGTACAAATGGATACTTGGCAGTTGGCATGCAGAGCTTTTTCGATAATCAGTTAAGAGGAATTGAGAAGTAACAGATGAAGCAGCGGACCATATTGCAGAACAACACCTATGTCTAACATAAACTTGGGCAGTTTAGAGCGTGGAGGGCTAATCCTGGCGATTGGCTCCATCTAGCTCTTAAATTTCTAACAGTTAATAAAACAGAACAGGGCATCTGGAATTTCAACTGTAAGTTCATTGCAATGCCATCAAGCCAGACAAGTTTGAACTAGAGATGATGATAATCAAAGATTACTGCATCATCAGAATTCAGAAAGCGAAATCATAGAAGATAATAGCATATAAAAATGATGATTTCACACATTCTTTCACTTTTTGGGGCATCCAGAACATTTTAGTAACATAAAAGAATAAATTTTCTATGTCACTTCAAGTGGGGTTATGGAAGGCAAATATGTCTTCACTTTTGCTGCAAATATTGTTATTAAGGGTGTCACTGCTAAATGATGTGTGACATTCCATCTTTTCCTGATTGCTACACAGGGATTGCCAAGGAACATCACCTATCCAATTAACACTCATATGTTACAGCATGCAGTGAAAAGTAATCTAGCTAATAAACTGAAACATATTGAATAGATGAAACGGACAACTATGAAAGTCATTATACAGTATGCAAGCTCCTAATAGCGACGTTAATACCTGGTAAAACCATGATTTCCAGACAGCATTAAGAGTTGCTGGCTAGCTCAAGATATCTCTGTAAGATACTTTGCAACTCCAATTACTTCACATAGGTGCGAAACCAGCAGTTCACCTTGCAAAGTAATTATGCATCTCTTGTAAAAAATAATTCACATCTCATCAATTGGCAGATACCTGCAATTGATTCGCAGCAAAAGCTCGAATATGTTCTCAGACAGGTTGTCATAACACCTCATATCTTTGCAATATCCAACAAAATTTGTAGTGACTCCAAATACATATCCCAACTTTAAAAGCAGAAGGTTAAAAACCAAGACCTTTTTATTTTCAGGCTCGGACATCAGTACTACTAGCATGTAACGTGCTAAGGTTTTTAAAGCTTTTCCATAGATGAAGCTTAAGAAAAGATCATGCTATGGATTGCAACCTGAAAACATTAATAAATGGTATTTCCAATTTCACATGATATTCTAATGAATAAACATTAAGAGCACATTACCAGAAAAGCCTAAAAATATATTACTTTTTCAACCAAATATAAACTCATCTACTTAAACAAGTTGCAATCTTTCTGCAGTAGTTTCGGCTACTCTTCATAAATCAAATTCATATATGAAGACAATAGATTATAAATGCTGTTCAGTTTAGGCAAACATCAAGAATAAGTCACTATCTGATGACGTTATCTATTAAGAAGCCGCAGTTTCTAAATATATGTTAACCTCTTCAAGTTCCCAACAAATGCTATGAAAACAAATATTGAAAGAAATCAAAATACAAAAACAGTTCTATAAATTTGCCTGATGGACCACAGAGAGGTAACTAGCAAAATCCTGATGACATTATTATTAAATATAACTAAGGACAGATGAAATGTTCATGATATGATTCTATACAGAGACAAAACCATATCCTTTGAAATTGTACAATAATGAGTTGATTTCAGAATCAAAGAAAAAATTGGCATATAATCGACCCGATCTGCCGGAGAATGTGCCATTGATATCATAGTTGATTAGTTGCCATAGTAAGCAGAAACATAATAGACACCCACGGACATTGACAACTAGTTTTTACTTGTTATCATTCTTACAATCAATAAAATTCCAAATTAAACGAATTAACAGTAAGCATCCAACTTGATGATGGCTGTGGTTAGCAATGAAAATTAGCCCACTCTATTATTCTGGTCTGTAGCTATTTAGACAAGTTTTACATCAACAAGCGTTAATACTTTCTTAATCTTAAATTCTCCAGCTAATTCTTAGACCATAGCAAGAGATCTGATTAGCTTTTCCATCAATTGAACTCACCAAGAATGGGGAAGAGACTTCTAAATTTTCTACCAGAAATTCGTATGCATCACATAAAGTTTATGTCAGGCCCTGTCCATCAAAGATGAATAATGACATCATTACTGTCAAATGTGACCTGTACCAGTCACAAACATTATAGAAACCAATGATAACATTGTTGTTTGATCTCGTGGGCATAGATTCAAGAGCATCAGAACAAAATGACGCAATCCCAGGCAAGAAAGTTCACGGAGAATACAACATTAATTGCTTGATGAACAGATGATCATGAAATTTGATAAAAGTGCAGCTAAATTCCAGAACCAACAAGGCAGAGAAAAATGTTATCCATAGTTATCAGAGTGACAAAATACAGTATAATAACTGTAAATATTGCAATCCTTGAATAAGATTTTATATGGTTCAGAAAGAAAGGAAGAAAGTTTTCTTCAACAAAGAAATAATAACAGAAGACAGAAAAGTTCATAATGTTAAATCTGAAAACAGAGTAAACAGATCTTACCTTGAGAACAAAACAATCATCATACCAGAAAACCAAAATCAGTTCATCATAAAAGCTGCATAGCTATTGAATGAGTTTATTATTGTCTGGGATGGAAAGTGTACCGCTTCAAGGCCCAATCTTTTAGGAATCAAGTGCATGCAAAGATATACAAACATAACTCTCGAAAATTAGAATGTGTAATCAGTGAGTGTGAACATCTCTCTTGGACCGACTATGCGCACATCAAGAAAATTAATTATACTTCTTCAAACCAAAATAAGTGCTGGAATACGGATTAAAGGATTAGATGAAGCTTGTTATCTCAACATCTTTTCTCGTGGCAAAACAACATAACATGAAATAAAATTAACGTTACATTGCTGCATCATAATGTTTAAGTAATGTGCTGTTAACAGATAAATGTACATACAATTATGAGAAGAGCACCATGATGTAAGGAACAACACATTCTGCATATCTCAGCAATAAATACATCTGTACAGAAAGTATATGAACTTAAATGAAGCTAAAATGGTTAAATAACATGGGCTCTTATCATAATTTTTTTAGAAAATTGAGTATTGGCCTGATACTCATTAGAGGGTCAAAACATAATTACTTAGAAGTATATGCATAGATGCCCAGGTGGCTACACTTTACAAAATCCATGCAACAAAGATATGTAAACGACTATGGCTGGCTGGGAGAGCCTTCAAGCTCTGAGAACAGAAATGTACACTTCCACTTTCAACAGTAAAATAAGAAGATGAACACCCAAAAAAAACTCAGAATTAGGTTAGTGGGTCACCAAGATAAATGATCTCTACACGATGTCTCCATGTCGGAATCCACCATCACCACAATCAGCTCCAGGGTCCAGTCCACAAGGAGAGTCGAACCACTTTGGATTTTCTGGATAGAAGCTATCCACCTGTATACCCGCAAGAACTACATCTGGCCCTATTGCCTCATCATGCCTTAAGGGCTTGGAAAGCCTAGAATTGCTGCAGCCTAGAATGCCCTTTTCCTCAAATTGACCACATTTCAACCACTTCTCTTCCTTACAAGTCTCACCAAGAAGATCCTTTTCATTCCTGCATTCTTTCCTCATCTGATCCCAAGAAGCAACCTCCCCAAGAGTTCTCCCAAAACTGTCCTCATCATCTTCAATAATATCTGCTTCCTTTCCATCACCATATATCCTTGTGTGATGGTCATCACCCCAATCTGGTAAATCATGCTCCACCACCAATACATCATCCAGATGCTGTTTCCCCGACAAGAACCCAACAGATTTTGTGCCGTCGTCTGCTATATTTCTAAGTTTATTCACTACATCAAAGAGCTCACGTGACACTGAACCCATCAGGTGGGGTGGTATTTTCCCAATCCTACCCTCAAGTAAAACCAACTCATTCCTCAAATCATGAAGCTGCTGCGGGACCGAATGCTGTAATTCTCCAGAAGCCTTCTCCAAGAACCCAAAACTATCATTTTCCCCTTCCTCAGCTATCCCATAAGTGTCCTGATCCATCAGAAGACCACCTTTATGCCCAACCATTCGGTGCATAATCCTTGCATTGCCATCCAATGGCCCTGGCTCATGTCCTGAGTGCACTGCATACAACTTAAAAACAGCTGTCCCCTCTTCCTCATAGACAAATGTCTTATCCTTCTCATTATAGTTCGATATTGGAACTATCGCCCTTATACGGAATCCACAGCCACACCGCTTTGACATGTACGGCTCTCTCTTCAAAATCCGGGATTTTTTTGAGGAGGCTGGCTCACCAGCTCTATGACAAGCGTAGTCCTTGACCTCGGCCATAAATGGCTTGTACCTAATATACTTTTGTCGTATGCACAACACGACCTTATGCTTCAAGGCCAACTGTTGCAACTTAACAGGCACTTCCTTAGCAGGAACATCAAAGGACTCCGTATATTCAAACCTACGCCTCTTAGACCTCGGGGCACAGCCAGATGATTCATCTGAGCACACAGAGCAGGCTGCTACACAAGTTCTAATATAGCTCTCAGGAATGCCATAAAATTTTGTGCCTACAGTCCACACCTGCTTAATTCTCTCTATAGTTTCTCGCAACCCTAGGTGTTTAAAATTGGCATCACTGTGAAACGACATAACTATGTCCTGCCACTGATCAACATGCGATACAAATTGATTGGAATTGCTCTTGAAACAAAGAAAGTGATTACCATTACCGGTAAAGATAGCAGAGGAATCCGCCATCTGGACGGTGAGCTTGTCCTGTATGCGCTTCCAGGCGGTCAAAAACGCAGTATCCTCATTGCGATCCTTCCACACAGAGCGCCAACTGGCGAGCACTGCCGGCTGAGTGGCGACTCGGATCTCCTCCGGCGTCGCTAATCGGCCTTCAATCAAGCACTGAATCATTAGGGCATGAGATTCCTTATTGAAGGTATAGAATTGGGAGGAAATGTGGGGTTCGGGGCTAATTCGCAGCGAGGAGTGATGATTTGGCCTCTTATTATGGTTGATTAATTGGGAATTCGGAAAATTAGGGTTTTGAGAGGGCACCGCGATGCTTTGCGGAGGGATGTGGATTTCAGCATCGGACGATGTGCGGCTGCCGTCGTCGTCTTCGTCGTCGCGGAAGAGGTCGATTTCGGCGAGAGAGAAGGCGTCGTCTTCCAGGAACCGTTCGTGGTGCGAGGGAGGTGGGCCCAGATGGTGGAACAGATCATCCTCAATTTTGCTCGGATTCATCAGTAGCGACGAATTTCACAGACGCATGAGCTCTACTCACAGTCTGTCAATGGAAGGTGTTTGGGCTGCAGTTCTGACACGAAGAGAGACTGAGCGCTCTCTCTCTCTCTCTCTCTCTTTCTCTCTCTAGAATGCAAATCAGTAGATTAGTGAGCAGATTGAGAGGAAGGAGGGGTTTAAATTGGGAGTGATGGAACTGACAGCATCGCAAAGGACAACAACAATGGTGGGTGGAATTGGGATCGTTTGACTCATGGCAAGCATGCACAACACATCCTACGTTAGGAATTACGAATGATCGCTTCCCTTTTTTTTTTTTTTTCTAACTTAATCAAGTTCTTGATTTTCTTCTTCTTTTTCTTTTTTAATGTGGATCAAGATAGGTTATGAATGCTAAATCCATTAACAACTGAACTTATATCCGCATAATATCATGTTTGCTTATGAAAATGCTATTGATGATAAGAGTGGACTTATATTTGTTTGTAAAGGTTTCTTTTTGTGCATACAAGAAGAAAATTATAGAATACGAGGTGAAAAGGAGCAAGAGTTTTTTGAATTGTATTTGTATAAAGTTTTTCAATCGTAAACTAGGGTTCTGAATTTCAAATTGGTGGCATCGTTGAAGCATTTGTTCGAACACTTCTATGATATCAATGTCCGTTAATAAATGTCTTTGTATCTGGAAAAATGATGGTATTAAATTTGGATCCGAAGCACTTCTTTAATTGCAATTCAAAAGGTGAATATACATTGATATTTATAAAAAAATTCAATATATTAGAATGTGTGGTAACAATTAAAAATTTACAATTGATTAGGATCCTTCTACAATGACAAATTGGCATAACAAAGCAAATATAGTTCCTTGCATATTTTTGCTACATGAATACATTACATTTATCATATAAATAGGAATGAATCTAAATTGATGGATAGAGTTTTCTTGAGATAAAAAGAATAAGGCCATGTCAAATTCTTTCTAAGCTTTAAGTTAGTTGAAGTGGTGCTCATCAATTAAAAGGAAAGATGAAAACACATACATGTCTCGTGTAATTCAAGAAAACTCTATAACCAGATTTATATCTAGAAATACCTTAAATACACCAAACATTTGAGCCAAAAATCATATAAATTTGGCACAATTCGGTCAGAAAAGCAAACTACATATTACAAATTCTTGACATAATAACCAATGAAGCAGTTTCTAGTGTGAAGTTGGGGGCCTGAATCTGACTCCTGGAAAGTATCTTGAAACATACTCACGAGCTATAGATTGAAGATCACCATCTTCGAGTTCTTGATCAATTGAGTTGCAAAAACTTACCATTTCTAGCGAAGTTTCGATGGATTGGGATGTGTCGAGAAGCGCCATTTGGATGGTTCCGTTGCAAGCCGGTTCAGGACGAGGAGGATCGATGGTGGGACGACGAAAGAGTCGGGGGAGGAGAAGGTTGCCACGGTGCGCGTTGTAGCATAGATATACGAGCTTGAGTATATGCCAACTCAGCTTGGAGATTGACTACCTACAACATGGTAAAAAATGCAAGTCCATTAACTTGAAATTGAAACTATTTACACCAATTAAACTTGAACACGATCGAGTTATCAAATGAATCCTAGATAGAGTAGACATTAAAGAGATAGAAGATGTCCCATAATATCACCATATATGTACGACTAATTGAAACCCATTATGTGACTTTACAAATTAATGCTAGTAAAAGAATAAATAAAGACAATACATAGAGATGCTAATACAATTTAGGTATGGTGCATGTTGGAACGGGTATAGGCATTTTGATTCACAACCACAAAAGGAACGGGTTTATAATTCCATTTGAGCCTATTTTCAGCCCACGGCCCAATTAAAGAAAGTTTAACTCAACCCAACCCAATCCAACACAAGTTAAGACAAGTACGAGGTCCAGCAACCATCAGTTTCAAACCTATTGGGCTCACATGGCCCATAGGTCCAATCACCCATTAATTGGCAACAGTTTTCAAGGGAAACATAATAAATTATGGTTTATTCAAAAATATTTTTTGAATAATTGATCATTGATAAGTCATGTAGATATATTTACAATACATCGATGAAATATCAATTTTGAATTTCTAAATATTCTCACTTCTCAAGGATACAAGTATATATAACTGTTTCAAAAACCCATCTGAAATTTCAGAGAAATAATAAATTAGGCTAAGATATATTTCCATCTAATATAACAGTAGTATACATACCATATCCAGATAAGACAAGGACTGAAATGAATGTGACAAATAAGATAAGGACAAATAATTAATTAATTAAAATAAACACAAATATGGCAAAATAGTCAAACATAAATTAGTCAAGGCATATTAATTCACTAGCGGGCAAGACCTACCTGTTACCTCTAAAATTGATTTCTCATATTTATTTGAATTACATATATGTATATAAACATAAATAATATAACTTGATTTTTTTTACCCACTTTGTGAGACAATGTAGATGTTTTTCCTTCCTAATTTGAAGAAATACTTTTGTAACGTTCCATGTTCTGCTGGATAAAAATGTCTTTTCAATTTAGCTTAAGAAATTTTAAGAAAACATTTAAAGGTAAATTTCAGAGGTACTTCAATATTTTATTGAAAATTGCCAAAGAAAATGGTTCCTTATGTCGGTGGTTTAAAAAAGAAGGGTGGGTTATAAGTAAGTTCGTCTCAAGAACGATATTAAGTGAGTCAGGTCAATTCAAATTTCAACTCATGAAAATATTATTCAATATTTCATTTCAAACTTTTTATCATACATTATATTAAAATATAACTGTATATACATTTATAAGATCATACATATATTACCCATACTCATGTATAGATAAATTTCCAAAAATTTGAGATAATTCAAAGCCGAGGAAGGATATAGAAGAAGGTAAAGTAAACCCTTAAAAAGGCAAGTTTTGTAAAAGATGGATCCTCTATTCAAACACAATCACATTTGCTTCTCAAATAACTAAGTTAAATTTCTTCTTCCAAAAAAAAATAAAAAACTATGTTAGCATTTTCTGATAATTAGCACGTGTATATTAATTCCAAACGGTTCGAAACCTTTGTAAAAATGTTGCATTTTCTGATAATTAGCACGTGTATATTAATTTCAAACGGTTAGAAATCTTTATAAAAACGTTTCAGATATTCATACCATATATAATTACATGCAAAAGAATTTGTCCCATATATAACAGCAAAATAAGCACGTGTTACTAAATAAAATTTGTAATTAAAATATGAAAACAGAACAATATCAGATTATGGATTAGGAAATTAATTATTCAATTATAGTAAATAAATAAGAGATTAGAAGGGGTGTTAATTACCTGTTGTTGAAGGGAGAAAATGTGGGCAACACAGCCATAAACAGGGTCTCTAACCCTAGCGAGGGCCTCATAACAGAGAGTTATAACGGCGTCAAGACGGCAGTGCTGCGGAATTCTGAGCAGCAGTTTGGAGGCGTTGCTTGCTCCGAACACCCTATGCACGGCGGCGAAATGGGCGGCGCCTTGCTCCGAGTCGAAATAGGGAGCAAATATGCAACCTTTCACGCACTTTCGTCTGAGGAACTTGCACGCACCGCAAGGCCCGCCACCACCGCCGCCGTCGTTCATGATGTATTGTAACAAGAAACTGTTGTCTTATTTGAGTTGTTTATTAATTATATTTTGTTTTGGAGGGTTGAGCTCTCTATGGAGATATATATGGTATTTATATTAGGGGAATTGAAGAGGGTTTGTTGTACGGCCACAATAAATATATATTTATACGAACATTTAAAATTAAATTAGTGGGTTTTATGAAATTATGAAAAGCTTTTTTTTTTCGTGGTGGGTCAGTTGATGGTACCGAGGGGTTTGCATTGTTTATGCACTTGAGTGAAATAAACGGAGTTTTGAAGACTTTTTGCACCATGATTTCTCATAAATAAATACTCCTACATTCCACCTATTAATTTATTTTGGATGATTATATTGTATATTTTCTATTATATATTGTCGATTCGTGTCAGCTTGCTTTCCATGACTTGATCATGAGGATCTTGCATTAGATTTTACTTGATTAAGGCAATATTATTTTTAGACAGTAATTTTATCGTACATACCACGTAAAATATTGTCAACAATTTATATATAATCTATTAAATGAATTTATTTCTGGTAAATTGGAACACAATATCTTACTTTAATTTTGAAATGTGCATATAAAATACATTAACTAATTAATATTTTATAGATAATGATGATTTTGCGAACACAAATCATAAAATTAGGTAGTGAAACATATATACTCAGACTAACATAATATGGTTTCAAATTGTGACTCATGAGATTTTTATTTCAAACTGCAGCGCGCCATTCGACCCATACATCACATATGTAGTTTGATATAATATCATAATGTGAACTTAATTATTATGAGAAAATGTACAATTGCGTCTTAACATGTAACATTAATTGTTGAGTAGTTTAGGGGTGGGATTATACATTAATTTTAATTAATAATGTATTTATTTTCCTTATATATATTATGGTGAAGAAGAAGAAGGAGATGGGTGCAGGTTGCGTGAAAGCAAAGACAAAAATGGAGATGCAATATTGGGAGAGAGAGAGAGTAATGGCAATGTCAATGGCAAGAACCGGCGGAGAGAGACGGTGCGTGTCCTCTCTCACGAGTGGCAGACTCCCACGTGGGACAAACATCCCATCTTCCCTCTCCCAAGTCTTTTCTACTGTCATTTCCATCTGTCTTTCTCTCCCTCTCTCCCTCTCTCACTACAGTGTTTTACATCTGCAAGCCCTAGCTACTCTATTCTCACTCTTATTTACTTCATCTCTTTTTTTTCTTACTTTTTTGGGTCACTTTTATTAGTTTTTCTCAACTTATTATTGATTATTAAATAGAGAGCCCAACCCATTTTACATAAATATATATATATATAAGCAATTGATTTTTCTATCATTCAATTTAATAAAAATATTTTTCTATCATAAAAAATAATAAAATAATATTTTTTACATTATTTTGACTCAATCATAGACAAATGATTGAGTGATGATATATTCTATTTATTTATACTATTTTTTTTGTTCAATTAATCGAACTACTATATTAAATACATAGTGATTCGATTAATTGTGTAAAAAACTAATTTTTTCACAATTAATCGAACCACTATGTAAAATTAATAGTGGTTCGATTAATAGTGTAAAAAACCAATTTTTGTTCAATTAATCGAACCACTATGTCAAATTAATAGTAGTTCGATTAATAGTTTAAAAAATTAATTTTTGTTCAATTAATCGAACCACTATGTCAAATACATAGTGGTTCGATTAATTGTGTAAAGTGGATTAATCGAACCACTTTATTAATTGAATAAAGTGGATATTAATTGAATTGGTTATTAATTGAATTGATTAATCGAACACTTTACATGTAATTATTTAAAATCTGAAAGTGGTTCGATTACATGTAATTGAATTGTTAATAAATAAGAGTGTGGTTAAAATCTGAAAGTGGTTCGATTACTCTTAAATCTGAAACTGGTTCGATTACATGTAATTGAATTGGTTATTAATTGAATTGATTAATCGAACCACGTTCATTTCATCAATTAAATGTTACTCAATTAATTTCAATCAATTAATCGAACTAATTTGGTTACTCGAACCACTATGTCAAATACATGCATTAATTATATAAAGTAAATTAAAATATATACATTAATCGAACCACTATATACATTAATCGAACCACTAATTATATAAAGTAAATTAAAGTAAATTTGACATAGTAAATTATAAAGTAATCGAACTACTGTAAAGTAATTCATATATAATAACAATTTTGTACTTTTAGTGGTAATCGAACCACTATAAAGCAATCAAACAATTTTGCACTATAAAGTAATTTATATATGATAACAATTTTGTACTTTTAGTGGTAATGGAACCACTATAAAGCAATCAAACAATTTTGCACTATAAAGTAATTTATATATAATAACAATTTTGTACTTTTAGTGGTAATCGAACCACTACAAAGTAATCAAACAATTTTGTACTTTTAGTGGTTCGATTAATAACCAAACAAATTTTTAGTGGTTCGATTAAAACTTTTATACAACTCAATTTTGTACTTTTAGTGGTTTGATTAATAACCAAACAAATTTTTAGTGGTTCGATTAACACTTTTATACAACTCAATTTTGTACTTTTAGTGGTTCGATTAATAACCAAACAAATTTTTGTGGTTCGATTAATACTTTTATACAACTTAATTTTGTACTTTTAGTGGTTCGATTAATAACCAAACAAATTTGTAGTGGTTTGATTAACACTTTTATACAACTCAATTTTGTACTTTTAGTGGTTCGATTAATAACCAAACAAATTTTTAGTGGTTCGATTAACACTTTTATACAACTCAATTTAATACTTTTAGTGGTTCGATTAATAACCAAACAAATTTTTAGTGGTTCGATTAACATTTATACATTGTTATCGATTAACTAATTAACTTCCTGTTATCGAGCCACTAATTAGTCGAGCCAAAATAATTAACTTCCTGTTAACTTCCTGTTATTGGTCCAATTAACTTCCAATTAACTTTTTAATCAAGTCGAGCCACTGATTAACTTCCTGTTATTGGTCCAAAATAATTAGTCGAGCCACTATTACATTGTTATCGAGCCACTATCAAAACATTAATTAAACAATTACAAAAACAATTAGTGGTCCAAACAATTAGTAATCGATCCACTTAATAAAGTATAAATTAATTGAACAAAAATTGGTTTTTTACACTATTAATCGAATCATTATGTATTTGACATAGTGGTTCGATTAATTGAACAAAAATTGGATTTTTACACTATTAATCGAACCATTATGTAATTGACATAATGGTTCGATTAATTGAACAAAAATTAAATTTTCACACTATTAATCGAACCACTATGTGTTCGATTAATTGAACAAAAAATAATTTTTTACACTATTAATTTAATTTAATTGAATTTGATTTAATTCAATTTTAGTGTATTAATCGAACCATTTAAACTCTTAGTGGTTAGTGTATTACTCGAACCACTTAAATTCAAATTGAATTTAACCAAATTCAATTAAATTAAATTAAGTGGTTCGATTACTCGTTCAATTAATTTAATTTAATTTAATTTGATTTAATTCAATTTGTTGAATAAATCAATTGTTAAATATAGTATAAATAAATAGAATATATCATCACTAGATCATTACTCAATCATTACTCAATCATTTCTCCATGACCGAGTCAAAATAGTGTAGAAAAGATCACCTTATTATCTTTTGTGGTAGAAAAATATTTTTGTTAATTGAATGGTAGAAAAGTCAATTACTTATATTTTTTAGTTTAGTTTGGCACATTTCCTCTTATTAAATATCAGAGTTTATTATGTATTAAACACAGCTAATCTTAGGATCCATTTAGATAAGTGGATTTGAATAGGAATTTGAAATTTATAGTATCATATTTATTGGTAATGTTTGGATGTGTACGGATTTGAAATACATTATTTTCATTTTGAACTAATTTTGAAATCATTTTCGTGAATTTCGAATTTACTCATTTCAAATCACTATGTCCAAATAGAGTCTTAGAGTATTTCATCATTACATGTGCAATAATAAATAAGCTTTGGAAATTATATATAGTATGGTTAAATGAAAAAACCAACCTAAAATATTGTAATTTTATAATTTGTAATTTTTTTCTAATTCAATTTCGACTTATTAATTAAGTTTCTCTTTGACAACTTTTCTTATGAAGATAAATATGACATTTTAAAAAGGCTTAGGTTTCAAATTGACGGGAAAAAATAGATACTTTTTTGTTTTTGTCATAATTCATATTTTCGAGTTAGTTTCATGTGCTATTGGTGCACATACGATTCGAGTCGGGTCCGGGTCGACCCGGATCCGTGCACTTCAGGTTGTTAGTTTTATGTTATACAAGTGTGACATTTATATACTCTAACTTAGAAAAAATGGAAAAATTTTAGTAAAATTTGTACATATTTACCTTTATGTAATATTAGTTGCACCTATATTCATCCTAAAAATGCACTGAATTTTGAAATATTTTATTTTTTTCAGAGTTATGGATCATAAAGGTCATAATATTTGTACATAAAGGTTACAAGAATTGTACATAAAGGTCACAACAATACAACATAAAGGTCTCAATCTGAAGCAAAAAAACCTCAAAATCTCAATTTTTTTCTAAATTACTGAACATAAAGGTCATAAGATTTATATATAAAGGTCACACTTATATAACGTAAAGGTCACATCCTAACAACATAAAGGTAACAACCTGAAGTGGAAAAAAAAAAAGAAAAGGAAAACCTAGGTGCGCGGATCGGATCGATCGTCCCAATTGCACCAATCCAAATCCGTGCACCTGATGCACAGCAGCATTTGCGCATATTTTCTTATCGGTATGAAAGTTATATACAAGTCCTCTAATGTATGTATTTTGTCGGAAAATTTTTTGGAAATTAAATTTAGATTATATTTTAAAAAACTCTTGAACTGGAAAAAAAATCAACAGTCATACTTACGTTCGAAGAGAAAAAATTCCTACGGCTGTTGTTCCGTTTTAGCTTCAGATAATCATTTTTGGGTATTTGAGATGAATAGTTATATATATTTAAAACTCAGTGTACTAAATAATACTTAAATTTTAAAGTTTGTGGGGATTGTTCTAATGGCTTCTGGTAGTATTGTTGATATTTAACTGTTTGTATAATATAATTTCAACCTCACAAAAATTGGTATAATCGTAATTTTGACTTGCATCTAAATTTTTACCAAACATTAATATTATCATTTTTACAGGTAACTAATCACACTTCTGATTTCAAATATTTCTCACTTAAATTTACTTCCCCGGTAATGAAAATTTAAATCATTGCATCTTCAACGATTATACGTACTCCATGAATCATTTTATAACACACACTCAGACAACAATCAATCATTTAAGAAACATTAGAGGGTGTTTGGTTAATCTTATAAGCTCCTTAAAAGAGCTTATAAGATGTTAAGTGCTTATAAGCTCCTCAAAAGTGTTTGACTAACTTTTAAAAATAAGGTCTTATTTTATGAGCTTATAAAATGTAAGGAGCTTATAAGCTCTTTTTTGAAAAGTTGGGAAATCCCAACTTATTTCTGAAATAAGAGCTTATTTTTCAAAACACCTTCAAATTTAATCATTGAAATTACACAAATGTCATTACTTACAACTTATAAGCTCCACCATCTTATTTACCCAAACACTTCAACAACTTATATTTAACTTAAATTAAACATCTTATAAGCTCCAAAAACATCTTATAAGATATGATAACTTATAATCTCTAAAAATAAGCTTTGCCAAACACCTCTTACTTGATGTGAGAATTGCTCAAATGCAAATGTAGTAATAACGATGGAGAGAACCAAGATGAAAATAATTAAATTAAGAAAGCTTTCTAGATACTGTTGGTGGAGGAGATAAAAACCGAAGAAAAAGAGGATGCTTCACGTTCTCTTTTTTGGCTTTGAAATATGTTTTCTTCTAATTTCATTTCTTACAGGAAGTGATATAAACTATTTATTTTATTATATAGCCTATAAGTATATTTATTTATGTTATTGTACTACAGTAATTAGTGTGAATTATATTATGCACGCATACTTATATTGTATATATATATATATATATATGATTACATTTAGATTTTTAATATAGTACATATATATGTTTAATATATTTAGTTTTTTAATGATAAAGAAGGAAATATGAGTAATTTATTTTATTTATAATATGAGATATAATAAGATTTTTTAATAATCAAATTTATAATTTAAATTTGAATATATTAAACATATATATGTAAAACTTAGATATTAAACCCTATAATATTGTAATATTTGAAAATAGATTTGGTGACAATCATATTATATGGAATAAAACTTAGAATATTAATTACCTTACAAATTATGAAAAACAATATTATCATCGATTTTTCAGTCACAATTAATATGTTGACACTAAAAGAGTATTGGATAATTATTGACGATTAAAATTATTGTCACTATACAACTTTGTATTAGTGACAAAAAAGTTTGACGGTAAACCATTTTATTTGGCACCAAATTTTTTGTGATGAAAATTATTGACAACATATAATATTGTCACTAATAATCACAACTTAGTTTAGTTTGTGACAAAAGTAATTATTATTACTACATAGATATTTTTATTAGTGACAATATTTCGAGTGAAAATACCCCAATTTAACACCTTCACTGTAATTTATGTAAAAAATGACTTCAACCAAATTCACATTCACATTTTAACCCAATAACTATAATATTTACCTAAAATAACCATTGATTTGACATAAAGTGAATAAAAGTCAAATGACAAAATTTTATTTAAATATTGTTAGGGAATTGTTGCAGATTTTGATAGAGATTCTTTCAACTTTTGACTTAGGGATGACAATGGGGCAGGTCGGGGCGGGTAGTTAACTACCCAGACCCATCCTGCGCCTACTACCTGCCGCCCCACTAATGGTCAAAAACTTTTGCCCCGTGCCCCGCCCCGCCCCGCTCCGCCCCGCCCCACCCCGTTTTTTAAAAGAATAAAAAAAAAAAAAATTTGTAATTTTTACATGGATAATTTGAAAAATACCTAATTATTAAATCATTAACTAAATAATTTGAATAATTATCTGATTGAATAATTGAAGTGATGATTTAATTTTACTATTTCACACCAAACAACAAATTAAAAGCATTATTTTACATGTAATATTACTATTTTAGTCTTTTACTTAATTAATTAAAATATGATCCTAAATTACTTATAGATATGTATATATATATACACACATATACACTTAATTATCATAATATATATATTAATTGAGATTAATGTATATAAACTTAATTATCACAATATATATTATGTATATTAATATAAGAACTAAACGGGGCGGGGCGGGGCGGGACGCTGTGAGTACCCAGACCCGCCCCGCCCCGAGCATGGGTCGGGTCCGCCCCGCCCCACCCTGTTTCAAGCACGGGGCAGTCAAAATAGCCATCCCTATTTTGACTATTTTGAGTATTCTCGTATGCCATATTTAAGTGCTCCCGGATGAATTATTCGTGACATTTAAAAATCACGAAAATCCACATCCAACTTTTTCCTTTTTTTTATGGCATAAATTAGTATAGCTTTTGCATGTATTTGCATGTATTATCAAAATTTGTAAAAATTAATTGATATTTATTTTTCGTGTAGTTTATAAATGACAAACACTATTTGATGTGATGTAAAGTTTATAAATGACAAATTTTTTAGAGTTATTCGAAAATTATCACTCTTATTTTTTAATAACCCTAAAAAATAGGGTTATTCGAAAATTATATGTAATTTTTGAATAAGAGTAATTTTCGTGTAACCATACAAGAACATTTTCGTGTAACCCTCAACATTTTCGTATAACCCTAAAAAAAATTTGAATTTTTTTTAGGGTTATTTGAAAATTATCACTCTTATTTTCGAATAACCCTAAAAAAATAGGGTTATTCGAAAATTATATGTAATTTTCGAATAAGAGTAATTTTCGTGTAACCCTACAGGAACATTTTCATGTAACCCTCAACATTTTCGTGTAACCCTAAAAAAAATTTCGAAAATAATTTTCGAATTTTTTTTAGGGTTATTCGACAATTATCACTCTTATTTTCGAATAACCCTAAAAAAATAGGATTATTCGAAAATGAGGGTGATAATTTTCGAATAACCCTATTTTTTAGTCAAAAAGTTGGACAAGATTCCTGCCAACCAATTTACTGTCATGTTGACTTCAACTTTACTTTATGTCAATCAATGGTTATTTTTGGGATTTCAACTTAGTATTAGTTATTTTTATCTCATATTATAGTAATTAGGTTATTTTGGACCACTCACCCATATTTCGATCCTCACTAAAATTGTTGTCACATAAAATGATATTTTTTGTAGTGTAATTTTTTTCATAGTTTTTCTGCGAACACTCCTTTAATGTTGATGTGAGCTACAATTCACATGCACTTTCTTTTGATTGGTTTATTGTTGAAGTTTGCCGTGTAGCAACTAACATTGTATATTAATTGTTTGGATGAGTGATGTCTATTATCTGTACTTAACATGCTCATGATTGATGGGTTACAATCATTTTAGCATATGGGATAACTTATAAATTAGGTCTCATGTATTTTATGTTCCACAGGAAAAAGATGTATTAATTTCGTTCTAAATTAATTTTGACTAAGATGTATGCAAAATCTTCTTATGGATTATTTATGCGAGATGTCTCAATCACAACACATGCTTCAAAATCCATATATAAATTTGTGAAAGTCATGAGTTTGGTTCGTGGGTAAAATGAACGGAAACTATATATGCATGAGACTGACACATGTATGTTTGTCATTAATTTTAGGATAACATAAATCTTGATTTAGTAATTTGAGGAGAATTATCGTAAAAAAGGTTGTGTATGCACATTTGACATCTAATTTTGGGTACTTCAAGCGACTATATAAATTCAATTTTTTTTATAATTTTAAGCTAGTGTGGATATTTAATGTTGAAGTGGCAAAAATTATGAACCCAAATCTATGTATCAAATTAATTGGAACATATGAGAAACAAAACATGAAAATATGAAAAGGAAATCACACCCCACTGAAAAAAAAAAAAAAAAAAAGACTGTGTTTCTTATCTGCAGGGTTAATTGTTTGAAAAGATAGACAAGGTTCACATTTTCCGAGGTGATTTGAAAGTGATTAAACCAAATGATAGTTACTCCTTTTTATCCATTAATGATTGGAGGGATTTGTGGTTAATCAAACGACTTCCACTCTGTACCTCTACACCTGCAATCCAACAAATTCATTTCTTTAATTAATCTTAAATATTCTAAGAAAAGGTAAAAACATGTCTACGATACCCCTAAAATATTATTAGTTTGTTGTTAGTTATATGTTCATGCGATATTATTGATGTTTATATAATGTATTAATGATATATCCTTCAAGGTATTAGTGATATATTCATAAGGTATTACATGTATAATTGAAATATATATTTTAGTGAATGTATTATTCAAAATATTACTTATTACATTTCAAAATATTAATCGTAGTATGTATTTCAAAGTGTTATAATTTAGGTTGGGACACACAAGTCCTACTCCTAAGAAAATAAGTAAATTATACTCCCTTCGTCCCGGTCGAAGTTGCTTACTTTGACCGGACACGGAGTTTAAGAAAACACAGTGGACTCTTACTTTTTGATTAAAAAATGTTTTTATATTTTTTGCATAATAATTTATTTGTCATTTATGGGCTGGTAAATTGGATTGCAACAAACCGAAATGACAAGTAGATAACTTCAATCAAGATAAAAGGAGTAGTTATTTTATAAATAAAATCGGACTTTAAAGATGAAAGTAAAGATAGAGATTTTTATTCTTTTAAAAGATGGATGACAAACGAGGAAGTTTATTATTCTGCTGAAAAAATTAATATATGTGCGTTTGATTGTTTGGGAAAGTTAAAAAAATAAAAATAATTTCGAACCTAATAATTATGTGGTGTCATAGTTACTACACGTGCATATAGTCAACATTCTTAGATCAGGTCATCAGTTCTACAAAATACATGACATAAGTTTTCAGATCTTATCTGTTATAAAATTGTTATTGATTCATATATGATTTGAACTTTTTCAAATCGTACGAGAGAAAAATCAAGATATACAAAACTTTACTTGGATAGTGTCGCAAATAGTTTTAGCGAGACAAGTTTTTTTTAATCGTCATCTATACCAAATCTTATAAATTCATATGTGAATTGTAAATTGTGGGTTGATCAATTTCACATAAATAATCTGCGAAAAGAATCTCACAAAAGACTAGCCCTTCAAAATAAGAAAATATAATGGAAATTTCTAATTTGATTATTGATCACAATGGTAGTAATCAAAACATAATTGTAACTCACGAGTGCATCGGGATGCTTATAAACTCATACTCCCTCCTATTCATATTCATTTTGGAAATTTTTACTTTTTAAGTGACGTTTTGAGCATTATTTTAATAATATACCATATACGTAATGCATTCATACATTAATTAATTTGTACCTATATTTTTTAATAAAGATCACAGTCAACTTAATTACTGAAGGACACATTAGAAAATAAAATTATTCTTAATTTGTACGTGGAGCTTAATTAGAATAAAAATAATAGAATAGAGTATTATTTTATTGCATTATAGTATTTTTAATTAAAAAAATGGTCAAGTATATTTTATATATTATAGTTACTAGAAAAGTAAAAATGTTGACACAACTGGAAACATATTAAAGGTGTAAATAAAAAGGGATTGAAAAGAGAAATAACTGTGTGCATCGAGTCCAAGTGGTCACCAATATCGATGTTGAATTTTATACCCAAACACACGTGGGCTAACCCAGTTTGGGCCACACCTAATGTTTTTATGCATTCATCATTATTAAATAATACTCTATGTACTATCATAAATAAAATAAGTGAAGTTAGGATTAGATTTAAGGTCTAGTGATTGTCGTTTCAGTAGGGTTATATATACTATTTGAGAAGTGTAAGAAGGAATAGTTGAAATGATCTGCAAAAAGAAGTGTAGGCCCAATTTGCAATCAAAGTTGAAGTGATCTCTCATTTATTTCCCCCCAAACACCAAACCCTTTTTTCACTGCAAACCCCATCTCTCATAGCCCCTTGGACCAACCAACCCTACCCTACCCTACCCTAATTTAATATTGCAAGAATTATATAATTCACATTATCTACACAATATCATGTGAAAATCGTATCCACAACATGTTGTAGAAAGTGAATATAGAGATCAGATGTGGAATCTCTTTTAGAAATGGGCTTGGGCCATGTGGTCCAGCTTTTGAGAAAGACTTGGGCTTCTGCTAATTGGGCCATGGCCTACGTGGCAAGTTTGATCAATCATAACGGAATTATCAAGAGCAGAATGAAGAGCAATGATGCAATTGTGTGTTGGACTCGATTTTCTTGAATTTTTATGTACATTTTGGTATCCAGTCTAGTGGCGTCTGGTGCAGGGATAGCAATTTGGATCCGACCCATGAGTATATGATACGGTCCAAGCCTCAAGGGGGTGGGACGGGTCGAACCTGTTTATAGGGCGGAATGGGTCTGAGTCTTCTCTCATACATCATCTATGTTTTGCCCCTCCTCAATCCCTACCTAGTTATGTATAATGTATGTAAATATACATGTACATGTGTACCTCGGTTCATTGCATCGATCGATTTTTCAGAAATAAGGATAATTTTTTATTTAAAAAAATTCAAAAGTGAAATTAACACTGGCATACTCAATTTAAGCATTTAAATATTGGACCCATGTATTTTCATTATTTATTAGTACAATTTCTCAAGGTTCTAACTAATTCTTTGACTCTTTTTTTTCATATAAGTTTTAGGCAAAAAATTTTATGCACCGGTTGCACGCGCCCAAAACGCACTTCCACGCGCCTCCCACACGCTGAACACTTGTGCTGAAGTTCACCTAAAATTCGCTCCAATAGACCAACATTTGTGTATAGTTAAACCAACTTTTGTGTATAGTTAAACCAACCATGTGTAGGTAGGTCTAACTATATACAAAGGTATGTCTAACATATATAAAAGTATGTTTAACTATATACAAAGGTATGTCTAACATATACAAAGGTATGTCTAAGTATATATAAATGTATGTCTAACACAACGTAAAGATATGTCTAACATAACGTAGTGATATGTGCCAAAATTCAAAAATCAAGCCAAAAAAAGACAAGACATGAAATTTGGGCAGAACTGGTTTGTTTAACATAACTTAAAGGTATGTCTAACATAACGTAAATGTATGTCTAACATAACCTATTGGTATGTGATTTTTTTTAAAAATCATGTACGAAAAAAAAAAGTATGGTCCTCCAACCCGATTGCATGAATCTAAGATCCATGCACCTAATTCACAAGAGAACTGCTCTAACCTTTATTATATTGCTAAAGGTAGGCAACAGATTAATTAAAAGTTGCCGTATGTCGGGGACATCCTGTGATTATAGATAAATATAAAAAATTGAACTTTGAATTAATAAATTATAGGTTTTGACTACACAAGTGGAAAATAACTTTGGGCCTTTATGTACAATAATTAGTAATATATGTTTTTTCTTCATTTAACCAAAAAAAAAAAGTTGTGTTTCACAAATATATGAGTTTATAGTTTTTTGTTAGTGAAATGTATGTGTAACGCACGGTGTGAAATTTCACTTCGTAAGTTAATTATTACAAAGGTATTAAATTAGTTTTGTCAATTAAAACAGATTTTGACTTTTAAATCATAATTTTTTAATAAAAAAGATCTCAAAAGTTAACATTTTATCCTTTATAGTAGTAGAAACCTGCAAAACATTGGGAAGCTAATAAACAATTAAATCCAACCAATTATTAATTCAATTGTGTGCTAGAAAGTCAAATGACATGATTACTTTTTGATTGATCTCGAATAATAATTGGTACTATAAGATAAGATAATTAATTGAGAGATAAACACAATGTTGCCTAAACATTGCTACATAAGTCGCTATCAATGGAACAACGTTTCTTACAGAAAACTTCAAGGCCATGTGTTTTAGAAGCAAAATGTAGATGTCATATTTCATTTGTCCATTTCTGGATTCATGACTTATGAAGTACTCGTGTTTAATTAATATTGTTGTATTTCACAATTGAAATTCATCGAGATAATTTTACCCTTTAAGGGGTATTCTTAGTTATGACATTTTGAATCGGCATTTTAATATATTGGACCTGTTTGTAGATTTTGGCTTCATCGTTATAACTATTGAGATCAACAATTTGTGATTGGGATTGACAATTCTCATCAATTTAATGAGAAAGCTCTGTACTTATTTCAAAATTTTCTTTTTTTCATTCACATATATATATTTGGTTGAATGATCGATGTTGCAGCTTGGATATGATGAAATCGGAATAAACATGAGCTCTAAAGCTTTGTTATAATTTGTTAGATAATAATGTTTATTAACAAATTACAATTTTCATTTTTATTCTCTTTTCTAATTATTATGTTAAAAACTTTAGGTAAGTATTTATAATGTAATAAGTAGTAAATAGGATGATATATATATTTGGACCAGGTGTGACTATTCAAAATTGACTTTTTTTTTTTAGAAAATTGAATTATTATCAAACTATTTTTGTCAAGCTACATAATGAGAAATATAAATTAGCTTGCGAATGACAGGTCATAATAGTTTAGAGTAGATAATTTAACAGAATTGACCCAATAAGGTGCAAATTAATAAGCAAATCAAGTAATTATATATAGAGGTTGAGTATCTCTCACTAGGTACTCTTATATAGATGAGTGTTGGTATATATGGTTATTTATTACATAGACTTATATTATATTCGAATTGCGAGGTAGATTAATAATGGGAAAATAAGTTCCACCCTATACAAAAGTACGTGGATCTTTTAATCTTTGTGAATATTTGAAATATATAATGCAGATGAGAAAACGTCTTATTTATTAATATACCCAGTACTATTTTTGATTAATTATTATAATATAATATAATATAAAATCGAGACTATATTATATGATGCTCGGTCCTTTGAAACTTAATTAATTTAAAATATTGTGCTTGAATAAATAAACCGGTCAAATTGAGAGCGCATTGAGACGCGTGAAAACACGCGTTAGAGGCGCGTGGGGCGGTCGACCCGGGATCCATGTACAAGTCACACAAAATATTTTACCTTGAAGTAAAATTGAGATTACTCAAATTACCAAATATCTCCTTAATATCGTTTGTAAGACTTACAACCAAAACCATCATTAACAATAGGGAGAGGGAAAAAAAAAAAAGGAAAGAAGAAAAACTCATTAAAATTTCGAGTGAATCCATGAATAATGTATTTTAAACTTATTTTTATTTTATTGATATCATAATATTCAATTGTCATCTACATTAAAAAAAAAAAAGTCTTGAAGTAGTCAACTAATGGTTTGATTAAGAGTTACTCTTCGGTGTAGATCCGTGCAATTGATGCGCGTATGGGCCGCGTGGGCTGGGCTGGCCCGCCAAACCCACGCCTCTTTACTTTTTTCGCGTGTTTTGGTCGTTACCTTCACGTTATGTTAATGTTAACTTTGTGTTATGTTAGTTACCTTCGCGTTATGTTAATGTGACCCATCTCCAAATTTCATACCCTTAGTTTAAAACCACTGAACTAAAATAACACGAAGGTAACACTAATATACCATGAAAGTGACATTAACATAACATGAAGGTATGACTAACATTGTTAATCATACATTCATGTTATGTTAGAGTGACTCTCACGTTATGTTAGGGTTACCTTCATGTTATGTTAGTGGTACCCTCATGAGGGTAATACTAACATAACATGAAGGTAACCCTAACATAATATGAGGGTATGACTGCCTGGAGCGAATCTTGGTGGGTTTGAGCGCACCCACCAGACACGTGGGGCGCGTGAGAGCGCGTTGGGATGCATGAAAACGCGCATCAGAGGAGTGTGGGGCCGATCGACCCGGGTGCATAGATCCTAAATTAATGTATCAGTTGCACAAAATATTTTACCTTGATTAATTATGAAATCCAAAATTCATAATATTTACCATTTGATAATTTGACAAAATCTTGAATATGATGTCATTTATTAAAAGAAAATAAATCGCACAAGAATTGAATGATAATTAAGTTTGAAGTGGTAGATTAACACAATAACTTGAGTGAGAAATTTTGATAGATATTCTGTATGATCTTTCCATCTATCTATATATAAATTATAAAATATCGATTGTAAATTGATCTGTCTCATACAAAACAAGGAAAGAAGCCCCATTATATATCATCATATATATAATGGGGCTGTCTAAATAAAATAGGAGGCAGGATATTATAGATAGGTGATTGATGAGCAGCGAGGATTGAAACTATTCTGAAATTAGGAGGTGTCAGTTAACGGGGTTAGAAACGTCACACGTGGCAGTCAAAGGTGGGACCCAGGTGTCCATCATGTCATTGCTTCCTCTTCACACCACATCATTAGGACCCAAACCGGACGGCGCGGCTATGGCGCCGTTACGCACTATTCCTCTCTCTTTTCTACTTTATATATACTCTTTTTCTAATCTTTCTTTTTTCCAATTAATTCCCCAAAAATAAAATTACTCTAGAATTGACATGCCAAAATGCGGTGCATTAATTATTCTATTATTCAATTCTACATAAATCATTTTTGAATATTTGAATTTTTTTAATTGAGCTGAGATGTGTAGAATTAAAAATAATATATATATATATAATTCCATTTTATAGCTAGGAAATGTAACAGTATGAAGTAGGTGTTGAAGGGGGATAGAAACAAAAGGGTGAGTAGATCCCACAAAGGTGCTGAGGTCATCAATGTTCCCCTTCGGTTACGACTGTCATCATCCAATACTACGTCGAAACTTTGACTTTTCTTGACTCTCATTATTTAATTTTTTTCTTTAATTTCTTTTTCATCCTCCTATTTTCTTAATTATTTACAATTTCGCCCTCGTGTACACTATTTTTGTCCTTTGAAGTACTTATATATTCCTGTTTGTCTTTCTTCACTTGTAAAATCACTAGATGAGTTTTGAGTTCATAAAATGTAAGAATATATATGTGAGAAATTATTTTTAAAGTTGACGAATTGAGCTTGATCAATAAGTTTTTAGGGACCAATTGTGAATCAAATATTAAATTTTATTTTAAGAGTTTTTATGTTGATATTATAATTTGTCCCCCTTATTTTGGATATTTGATTGAAGAGTTAATACGTAGGATTTTAAAATTTAAAAGAGATTGAATCATTTTTTCTAGGGAAAGAAATTATACGAATTAGTATATCTCTCTCTGGCTATTTTTTTTTTTCTTTACGTATGCTTGACTCATGAGTTATCTAAAAGCCGGAATTTGTGAGAAAATTGAAATATAATTGCACGAATGCAATTGCATAAATGCAACTTCATTCCTATAATTTAGAAAATTTGTCTTCTTCAAATAAGGAGATCGTGACCTCTTAGAAATATACGTGAATTGGGTTACAATTTGACCGTTACTCCGATATTTACGGATAATGTGTCAGTCTTTTTTGACTCTAAAAATTGCGAATACCAAAGAGAATTATGTGAATCTAATTCAAAATCGAATTCCATTTTCCCAGACACATTCGAGTAATTCACCAATTCTTCGGAACTCTAATATTATTGAAAATTTTAAGCTAAGAAAATATAAAAATAAATATAATTGTATTTATACATCTAACTGTGACATATATTGAAATTACCTATTATAAAGAAAATCTAAATTTTCATTTAAGTACTATATATAAGATATAGGAAAAAAAATCTTGTGCAATAAATAAAATTCTCTATATTTGTCAAATCCCTCGAGATTTTGAAATTTATACTACTCATTATACTAGTGAAATCCATAGCTAGAAACTAATTGTCTTAGTCTATTTGATAGGGAATCGCAATTCTATCTACGGATAATGTGTCAGCTTTTTTTGACTCTAAAAATTGCTAATACCAAAAAGAATTATGTGAATCTAATTCAAAATCGAATTCCATTTTCCCAGACACATTCGAGTAATCCACCAATTCTTCGGAACTCTAATATTATTGAAAAATTTAGGCTAAGAAAATATAAAAATAAATATAATTGTATTTATACATCTAACTATGACATATATTGAAATTACCTATTATAAAGAAAATCTAAATTTTCATTTAAGTACTATATATAAGTTATGGCAAAAACTTTTATGAGTCAGGTGCATGGATCTTATGGCAAAAACTTTTATGAGTCAGGTGCATGGATCTAAGATCCATGCACCTGACCCGATCCGTTCACGCGCCCAAAACGCGCCTCCCACGCGCTGAAGACTTGTCCTGAAGCTCATCCAAAATTCGCTCAAATAGACCAACCTTTGTGTATAGTTAAACCAACATTTGTGTATAGTTAGACCAACCATGTGTAGGTAGGTCTAACTATATACAAAGGTATGTCTAACATATATAAATGTATGCTTAACTATATATAAAGGTATGTCTAACATATACAAAGGTATGTTTAAGTATACATAAAGGTATGTCTAACACAACGTAAAGGTATTTCTAACATAACGTAGTGGTATGTGCCAAAATTCAAAAAATCAAGCCAAAAAAAGATAAGGCATGGAATCTGGGCAGAACTGATATGTTTAACATAGCTTAAAGGTATGTCTAACATATACTATTGGTATGTCTAACATATACTATTGGTATGTGATTTTTTTCAAAAATCATGAGCGAAAAAAAAAAAAAAGGTGCGGTCCCCCTGTCCCGGATCCGACCCGGGTGCATGGATCTAAGATCCATGCACCTGATTCATAAGAGACTTACTCATAAGTTATAGGAAAAAAATTCTTGTGCAATAAATAAAATTCTCCATATTTGTCAAATCCTTCGAGATTTTGAAATTTATACTACTCATTATACTAGTGAAATCCATAGCTAGAAACTAATTGTCTTAGTCTATTTGATAGGAAATCGCAATTCTATCTACGGATAATGTGTCAGCCTTTTTTTACTCTAAAAATTGCGAATACCAAAAAGAATTATGTGAATCTAATTCAAAATCGAATTCCATTTTCCCAGACACATTCGAGTAATCCACCAATTCTTCGGAACTCTAATATTATTGAAAAATTTAGGCTAAGAAAATATAAAAATAAATATGATTGTATTTATACATCTAACTGTGACATATATTGAAATTACCTATTATAAAGAGAATCTAAATTTTCATTTATGTACTATATATAATTTATAGGAAAAAAATTATTGTGCAATAAATAAAATTCTCCATATTTGTCAAATCCCTCGAGATTTTGAAATTTATACTACTCATTATACTAGTGAAATCCATAGCTAGAAACTAATTGTCTTAGTCTATTTGATAGGGAATCGCAATTCTATCTACGGATAATGTGTCAGCCTTTTTTTGACTCTAAAAATTGCTAATACCAAAAAGAATTATGTGAATCTAATTCAAAATCGAATTCCATTTTCCCAGACACATTCGAGTAATCCACCAATTCTTCGGAACTCTAATATTATTGAAAAATTTAGGCTAAGAAAATATAAAAATAAATATAATTGTATTTATACATCTAACTGTGACATATATTGAAATTACCTATTATAAAGAAAGTCTAAATTTTCATTTAAGTACTATATATAAGTTATAGGAAAAAAATTATTGTGCAATAAATAAAATTCTCCATATTTGTCAAATCCCTCGAGATTTTGAAATTTATACTACTCATTATACTAGTTAAATCCATAGCTAGAAACTAATTGTCTTAGTCTATTTGATAGGGAATCGCAATTCTATCTTAAATTTGTTTATCTACTAAGTTGGTAACATCACCAATGCAAATCCGCAACTTGAAAATAGAATAAAAGTGGTTAACGATCATGACAGCCTCATTAAAAATCTAATATCAATTACTATTTTGAGGATATAGTTCAGGTAACCCTTCATTTATAAATTTGGTTCCTTTTTTACAACACCATTAATTAATAATTATTTAATGTCTCATTATTATCTCAATAATGCCGCGATAATTACATACCAAGCGTGCAATGATATTACAATATTACACACGATGCTTTCAATTTATGCCAACAAATTAATAAACATTTCATTGAATAATATATATATATATATATATATATATATATATGTGATGCAAAATTGAGGCAAAAAATAATATATGTGATGAAATTAAAAAGATGAAATAAATAAAAAAAAAAAGTAGGGAAGGGAATGATGAGGTGTAGAAAGGGGTTTTGGGAATGAAAAGGTAGAGAGAAAGTGAAAAGGGGTTGGCATTATTTGGCCTTTTAGGAAGCTTAAAACACGCAGTGAGGCCTAAATTTTGTACACACTCTCACGGACACGCCTTCAAACCTCTTTCTCTGCAAATGTGAACTAGCATCATTGGATTGGGATTGGGATATACATACACCTTTTTTGTATGTATATATTATTCTTGAATTAATTATGTTAATTTGAGAATTAAATAAAGAAAATTAAAAAAATAATACCTAGGTGTGATAAAACATGAGTTTTGTTAAGGCAAATTCACGAGATGAATAAAAAGCAGGTGGCTTATCGCATGTTTGCTTCACGCAAGCAGCTAATGGGGGGTTTGCTTTATCGCGTGGCTTCAAAGTTTTCATTTTGTGTTTAAAAACCAACCCCCTCACCCCCCACCCCCTCTGGGAAACAACAAATACCACCAAACCCTAAAGCTGTAATATATTTTAGAGAGATAAACACCTCTCTCACCCTCTCTCTCTCTCTCTCTCTCTCTCTCTCTCATTCATTCATCCTCTCGGATGAAAACCCTTGTTATGTAATTGGCTGTTCTTTTGGAGGGGAAGAATTGAGACATGATGAGTAGTGGTAACGTGGCAGCAGGCAGCAGCGCGGGGGGAGGTGGCGGAGGAGGAAGCGGCGGCGTCGGAGGCGGCGGCGGGGGGCCATGCGGGGCATGCAAGTTCTTGAGGAGGAAGTGTGTGGCAGGATGCATATTTGCGCCGTATTTCGACTCGGAGCAAGGCGCCGCCCATTTCGCGGCGGTGCATAAGGTGTTCGGAGCCAGCAACGTGTCGAAGCTCCTCCTCCACATTCCGCCGCAGAAACGCCTCGACGCCGTCGTCACCATTTGCTATGAGGCTCAGTCTCGCCTGAGAGACCCCATTTATGGCTGTGTTGCTCACATTTTTGCTCTTCAACAACAGGTACATATGTTTATGTTTGTGTGTTTATATTAATTGCGAGTTTAATTATGTGTTGTGTTGTCTGATTGTTATGAAATTGATGGATTAATTTATTTGGGCTTAATCATTAATCCTTAAAGATCTGTCTTTTCAGGGTTGGTGAACTAATGACAACCCTTTCTCTTCTTCTCTTACAAACTTCTCTTGCTTTCATTTCTTACAAAACCCACAGTTTAACAGACTCTTTCTCAACTGTTGATTCAGTACTATGTATTAATTATTTCCCAAATCCCATCACCAAAAAAATCAAGAAGAAACTGGCATGCATTTTTGAAACCCAAACCCCAGGATAAAAATTCAAAACATGAATATGTTACAATGAGTTTAAAACTGATTTTCTGATCTGCACCTCATTTTGTATATATGACAAGAATTTTGAATGATTTGTGTAACAAACATAGGAAACACCAAAAGCTGAATTGGGATCTGGTTTTATCTCTTTTCGGAGTTACCTAAATGCTTTATCTGGTGAAAACCTTGGTGTAACATTGCACTGGGTATACTTTCTCCCTCACAAAAAGATGGTCCCATCTCAACTTTTCCGTTCATCTGAAAATTATGGCACACTTTTCTTATTTAAGGTGAATTAAATGTCGTTTTCCATAAGTACAACATTGTTTAAAAAAATTGGAATTACCACTCTTGAATTAACGAGATTAAATCAGGGTATATTAGGAATTTTCAAAATACATTCTTTAATTAAATAAGATATATACACATCTATGAGGGTTCAAGATAACAAAATTTCTTTGGGTAGCAAGGACGGTTTGAGTTGGCATTAGGTTCTTGAAATTAAGAAATTTAAATGGGATATATGTCATTTCAATTTTGGGTTGGGAATTTGATTAAAGATTTGTTAATAGTAGTGAATTCAAACATATTGGAGAAGTACGAGGAGTGTGAGGAAAATGTGGACCATGATGTGTTGCATTGGGGGAACAGTTATATGTTTCGCTGAAATCAAGAAACCTGATTTTGATTGATTAGCCTATCGTGATGTAGTTGGTCTCTGCTAAAATAAACTTAGTACACTGTACATGCTTCTGGGCCTTTGTTTTTTTTTTTTCCTATCAAAAATTCTAAATTTTTTGCTGTTATTGAGGTTTTGGTCGCTCATTTTTGTGTAACGCTTGGGAAAGAAATGGGGTCCTCATGAGTTCATACATTGCAGATCTTTAGGTACTATTGTTTTTTACTGGTTGGAATACTATTATATATATATATATATATATATGAATCTCTAGATTTCTTCGTAAATATTATAGTACTCTTTTCATCTTTAAAATAAGAAAAAGAAAGAAAAATAATCATGTTTGGACAGGGTGAATGAAATGGCCCTAATTTGGTAAGTGGAATTAGGGTCTTGAAATGGAATTAGTTGAATGTTTTTAGAAAAAAAATCAGGTAAAATACTTTGAACTAATTGGAGTTTTGAGTTTATCAGATCAAAGATTTTAGGTACAAATCTTTTTTCTTTTTTTGTTGACCGATTAATTTTGTCTTTTCTCTATAGATTTCTTATTTTAAATGTATGATGTGTCAAATAAGGACATTGCTTCTACATATTTTTGATGATTAGAAAAGATCAATCATGGAACATAGTATTCTACATATAACTTTGCAGCAGATTATGTCTGAATATATATCTGCTCGTGCAGTTGCTTTCAGCAGAAGGCATGTCGCTGTAGAAGTGGTCTTTTCAATAGGATTTGCTTGTTTTCATATAAGTAATTCCAGCTTCATTTCAAATTTGTTGACCATTTCTTAAGCATCAACCTTTTCCACTTATTATTATCGATTTTGTGTTGCATTACATCATTAGCTTGTTTAATTTTTGGGATTAGTTTGGTGCTTTTGGGAATCGGCTTAGACAAATACAAAGTGCATTAATTTAAAGAGACTGACGATGAAACAATGTATGATCAGTTAGTCTTATGTGAGACCGTCTCACGGTTCATGTTATGTGAAACGGGTCAACCCACAACCTATACAAAATAATTTACATACAAAATAGTGGAAATGAGTTTGAATCATGAGTAGAAAAGATCTGTCTCACGAAAACTATCCGTGAGACCGTCTCACGTAAGATTTTGTGAACAATGTATACTGCTATTTTAGCACTCTTTTTTTTTAAAATCTGTTAACTTGTTCAATGAAAAAGAAAATATAATTGTCTATATACATGTCTGTGTTTGATTTATAAGTTAATTAGGGTAATTTGTTGACTGTTTCCCATTCTTTTCGTAATATGTTGCCTAAAGGAAAAACAAAAAAAAAATATTTTATTTTGAGGAAATAAAATGTGAAGAAATTAATTTAGAGGGTGTTTGATTAAATTTATATAATTAAAAACCCTACTCCAAGGTGCTGTAATGCATATTTGTCTCTTTGGGACATCTGTTGACATTGCAGGTTGTGAATCTGCAAACTGAGCTGTCATATCTGCAAACCCACCTCGCCGCCCTAGAGCTTCCATCTCCGCCGCCGTCGTTGTCACCGGCGCAGCCGCTGTTGGGGCCATCTGCAGCCCAATCCATGTTAGACTTGCCGTCGATACCAGCAACACCATATGACTTCTCAGCACTTTCCGATGCAACGGCGATGCCCTCATGGACCCTTTATCAGAGGCAGCAACTCGATCAGCGTCAGTTTCCGAACACCGCCGCCGTCAGCAGCGGCGGCGATCTTCAAGAACTTGCTCGTGAGCTTCTGAACCGCCATGCACCTCCTACAATGCCATGCAGAAACCAGGCTTCAGCTTTGCCACCTAAATAGATTAAGTGCTCGTGAAATTGAAAGAAGATGAAAAATTTAATGGAACTGATCAACTAATTGGGAGTAGTCTAATTTGCCCCACTGAAACTTGAGGATATTTCTTTTTTTGTTTCTCTCTTTTTATTGGGGTTTGCACAGTGGAATCAAACTAAGTTTTCTTGGTCGATCGATTAATCAATGGTTGTTTTTATTATGGTTTAAAATTCCTTCTATTCTTTAATTTGCTTCTCTGTTAATGGAGTTCAAGGCCTTTTTTTAAGCAAGTGTGGTGTGAAGTGTCTCAATAATCATTTTATTTGAGATGAACAACCTATAATGCACCCTTCATAATTCACATGTAAATTTATGAAAGATTAGTTAAATTAGTAGGAAAAAATATTGATCCATCTCACAAAAATTATTTGTAAAATTATCTCATAAAATTTATTCGTAAAATTGTCTCACAAAAATTATTCTGGAAACCACTTGAGTATTTTAATTACTATCACATCAGTCATTTTTGACTATTCACGCATGTATGTACATCCTTGATGATTCTAATTGAAGGTTTTAATTTTACTTTTTTTTTTTAATTCTATAAATTAAACTAATTAAAATAGTAAAGTTTATCTAATAATGTGCTGGTTATTACTTATTTGTACTCATTCTTAAGAGTTGAGAGTTAATTTTAATGTTGATCTTTATAATTTTTGGACAAAGGAGTATACATTTTTCAATATTCAATTTAATACTGATTATTGAATTAAAGCAATCACTTAGTGGAAGTAAATTAAAATATATAATACTATTATTTCCAAGAGAAATTATATAATACAAAATACCTCGCTTTAATACATTTTAATTAATTTGGGAGTTCTTGACACATCATGAATTGGATAACTATAACATATATATGCAATCGTCCAAGATTGATTTAATATTAATTAATATTCCAGAATAATTGTTTCAAATAAATATTCCAGATTAATTTATGAAGCATTTCAAAATAAGTTGATCTCTTTTATTGAAATTCAAGTATATCTTTTACAAGTATAAATATGTATTTTATAATTATATTTTTTATAGTATATTTCAAGTAAACATATAATTTACAACTATAAGTATGTCTTTTTCTAATATCGTGGTTGTCAACATGATAATGAAGGATTTTATGTTACAAGGTAGTACTTATAATCAGTCCTACTACCTATCCACCATAAGCACATTAATTAGTCATGCTATTCTATTCACTGTAGGTATATCAAATATACTCACAATTAATGTATCAAATATCTAATATACATATTAACTTCACATTCTATATAGTAAGAGATGAGATCAGATAAACAATAAATATGTTAAAAGTTAGCCCTTACCAATGAGAGTTTTTAGGAGATAAACTTTGACACGAAGATTCACCTAAGAATCAACTCTTTATCAGAAAAGAAGAAGCTTAATTAGTTAGATGTTATTAGTTTGTATACATGTCATTTAAATTGATAATAAATGTAATAATAAAATGAGTTTTGCCTCAATACAAAACATAAAATAAAATGATTTTCCTCCTTTTATTATTAAGCATATATCACCTAGTAATAAGTAAATGAATTTATCAAATCACCATGAATTAAGTGATAGTAATTCACTATAAATTTGGATTTTTTTAGAAGTGGCAAGACTTTATTCATAACAAAAAGTTTACATATAATTTATTTCGAGGAAGAAAATCTACAATATTAAGTAAGTATACCAATCTGAGCATAATCAATCCCCAAGGTCGTTTTGGTCATTTCAATAGTCGTAAAGTTTGAACTATCTATTCACCACGATCCAGACGCTACACTCCTCTAAGTCCTCTTTTATCTAGATCCGCCACCGGTCCGCCGCCACCGCCACCGCCACCGCCGGCATTGCCTCCACCTTCACTGAAACTGCTTAACATCCAGTGCTTCCACTGCATCAATTCCAAGAATATATTCAATTTGCCCTCTACTATCTTCAAACTCCGGGAATGGCTTCTTCGGAAGCCGATTCTCGCTTAAACCAAGTCCTAATCCCCGCCCTCGATAAGATCGTCAAGAATGCTTCGTGGCGCAAGCACTCCAAACTCGCCGCAGAGTGCAAATCGGTAATCGAACGCCTCAGTTCACCCAACCAAAACCCTCCCGTTACGTCACCCCCTGCATCGCCCTCCGGCCAATCAGACGCCGATGCATCATCACTTCCGGGCGTCCTTCTAGATCTTTCCCTATACGATTCTGAGATCATTCTCAGTCCACTTATTAATGCTCTCTCTTCTAACAACCTCAAAGTTTCGGAACCTGCTCTTGATGCTGTCCAGAAATTGGTTGCGCATGGATATTTACATGGTGAAGCGGACACAAGTGGCGGCGCTGACGCGAAATTGCTCTCCAAATTGATTGATTCTGCTTGTAAATGCCATGATTTGGGGGACGAACATGTGGAATTGTTGTTGATCAAGACCCTTCTATCGGCGGTTACCTCTGTTTCACTCCGACTACATGGTGATTGTTTGTTACAAGTCGTGAGGACATGTTATGATATATATCTGAGTAGTAAGAATGTGGTGAATCAGACTACTGCTAAGGCGTCGTTGGTTCAGATGCTAGTTATTGTGTTTAGGAGAATGGAGGCTGATTCGTCGACTGTACCGTTACAGCCTATTGTTGTGGCGGAGCTGATGGAACCTATGGAGAAGGCGGATGTGGATGGTTCCACGACATTGTTCGCTCAGGGTTTCATTACTAAGATTATGCAGGATATTGATGGAGTTTTTAGCCCTAGTACGGCCAATGGTGGTGTGGGATCAAGGGCTGGGGCCCATGATGGGGCGTTTGAGACTAAGACCTCAACAGTGGAGAGCACAAACCCAGCAGATTTGTTGGATTCTACGGACAAGGATATGTTGGATGCTAAATATTGGGAGATCAGCATGTATAAGACTGCATTAGAGGGAAGGAAAGGAGAGTTGGCTGAGGGTGAGGGAGAGAGGGAAGATGATCTTGAGTTGCAGATTGGAAATAAGTTGAGGCGGGATGCTTTTTTGGTTTTCCGGGCTTTGTGCAAACTCTCAATGAAGACGCCACCCAAGGATGCTGCGGTGGACCCTCAAGCAATGAAGGGGAAGATTGTGGCGTTGGAGTTGCTCAAAATTTTACTGGAGAATGCTGGGGCAATTTTTAGGACCAGTGAAAGGTATTTGACTCTCTCATTGTTTTAGATTGCTTCTTCTCAAATACTTTCTTCAGTAATCTTTGCTTCCTGATCTATGTATTTTGAGGCCAATATCTTGTATGTTTTGATTATTGGCTTGCTGTAAATGCTTAAAGATATTCTTGGCTTGTAGAATCCCTTGTAGAGCATTATATAGTCTATATATTTTGGTTGGTTTTTTTGTTGATAAGGTCCTATGTGTAAGACTAATCACAGCATCTGGTTAACAGGAGACCGTGCTAACCAACATCTTTTGGAAAGAAGTGAATATTTTGATGTATTTACTTTACCCTCACTTTATCTTTAAGAAATGCATATTCTTGTGCCTTAGGTGTATTCGTCTTCTAAAACGAATGAGAATGTAAGTGGAAATTGTGTTCATTGCTAGAGTAGTCGTCTGCTCTCTGATAACTTCCCCAGTTGCTTTTCAAAAGGGTTACATAACTTGTGGAGATTATTATATGGTTGCTGAGGGTGTGGATTTGAAATTTTCATTTATGTTCTGAACTATCACTCGTTCTTCTTCATTCCTTGAAAGAACCTAAAAGACGATCTGAATGTAGAGGTTTTGGAATTGGGATACTTAAATCCAAAATGACTAAGCAATTAATTGACTCTTAATGGATTATGGATACAACTGATTGATACCTATGTAATAAGCACTGCATCTTATTTCAGTCCTATTGTCACCTAGATGAGAAGCTTCTCCTTAAACTGTAATTTGTTGAATAACATTGTATTTTGAGAATAAGAAAAGCTTATATTGTAGATTGTAGTCTTCACTGTGCTCATATAAGATGGCAGTCCTTGTACTTTTTGGTAGCTTGACCTGTTTTCAGCTGCCTCACTTTCTGTCCATGAATTTCAAGGCTTTAAAATTGTGATCCTAAGATTAAACAACTATTACTCCTTATGGGTATGACTGGTCCTTATGTAATTAGTGCCATATGGCCCACATTCTTTCAGTTTTAGCATCATCCATGCCCTTATACCGTAATTTGTTATCTCAAACATTAGTTAGTTTAAAGAGCTAATGATATGGTCGCCTTTGAGCTCAGTCAAGGAGGTAAATTTTGCTTGTAAGACTAGTTGGTCATAACTCTTTTGTAGTTGCTACTCAATTTTGAACTGGTCACTTCCAGTCCTCATCAAGTAAGCATTTGCTTGTTTATTTATTTATTATTTAGTTTTTGGTGATATTTTTTTATATCTTGATTTCTTCATTAATCTTGCTAGGTTTGGTTTTCCCCTAGTTTATTCTTTTCCCTCTTCTCTGGCTGCTTTCATTTGATTATTTCGTTTTTATTCTTCTAAGACACTGTTTGGTAGTGTATATATATTTGTTGGCCTTGTTTTTTTTTTTTTTGTTGTTGTTCAATTCCATTTTTGTTTTCTTCACTACTAACTGTGTATATAAGTATCATTACTCACTGTCTGTGTGTCTTCTTGAACAGGTTTTTAGATGCTATAAAGCAATACTTGTGTTTGTCCTTGTTGAAGAACAGCGCTTCAGCCCATATGATTGTTTTCCAGCTTTCTTGCTCAATATTTATGAGTCTGGTATCCAGATTTAGAGCTGGACTGAAAGCAGAAATTGGAGTATTTTTTCCCATGATTGTCCTCCGAGTGTTAGAGAATGTTGCACAACCAAATTTTCAGCAGAAGGTGACAGTCCTTCGGTTTCTGGAGAAGTTGTGTGTTGATTCACAGATCTTGGTAGACATATTCCTCAACTATGATTGTGATGTTAATGCTTCCAATATATTTGAGAGGCAAGTTTTTGTCTATTGCTTTGTTCAATTTATGTCTGATGATTGTTGAATTTGTTTTCTTGCTGAACTACAGTAAGCATTGGTATCTGTGCTCATGCATGCTATATATACCATATTGCCGTGGAATGTAGTTAGTTTGGTACAATCTTAATTCTCTTGTTTCTCTCTTCATTTTTTGTCTATTACAGGATGGTCAACGGACTACTTAAAACTGCTCAAGGGGTTCCACCCGGCGTTTCAAGTACACTTCAGCCTCCTCAAGATGTTAGTATGAAGCTAGAAGCTATGAAATGCTTAGTTGCTGTTCTGAAATGCATGGGAGACTGGATGAACAAACAGTTGCGAATTCCAGATTTTCAATCTTTAAAGAAATTAGATGCTGCTGACAACAGTTCTGATCCTGGCAGCCCTCCTTACCAAAATAGCAATGCAGATGAACCCACTGAAGGATCAGATACCCAGTCTGAAGCCTCCAGTGAAATTTCTGATGGTTCAATACTAGAGCAGCGCCGTGCCTATAAACTTGAACTTCAGGTACAATTTGAGTTAAAATTGCTTGAATATTTTGCCAAAAAGTTCTTGCATATTCTGAGCCTATATTGAATTAATCAGAAATAACATTGTCTATATGGCAGGAAGGCATCTCTCTTTTCAACCGAAAACCTAAGAAAGGTATTGAGTTTCTGGTAAATGCAAATAAGGTGGGGAACTCCTCAGAAGAGATAGCAGCTTTCCTTAAAAATGCATCTGGTTTAAATAAAACTCTGATTGGTGACTATTTGGGTGAAAGGGAAGATTTGTCACTGAAAGTGATGCATGCTTATGTGGATTCATTTGACTTTCAAGGCATAGAGTTTGATGAGGCAATCAGGGTCTTTGTACAGGGCTTCAGACTGCCTGGTGAGGCACAGAAAATTGATCGTATTATGGAGAAATTTGCTGAACGGTACTGCAAATGTAACCCAAAGGCTTTTACGAGTGCTGATACAGCTTATGTGCTTGCCTACTCTGTTATATTGCTGAACACCGATGCACATAACCCTATGGTGAAGAACAAGGTAAAATCATAAACATGGAACACAGTCATAGTTGATATGATTTCTGTGGTAGAGATTCAAATTGTCCATTTCTTATATTTTTCATTTCATTATCCAGATGTCAGCTGATGATTTTATACGGAACAATCGTGGGATTGATGACGGAAAAGATCTACCTGAGGAGTACTTGAGATCATTATTTGAGCGGATATCAAGAAATGAGATTAAAATGAAAGAAGATAACTTGTCCATTCAACAGAAGCAGTCTGTGAACGCAAACAGAGTTTTAGGTTTAGATAGTATATTAAACATTGTGATCCGTAAGCGAGGGGAAGATATTATGGAGACCAATGATGATCTCATGAGACACATGCAAGAACAGTTCAAAGAAAAAGCTCGAAAGTCGGAGTAAGATTTATCTCGAAATCTTTTGCATCATAGGCTCTGTCAGCTATGGGCATGTTTATTCTTTTTAAGCATCTCTACCTTTATCTTCCATGTTCTAGGAGGCTTAACCTTTATAAAATCTCCGATCCTTTTTTTTAATAATAAAAACATACTCAGAAAAATATTAAGAAGGGTTGGTACCTGATGAATGATGAAGTAATGCTTGTTTTCTCTGGCAGAACATTGGACTTCATTAGGCCTTTTCTTGTTGTTTGGAGAAATAGCAATAGTAATATTCTATAATTAAAAAAACCTGGATTTGTTTTTGATCCAACTATGTTTGTATATTGCAGGTCAGTTTATTATCCAGCAATAGATGTGGTAATCCTCAGATTCATGATTGAAGCATGTTGGGCTCCAATGCTGGCTGCCTTTAGCGTTCCTCTTGATCGAAGTGATGATGAAGTTGTAATATCCCTGTGTTTGGAGGGCTTCCGTAGTGCAATCCATGTTACTGCAGGAATGTCCATGAAAACTCATAGAGATGCTTTTGTGACATCATTAGCCAAGTTTACATCACTCCACTCACCTGCAGACATTAAAAAGAAAAACATTGATGCAATCAAGGTTAGTTTGTACTTTGTTTATGCTTATCATGCAATGCATGATAATGCTAATAATATAATGCACTACCAATCCTTTTATCTGTGCATGGATGTTAGTTTTCAAATCTTTACTGGTTTGAAATCCCAATGGGGAAATCTGGCTATTGAGGTGTACAATTACTTACTCTTGAAAATGCCCCATAAATAAAAAATGTACATAATGCCCTCCCCTCCTGTGGTGCCTTAGTAAATCTTGCTCCAACTAGTTCAAATTCCTGGCCTCTTTTACTTCCTATGCATTCCTTTATGGGCTTCAGCTCTGCTGTTTTCCTGGGGCATGTCTTCTCCTGTCTTGGGGGGGGGGGGGGGGTGACTTGATGTGAAATCTACCATCATGCTAATGCGATTCATGCAAAGTATAAATTAAAATGAACAGGTTATATAACACTGGTATGGGATAATTGATAGAGATGAGTTCTCTTGTTTTTATGCTGTTTTGTTGCTTTTGTGTGTGTTTTTGTTTGACTTATGTGTATTATCTCTCATCTCCTATTCTGTCTGCAACGTTCATTGACTTCTTTTTTTCAGACACTGCATTTTATTTTACTAGTATTCTTAGTTCATGCACAAAAAAGTCGTGGAATCTAGTTTGACGACACTGTTAATCCTGAGGTTCTTTTAACCTTAAATTTTAAAACTATCAGGATTTTGATTATCTGCATATTAACTTTGAGGGTGAGGAATAGAAAAGGTTTTTAATAAGTTACGAAAAAAACTAAGTTTTTAATAAGTCAAAGATGATTGTTGTACTCAAAATTAAACGAATGATCAAAGATCTGGAGGAACTCAATCCAGTATCTTTTGAGATCTCAACTCTGATCCATCAGCTTACTTGTATATTAACAGGCTATAATCACCATAGCAGATGAGGATGGAAATTATTTACAGGAGGCCTGGGAACATATATTAACTTGTATTTCACGGTTTGAACATTTGCATCTCCTGGGTGAAGGTGCGCCACCAGATGCTGCTTTCTTTTCAGTTCCGCCAAATGAATCAGACAAGTCCAAACAAGCCAGATCAAATATTCTTCCTGTTCTAAGAAAGAAGGGACCTGGTAAGATTCAGAATGCAGCTTCTGCCATGAGAAGGGGTTCATATGATAGTGCTGGTATTGGTGGCAACGTGGCTTCTGGAATTACACCTGAACAGATGAACAACCTGGTCTCTAACTTGAACATGTTGGAAGAAGTTGGTGAAGTGAACCACATATTCATACGGAGCCAAAAGCTAAATAGTGAGGCAATAGTTGATTTTGTCAAGGCACTCTGCAAGGTATCTATGGATGAACTGCGATCTACATCTGATCCTCGGGTTTTCAGCCTCACAAAAATTGTTGAGATTGCGTATGTTACTCTCACCACTTGGTCTTTGACTCTTTCGGCGATTACTTTGGTAGAAATTTAGTATTATTTTTGCCTTTTTTGATTTTTGCATCTTGCTAATGATTTCTAATTTTCCTTTGAACAGACATTATAACATGAACCGCATAAGGCTTGTATGGTCAAGAATTTGGCAAGTACTCTCTGATTTTTTTGTGACCATTGGCTGTTCAGAGAACCTCTCAATTGCGATATTTGCAATGGATTCTTTACGCCAATTATCGATGAAATTCTTGGAAAGAGAAGAATTGGCTAATTATAACTTCCAGAATGAGTTTATGAAGCCTTTTGTAATTGTGATGCGCAAGAGTAGTGCTGTTGAAATCAGAGAATTGATTATTAGATGTGTTTCTCAGATGGTGTTGTCTCGTGTGACTAATGTCAAGTCGGGATGGAAGAGCATGTTCATGGTAATAAACTCTAATGCTTGTCTGATTGAATTGATATTGCTTAAGAAAATCAATTATATTGTAAAACTTATCAGTTCTACAGTTCTAATTGCGTTCACAATTGCAGGTCTTCACAACAGCTGCTTATGATGATCATAAGAATATTGTCCTCCTGTCCTTCGAAATTATGGAGAAGATTATACGTGATTATTTTCCATATATCACTGAAACTGAATCTACCACTTTCACGGACTGTGTAAACTGTTTGATTGCGTTCACCAATACTAGATTCAACAAAGAAATTAGTCTTAATGCCATTGGTTTCCTTCGATTCTGTGCTGCAAAACTTGCCGAGGGAGATCTAGGCAAAGAAGCTCCTGAAATGGTGCCTCCATCTTCACCTCAAAATGGCAAAGAGAAAAATACAGACAGTGGGGAACCCACAGATAAAGTGGACCATCTCTACCTATGGTTTCCTTTGTTGGCAGGTGAAGAAATTTTTTCTTCAGTTTTAATGTTAGCTTTCTATCTGAATCATGATTCATTGAGATATATTGCCTCTGCATGCATAGTTCATATACAGAAAGTGATTAGTTCAAGTGAAGCTTCAAAGTGACTCTCTCTCTCTCTCTCTCTCTCTCTAGGTTTATCTGAACTGAGCTTTGACCCAAGGCCTGAAATCAGGAAAAGTGCCGTACAATTACTCTTTGATTCTTTACGCAACTATGGCCAACATTTTTCCCTAGCCTTGTGGGAGAAGGTGTTTGAATCTGTTCTGTTTAGAATATTTGATGATGCTCGACATGCTATTGATCCCTCCAGTGACAACTCTCATGGGCATGTAGATAATGGTGACATGGATGAACTCGATCAAGATGCATGGCTTTACGAGACATGCACTCTGGCTCTGCAACTGGTTGTAGATCTTTTTGTTAATTTCTATGACACAGTGAATCCCCTTCTGAAGAAAGTGCTGATCCTACTGGTTAGTTTTATCAAGCGTCCACATCAAAGCCTTGCTGGTATTGGTATTGCGGCTTTTGTTCGCTTATTGAGCAATGCTGGGGAGATGTTCTCTGAAGACAAGTGGTTTGATGTGGTTGCTTCTCTGAAAGAAGCAGCGAATGAAACACTTCCTGATTTTTCCTTTTTTCTTGACGATGATAGTAAAATCTCGACTCAGGGGGAAGATTTAAATGAAAATGGTCATGATGAATCTACTGGTGGGATAATTACCTCCAATGACGAATTGGATAATAACTTGAGGAGACATCTCCTGTATGCGGCTATATCGGATGCGAAATGCCGAGCTGCGATTCAGCTCTTACTTATACAGGTACGTAAATTCAAATTTTTTATTAGGGAATCTAGTTCGGTTGTTTTTCTGTTACAAATTATAGAAATTTTCATTTGTTGTCTCAAAGTTCCACCAAATATGCCCCCTTAGGATTTTCTTTTTCATTATTAGGGATGTTTCTACCAATGTTTTATTGAGACTCATTCATTTTAGGAGATGGAGACAAAAATGTCATAGGAATGGTTTATATTTTTTGTTTCTTGGAAAAAAATCAACTTTGAGGTTTAGTGAGAGGATACTACTAAACTTTGAAGTTTTTATTTCCTTAAGGAAATTGTGTATCATGAGCTACATCTTTAATAACATCTAACAATAGCTCTTGCATGGAATATGGCAGGCTGTATTGGAGATCTATAACATGTACCGAACTCAGTTATCAGTTAAGAACACTGTAATCCTTTTTGATGCTGTGCATGCTGTGGCATTTCATGCTCACAAGATAAATAGTGATGGAGCCCTACGTCCAAAGCTACAAGAACTTGGGTCAATGACGCAAATGCAGGATCCTCCTCTACTTCGCCTAGAAAATGAATCATACCAAATCTGCCTCACGTTTTTACAGAATCTTGTACTGGATAGGCCTCCTAGTTATGAGGAGTCAGACGTGGAGTCTTATCTTGTCAACCTCTGCCAAGAGGTGTTGCAATTCTACATTGTAGCTGCATGCTCAGCACAGATTCCCGATTCATCTGTGGAGAGGCGGACCCACTGGATGATTCCTCTAGGGTCTGGAAGACGTAGAGAGCTGGCTGCACGAGCACCTCTTATCATTGCAACTCTACAGGCTATATGTAGCTTAGGAGGTTCATCATTTGAGAAGAACTTGTCTAGCTTCCTTCCCTTGCTTTCGAGCTTGATAAGTTGTGAACATGGTTCAAATGAGGTTCAACTAGCCCTCAGTGATATGCTTAGCTCATCAGTCGGTCCAGTTCTGCTACGCTCATGCTGATTTTTTGCCCACATGTTTTTTTTATATGTATGATAGTTTTAGAGGTTTTCTGTGTCCTTTTAAATATAAGTTTGTGAAATATAGGCTTTAGAGTGTATGAAAAGTTGTTGATGGTTTTCAATGCCTGGTGCTATTGAGACCTATAATAGTTTACTTGGGTTTTCTTCATTTAGAACAAGAAGCAATCAGGAACCGCAGTGTTGTATGCTTTACATGTGCCACACAATTTTAGAACAATAGTTTTCTCCAGAGAAGAAAAAAGAAATGTTCATTCAGCAAATATGCTTAAAGAGTTGGTATCATTCTTCTTAATTGGTTCCTTGTTGCAGGCTACGGTATTATTCACTATAAGCCGGTTATGACCGAGCAAGCATATGATCTCATAGGCTCTCACTGGAGGGATGTTTCTTCTTTGCTAATGTTTAGTCGTACGATACTAGCAAGTTCACAGACGCGGTGGATATGTTTTTGTAATCCTCAGAGCTGCCCTGTTTTTTTCGCAATTTGCATTATGAGTTCATCCGAGTATTTTCAACTTCTGTGTGTTTTCTTCCAATTGCCTTGTGACTAACTCTGTGTTCTCACATGCCTATTCAAACTATGCATAATCCATTGTTTTAGAGTGTGAGAGTGACATTTGCATAAATTATAATATAGATGGGTTGTTGTCTTTGAAAAGGGTTAGAAATTGGCTCCTTGAATGGCGGAAACACCAACACTGTAAATTGCCGGCAATTCTTTTTATTTCTTCTATTATTTACTTACATGTACTCTCTTCATATTACTCGTGATATAAAACATAAGATTTGGAATATGTTATGACCCATTAATTGACCAAGTCACTTGATGTTGGTCGAGACATGTGTTTAGATCTCAAGGCACCCTAGTGGGAAGACAAACATATTTTCTCATACAACCACAGCAATTTTTTTCCTTATAAAATTCACATTACCACCTTCAGAAAATTGAGTAAGGTCTCCTCTGTAATTGGTGCACCGAGATGAGTTGGCAGCCCGGATTTGAACCTGCTTGTGTAATTATTTAGTTAGTTTATTTCTTTATTCTGATTATATGTTATATTAATCATATTTTATGTACAAATATGTTTATATACTATTTCAACTTAAAAAAAACAATTGTGGTGTACTTATATACCTAATATAATTTGTCTATATTATATTATTCATACATTTATGTGATATTAGTCATACTTTTATATCAACATAATCATATCTTTATGTGTATAAAGGTACAATTAGCATAACTAATAGGTATGACTAAGGTAACTTAAATTATAAAAGATATTAATGATTGTCCAAAAAAATGTTAAGGTAAATGTATTTTTAACATAATATAAAGGGATAACACCTAGGAGTGAGTTTGGACACACCTACCCAAATGCATGAATGTGTTGGTGCATAGAATTAAGATGACAAGTATGGCAACATCCTTTAATTCAAGTTGTAATAAAAATATGTGGTTGCTTAAGTATACTATGAATGAGATAGGACCAAAATAGGAATTATAACAAGACCATCACACGTTTACCCACATCCATTTATTTATCTTCTTCTCTAATACTCAATAATCATTCAACTCCTATTTCTTGACTTGTTCAATCACCCCTCAAAAACCACCATGTTAGATTCTCTAAAACCATGTTTGATTTCACAACTCAACCGAGCAAGAACGATTCTTGAAAAGCTAAACTTTTCGAATAAGTTGACAAACTGCAGAAAGGGAAGACAAAGAAGTAGAGCCATGAAGCTTATAGCCTCTGATCTAAGCTCATTGACTTCTTCATTTGCAGGCATGGAGGTGTCAACCCAATTGAAACAAGTGTTCAAGTTCATCGACACGAATGGAGACGGAAAGCTATCCCCGTTGGAGCTGAAACAAGTGCTCCTAAACCTCGGGCACGAGAAGGCAGCAGCTGAAAAAGAAGCTGAAGGGATAGTGAGAGAAATGGATTGTAATGGAGATGGATTCGTGGACTTGGACGAGTTCATGATCGTCATGGGAAACGATCAAAGTGAACATGGGATTTGCCGGGAAAGTGTGATCATGGAAGCTTTCAAAGTGTTTGATGCAGACAACAATGGCTTCATTTCTGCAAAGGAGTTGCAGAGGGTTCTTCAGAGACTTGGGTGTGGGAGGTGCAGTGTTGAAGAGTGTAGAAATATGATCAATGGTGTGGATACAGATGGTGATGGATTTGTCAATTTCCATGAGTTTAAGAATATGATGACTTCTGGATATTAGGTTTGTTTCATTTATGCCTGGTTTTTTTTTTTCTTTTTGAATTTTATTGAAGAATCAATTGTGTGCTTATGAGTATATTATTTGCAAATTAGGAGATCAATAAACCAAATGTAATTGAAGATCTGAAATCCGTAGCGATTACATATTTTTGTTATTTATGATATGAAAAATGTATAACTCTAAACTTCTTCAATCTTAAAAGAAAAGACATGATTGATGAAGTCACATGAGATTTGTGTAGTAACATTTTCCACGAAATGAGCATTCATGACAAGTGACAACTCACTAGACTTAGACTAGTGTCTCCACTATTTGGATCCCACACCCACATTATGCTTTTCCCAACTACCAATATTCACCATATATAATAATAACAACAACAAAATTAACACCATATAATCGAGACTTCATAATACTGTTACGTTGATCACATTAGAAATTAATATGAAAAGTGAACTCAAATCCAAAGTTTGACCTACATAATGTCACATTTGTGGATCTTTGGGCCAAGTGGGCTTAATAATTAATAGTGTGGACAGTAGGGTTTTTCTGATATGGGCTGAAAATGAGAGGATAGGCCCAGACTTGTGCTGTTGTGGTATGTGGGCTCTGACCATGGCCCTTTTTTTGTTAAAATTCTCCAAATATGGAAGCTCCTTAGCTTCTATTTTTTTAGTGAATTCAACAGGCCAGCTTAGCTAAGTTACAAGCACAACTCTATATTCTTCAAACTTTATTTATTTGTGCACGATTTGAAATTCAATATCAAAATTTAATTACATATGTGCAGTTAAAGTTTATTCGTATTTAATACAAAATACATTTTTCTCTTAGTAAGATAAAGAAAATTTTAAATTCAATGGTTTAGGATTTACTTAAAGAAGTGGATCGGATTATTCGTCTACTTTCCAACTATGTATTTTTTTTTTAGTTAACTTTTTTTTTTTTTCCTTTTTACTTCAGCCCAGTCTAGCTTCTCTTATCCAAATGTTGTTATACTAGTAAAACGAAGTGGTCCTTTACCTTAAGTACGTCTTATAATGGGCTTTCTCTTGGTCCAGTATGATGACAGAGGTCCATTTAATTTCAGTGGAGATTAAGTAGGGCTACTGGTATTAGCCCTAGCTTCTTGAGTCATATTTTATATGTATTAACCTATATATATATATGTATAAATTTTCTGTCTATGAAACATTTTCATTCTAAGAAATCATGCTTTCATTTTGTATTTATTGTATATAAATAAATACAAAATGAAACTCAAAACAAATGAATAAACATTAATTTAAGAATTCTTCTTTATGACATTTAATTTTGTATTTTATTGCATAGAAACTTAAAACAAAACATAAATATATTAATTAAAATAAAAAGTGTCAATTCTTTTTTAAAACGAGATAGTGGGCAAACAGATTCAGAGATATATAATTTCACCGGTTATCAAAACTTAAGAAGAAATCTAGAAAAGAGATAAGATTACCATAGAAGACTTCATGAAAATAACCTTAAATGATTATTAATTCAAATTGAAATCAATATAATAACCAGAGCTTATTTTATTAACAAGCCCTTTGAATTCATGCATTATATCAAAAAACATTTTGCAGGTGAAACTCAACCTAGGCAAGCATTTCTCATGAGTTATTCAACATGTACATCCAAACAGAAACCATTAAGATATATATATATATATATATATATATGATTCAAAACACAAAAACTGTTGGGACACAAGTCAACTACAGGTAGCAAAAGGAGACACCAATTCAATGCAAGAATAAGGCTCAAGCAAAAGAGACATTTTCTAGTGAACGAGTGAAATTTGCAAACCAACCAGCATGTACCACGACTATCCTCCATGCATGTTTAGAATACTAATTTATTCTATTACTTCTGCAAGTATTATTTATGATATCGTTCATTAATCAGCTTCATGGACAAGTTATAGAATGAAAACAATTTCACACGGAATCCCACAGCCACAATACCATTCCGAACACCCATCCTGAACAAAATATGAAACCACAAGATATGCCATCACCAAAAAAGAAAAGGAAAAGATGAAACAAATCCTTAGTGCTATAAGATGGATAAAACACATCACTTAATTTGGATAAAACAAATCCGTTTAAATATGGCTCAACACATAAGGTTTAATTGAGTTCAGTGCAGAAACTAGAAAATATAAGATGAAGATGAAAAAAGCATGTCGGCTTACCTGCCCATATTCGAACAGGCTTAGTGCTGCTTGACTTGCTTCAGTATAGTCAGATTCAGACATAAGCCCCTCTAGAGAATATGTATTACGAAAGAGAAGATCAATCCTTTTCTGTAATTAAAGCATCTGCCTGGTAGGTATGTTTAAAGAGTTGCAAATAGACGTGAAGCTACCAGTAGAATATGATACTTGTATAATTCGGACTTCCTACACAAGTACAGACCTCACCCTCAGGAAGCACATTGCCACAATAGTTCCGTACACCTTTTTGGTAGACAGTCCAAAGTGATGTATCAGTACTTCCAGTCACATAACCTCTGACTATGGGTAAACAACATCAAGAATGTTAACTATACAGACCAACGACAACTGAATGCCAGAATTGCTAGAGTTGTTAGAATGGCTCACCAACAAATTCAACAGGAAATACAGAACATTACTTTGCAATAGTTACATTCCTATCTGAAGAGGACACACATCTGCATTTGGAATAATGTGCTGAGTTTTATTAAACCACGACAGAACTGTTTCATTGAGTACCTGGAAAGTAGCATTGTATAACAACATTGAGAGACAAGAAAATTATTCTGTGATGACTCAAGGCTTAAGTATGATCCTAGTTTGTTGTTGAAGTAACTCAAACATGAAAATGAGGCACCATTACCTGGCCCTTGAAGGGACTTGAAGGCAGAACTCTATCAAAATCACTTTGCCCATCAGTGGTGACCAGAACAAGATAGTCACCTCCATCATAAATATCTCGCACCTGAAAAAACAATTTAACTATCCTTCAGTCATCCAAAATAGTCAACTACTTATCTGACTGCTGGGAAATGCATGTAACCTTCAATCAAGCAAGCATTCTAATTCTGTCGATACATGATTATCTACTCGTCATCTGTTGCATCTACGATTATCTGCTTATCAGAAACTCTCCGGAGCTCACACAGACACATGTGCAAGAAAACATATCTCAAAGCAACATCTTTGCCTATACCATTTGAAGGATGAGAAAGGAATCAATGAGATGGCATTTTATAGCATATGGTAAGAGGAAATGATGGTGATAAAAATTAAAGAAAAAAGTTTATCAAATAGGCCTTACTCGGTGAAAGAAACATTGTCTCGGATAATTATTGACACGAGATGGTCATCACCTCAAGAAAGAGCAATAAAATCTGGAACTTCGGATATATCTATGAACTTTCTTGACAAATAAAATTTAAAAGAAACAAGATTAAAATGTGAAAAGCATAAACAAAGAACAAAACAAGGATATGATTATCCAAGACAAGAAAGAACAGTAAAATGTTGAACTTCAGATAAACCTATGAACTTTCTTGACGAAGAAAAATTAAAGAAACAAGAATAAAATGTGAAAAGTATAAACAAAGAACAAAACAAGGAGATTATTATCCAATAGAAGAAAGAACAATGAAATCTTGAACTTCAGATAAACTTATGAACTTTCTTGACGAAGAAAATTTTAAAGATTCAAGAATAAAACGTGAAAAGTATAAACAAAGAATAAAACAAGGATGTTTTTATCCAAGAGAAGAAAAAACAGTAAAATCTTGAACTTCAGATAAACTATGAACTTTCTTGACGAATACAATTTTAAAGAAACATGAATAAAATGTGAAAAGTATAAACAAAGAACAAAAAAAAGAGACGACTATCCAAGACGAAAGAACAGTCAAATTTTGAACTTCAGATAAACCTATGAACTTTCTTGATGATTTTTTTTTTTCAAGAAAAATGTGAAATATATAAACAAAATACGAAACAAGGAGATGATTACGCAAGACGAAGAAGAACAATAAAATCTTGAACTTCAGATACCTATGAACGTTCTTGTCAAAAAAAAATCTTCAAGAAACAGGAATAAAACATGCAAAATGTAAACAAAGATCTAAACAAGGGAGATGATTATCCAAGAGAAGAAATAACAGTAAAATCTTGAACTTCGATAACTTTAAGAACAGAGTTCTTAAAGAAACAAGAATGAATTTGGAAACTATAAACGAAAAAACAAACAAGAATCACAACTTGCCTCTATTCTTGGATTGGAGAGCGGGAACGGTTAAATCAAGATCGGTCTCAGAAAGACAGTTTGAAAGCGAGCCTTTGATAGCTTTCATAAATTCACTCTTCCGCTCGGTGTTGGTCATCACTTGGACGGCACGGCGGCACTTTTGGAGGTTCGCCGGAAGACGACGATGATGCGGGAATTCTCATTGAAAGAGACTTCTTCAGAGAAAACTTGTTTTCCGGTGAGGTTCGTCCGAGGATTTACGCATGGAATTTGAGAATGAGTGTTTTTAAGTTACGGTTGGTCGTTTTATAATGTTGTGCCGTATTGGACCTCGTTTAATGGGCTTGGGCCCAGAAAAAGTTCATTTACAATTGTTTAATTTAACGGTCATATAATTTGGGTTGGCCCGATTGTCCAGAACCGAGTACTTTTGGAGTATTTGTTGGATTCGCAATAAATACAACAGTGTAATGAATTCGTTCATGAAACCCTCTTTTACCCCAAAAATAATAACAATGAAAAGAATTGTTGGGCTATAAGAGGCCTTTAATGGGGCCGTTGATGTGAGCCACCCAGGCCAACCGACAGTTACAAAATTTCCCCTTTTTAGTAGTCTACAACATAATGTTATTTTATTTAGAAAACAAGACTTTAATTTGCAAAAATAAAATTATACGATTTAATACTATATTATTTTATCCATTCCAAAATAAATAAATTGATGTTTAAAAAATGCAAAATTATATAAGTTATCAATTCTCATTTATACCCTTAACCATCAGTATAATTTATTCAATCACATTAATTGAAATATTGAACTATACACACACACACGCAAATCAAATAGATTAAACCATCGGTGGTAATGTTATCTTTTGTCAATACGTGTGAGTTTAATTGCATTTAAATATCGAGATCGCCTTTTCTGAACCATTTAATTAATTTAATGATGTACAAATGTTTTTTAAAATATAAGTAAATAACAGACAAGATATGTTGAGAGATGTTTAGTTGCTTGCTTTCTCCTGCAGTTCCACTCATCATGATAATTACAAATGGATTTGTTTGGGGATTTTTCAATAAACAATAAAACAGTGTTTACTTTAAACGTTTGTATATTAATAAAGATTTAAGAAGATAAAAACCTTTTTCAGACATATATCATCGATCACTCTTATATTTCTTAAAGATTAAGATTAAAAGTACAAGTCCAGCATGAGAATCAGGGTTCCTTGTTTTAATTATCACAACACACAACTAAGTCGTTATCCACCTTATGTCGGGACAAAACCCTAAGTCTTAATCTTCAATCTCTTTATATATATATATATATACACGAGTATCAGCACATGCGTCACATGTAGAGGATGAATTATTTAAATCAAAAATATTATAACATTAAATAATAATTTTCTTATAAGGATATATGTATGTATATGGTATCCTAATCCTCTTTTTATTCTCTAATTTTCTTGTCTTCTAATTTTTAATTTGAGACGTATGTTTAGCAACGCAAGATTACTATTACTTTCCTGAAAATAAACAATAACGTTAATTGTCATCATGTTCATTAAAATTTATCTGGAATTCGAATTTTTGCAATTTTTTCAAGTAGTACAATATTACCAAATTAATGTTAATTGTCATGTTCCTTACAATCATTTTTCTTTTCATTTTTTTCCCAATTAATTAATATATATGACAATTATTTAATGAGTCATATCATTTGAGATGCCCCTACAAACTCACTACTTTACAAGACATAAAGATTTGAACAAGTTGATGACACCTTTTAAGAATGTTGAGATGACAAAAATGATTACTTACTTTGAGTTATTCGTACAGATCAAACTTCATGTGTTTCAAAAGTTTAACGACATCCAAGAACATTAAGTGAGAATTAATTAATGTAACCAATTTTTTACAACTTCCCTTATTTTTAAATATTACTGTTTTTATTTAGAATACATCGTCTAATTATTTAATTAAATCCCGGTTCGTTAAATTCTAACTTATAAATTAATTCTTGATTCCAACAGAAGTTTCGTACAAGTAGACTACATTTATTAACTATAAGCTCATCCCTATATGTGGGAATCTCATTTTATTTTTCTAACTCAACAATATTCTACATTATCTCATTCGAATTCTTCTTCATAGTATTAATTATTAGTAAGCTTGGTTAGCCGTTAAAAGATGTTTAACTTATTTATTGGGCATGGATGATGTGGAAGACATAAGTAGGAAGTCAATAAAAAAAGCAAAGAGAAAAAGTTTATACGTAAAAATAATCATACCGAAAATATTAGTTGGTTTTTTTTCTTGTCCCAATTTGTACACAGAAAAAAATAATTTAAATCATGCACAAATAAATGATATGTTTATGCGCATATATGATTTTCATGTTTTTCTTAATTTTTTTTATATCCGTGTATAACATTAAGTAAAAATTATTGCTGTTTAAACTCAACCAAAGTCTTTGGACATAAACAATTAATGCTATATTAGTGGAGAACCGAATATAATTGCCCAGCTGGGTTCTCTATTATAATTATAATTTACTTTGCATCTCATATTACATACTACTATTATCTATATAAATAAAAAAAATGAAAGTAATTGGTAATTACTACTACATGCTTTACTGAATACTAGGTTTATTTATTTACCAGTAGAAATTAATGGATCATTAAATTGGCTATGAAGAAGCCCAAATAAATATCTCTAGGGCATAAACCCTAGCTGATGAGCCAATCGGAGAAGAAAGAAAACGTTGACATAAAATTGAAGATAAACATCATTTGACATCTGTAAATGAGAAAGCAGAGGCTGTTGGTTTCAATATAAAGAAGGTAGCAGGTAGAGAGAGAGAGAGCGGAGAGAGAGAACGAGAGAGAGAGAGGTATCGTCGGAGACCTAATTAAATGGATTGGAAAGCCATCGTGACCATCCATCACGTGGTGACCTCAATTTTGGTCGGCTGTTGTTTAGCCCCTAAAATATTCCAATTTGAATTAATTAATCTCAACTTGTAACCCTAGGGATTGGTCTTCCGCAAAATGGGTTACATAACAAACATAATAACTTGTGAGTAGTGGTTTTCATGAGATGAATCTGTTTTACTCATTACTTAAATTTATTTTTACAAATTTATATGTGAATACTGTGAATTATGGATTGAATGATCCGTCTCACAAAAAATAACGAGATAAAATCACATTTGGTCCCATAACTATTGTCTTTTTCATAATTAGTCCCACAACTATTTGTTTTTTTAATTTGGTCCCATAATTTAAATAATTGTTCTATTTTGATCCCAATATCGTCAAAAATTTCAAATCTGGCCAGAAAATAGTCATATGACATCCAATTTGGGGGTTTCCGATGAAAAATAATTACATGACATGAGATGTGATGATTATTGTATTGGTCCAAACATTAAAACAAATTCTAAAAAAATGTCATCTTTATTAAATGCGTAATTATTTTTCACCGGAAACCTCCAAAATGGATGTCACGTGACAATTTTCCGGTCAAATTTGAAATTTTCAGGGACATTGGGACCAAAATCGAGCAATTATTCAAGTTACGGGACTAAATTAAAAAAGTAAATAGTTGTGGGACCAATTATGGAAAAGACTATTGTTATGGGACCAAATGTGATTTTATCCAAAAAATGACCTGTGAGTGAGACGATTTCACCTAACATTTACTCTATAATAACAACATGGGCTGCATTTAATTTCTATTCAGTACCACGTTCCAAGATACTTAGAACATGCCCTAAAAACTCTCCTATAAACAATTTAATTCAATATGTTATTTCAGATGAATTATAGTTAACCTATCATTTATTTGCATATAAACATACATATACTTGTGTGTATGTATGTTGGTGAATGGCATATGACATCTCCATCAGATGTAACATCTACAAAACGACTAAAATAAATTGTATGTGATGTATATGACATTAAAATAAATTGTATGTGATGTATATGACATTGAAGTTGTGGTGTACGTGCTAAATACGTAGGGTAACATTTCTCGAGACAATGCAAGTCTGTAAAAGATTCCAGACTTTAGGTTAACATCACATGAAAGTAATAGTACTGATGGTTTGAAGTGGTCCATATATATTCTCACCATGGATTAGTTAGCTAATTTAAGCTTATTGTTTAATGGGGATGGTTGGAATCCATTACATTAAAATATAATTAAGATAACAATTACAATCAAGCTTGTCGCACAAGGACCAAAGTCGCTATAGTTAAATATTAATTATCTTTTCCGATAATAGAAAATGCTAAAATGCTCACAACAAACAACTTTTAATATGTCCACCGTTCTTGTGTATTGATCCTATACATTCGTTAAATGAAAAGTGAAATTAATTGATACATTGAATATCTAACACATTAACGATGATTACATATTAATATACCCACGGTGGGGTAGGGTACCAGAATTTTTTCTATAATACATTATACATATATACATAGACATCAAAACTTTTTATAAATTAGATGGATCCATGCACTTGACCGAGCCGAACCACGCGCGTCCTCACGGATGGCCTACACACCTGCACATGCCCCACGCTTTTGGGTGGATGTGCTCAAATTCATTAGTTCAGGTGTTGTACTTTATATTGAGTTAATCCTACCTTAAGGCTTTTAATTACATCTTAACATATTTTTAGACATCTATTGATTCCTTTTACACCTTTTATTTATATTAATCATACATTTTAGTTATATAAGTTATAAAGGTATGACTATGTTAATATAAAGGTACAAGTATGTAATATCAAATAAATATATGAGTAATATTAGATGAGTCATGTATACATTTTTTAAGCTAAAATATATAAAATAAAGGTATGATATTTGTATATAAAGGTACCACTAATATAACATAAATGTATGACTAATATAACATAAATGTACGAAGAATATAGTACAACATTCAGTGATTTTTTTTTAAGTTCAAGTATTGAACTATGAGTATGATATTAATTTGGACGTAAAGGTATGAAAAATATAATATAAAGATTATTATAATACAACATAAAAATCATGAAAACCCAAAAAAAAAAAAAACAAAGAAAGAAAAAATGCGGATCCTAATCAAGCAACCCAATTACATAAATTTAGATCTATGCATGTGTGGTAGACATTTCTTAAAATGTTTATAAGAAAATCAAATTTCAATCATATTTCCATCGAAATTATGGAAGACATTTCTTAAAGTATTTATAAAAACTCAAAGTTCAATCATATTTCCATCAAAATTTATGATGGTTGTTTTGTGATTTAAGACTTTGATGAAAAAAGAATCAAAATTGAACATTTTATAAATAAATAAAAATTGGAAATTTAAAATATATAGCACTAATTCAAACACAAGTCCCAAGGTGTAGTGAGAAGAAGAGAAATGATTTCATATAATTTTCAAAAAAAATGAGAGTATGATTGTAGTAGAAAACTAGAAACACGTGTTTTGTCATGAATAAGAGCAACATTGTGCTATTTTTATGTGGGGACTACTGGGTTTTAGAAACACGTGCAGCATAAGAGGCTGATGTCCCGACTCCCTGTGACGCTTCCACGTGCTTCTTACTCTCTCTATTTATTTTGTTCTATGGGACCATGTGGTTTATTAATTACCTTCTCCTCCAATATATCAAATTAATTTTGTCAATCTAAATATTGTCTCTAATAACAATTTACTTATTCATCTCTAAAACGTACGATTATATAATAATGAATTTGAAACAGAATCGTTAGCCACTTGGTTGCTAAAATTCCATTGATTTGAATGTTTTTTGATTCCATTATGTAGAAGATTGTATCACCTCATATATCACTAATGTTAAATTGAAAGAATAAAATTTAACTCCCAAATACCTAACTAAAATTTCATATTTTTCAAAATTGAAACCAAAACCAAAATTTTAGAAAATCGAATAAGAATCACACCGAAATTTAGAAAAATTAAAAAAAATTCACAATATAAATTAGACCAAAAAAATTAATAATTTCGGTATATAAAAACAATAATAAAATCAACAAATCAAACAACAAAATTCAAAAAACACTTATATTCCACTGATCAAAATCATTAAAAAAAAAACTCAATAAATCAATTTAGATTTATTTGAGCATTCCACACAGTAAAAGCAAAAATTAATGGTAGAGTTCACAAATTTTTAAAGTTATACAATCCATATATTAACAAATATATTCATAAGTTGACCATTGATATGCATATTTGGTTCAATAAATTACAACAAATCAATCAGACAAAAAAAAAAAAAGGCATGTAAGCACATAATTTGTTGAGGAAATACCCAATATACCACAATATATATAACATATAAACAATTCTACCATGTACTATAAGAAATAAACTTTTCTACCACAAAATATAAGAATCGATACTTTTCTACCACAATTTGACCAAGTCAATAATTACAATGATTGAATGATTGAGTAATGAATAGAGGTAGAATTTTATTTTTACTTTGCTACATATTTACACATGCATTATTTAATATAATACAAGGAATTATATTTTTCTCCCACAAATTTGACCGAGTCCAACTTCATGGAATTATACTTATGTGGCTTGAAATTATTTCCGTAATAATTATTTCATCTCGTATATATAACTCGGCTAACCCTAAACTAGTTAAATTAGGGTTAGCCGTGGTCCAAAACTAGGGTTAGTCAAGTAACTAGTTTAGGGTTAGCCGTGATCCAAAACTAGGGTTAGCCGAGTAACATCTTTAAAGGTTAGTCGAGTTAGCCGAGTAAAAAAGTTCAAGTTAGCCGAGTAACATGCTTTAAGGGTTAGCCGAGTAATAAAGTTAAAGATAGCCGAGTAACATATTTTTGGGTTAGCCGAGTCACATGTTTTAGGGTTAACTGAGTAACAAAAATTAAAGTTAATCGAGTAACAAAAATAAAAGTTACTCGGCTAACATGCTTAATGTTAATGTTCGGTTAACATTAATTTTAATGCTCGACTAACATGTTAATGTTTACTATTAAATGTTTACTCGGCTAACATTAATTTTAATGCTCGGCTAACATGTTAATGTTTACTATTAAATGTTTACTCGGCTAAATTCTGAACATTAACATTAAGCATGTTATTTTTGTTAGCTGAGTTATTAAGCATGTTAGCCGAGTTATTAAGCATGTTAGCATGTTATTAAGCATGTTAGCCGAGTTAACATTTTTGTTAGCCAAGTTATTAAGCATGTTAGCATGTTATTAAGCATGTTAGTCGAGTAACTTTTATTTTTGTTACTCGGTTAACTTTTATTTTTGTTACTCGGTTAACCTTAAAACATGTGACTCGGCTAACTTTAACTTTGTTACTCGGCTAACCCTAAAACATGTTACTCGGCTATCTTTAACTTTGTTACTCGGCTAACCCTTAAAGCATGTTACTCGGCTAACTTGAACTTTTTTACTCGGCTAACTCGGCTAACCTTTAAAGATGTTACTCGGCTAAACCTAGTTTTGGACCACGGCTAAACCTAAACTAGTTACTCGGCTAACCCTAGTTTTGGACCACGGCTAACTCGGTTAGCCTTAAACTAGTTACTCGGCTAACCCTAATTTTAACTAGTTTAGGGTTAGCCGAGTTATATATACGAGATGGAATAATTATTAATTAGAGTGAGTGAATGGTATTATTAATTAGAGTTGGTGTGATTTTAAATTTAAATTTAATAATTCAAATGATAAAATATTTGGTCAATGACACAATATCCTACAAAGTATGATTGGATGTTGAAAAGTGGCTGACAAAAATATGCTTTTGCAAAATTTTATAGAATTTGTGATAGTTTTGTATCAAAACTTATATGTTGTGGTATAAAAGTATAAATTGTTATATTGAATGGTAAAATTGTTTAGATATTATAGTTTTGTGGTAAGTTGTGCTAGGAACTCTAATTTGTTTTGCTATATATATATATAGTGGCATATAATAACACAAATACTCATATGCAACTGTCTCACATGCGACGGCACTCGCGCACGGTCGACCGTGCCCCAGGACACGACCGTGCGCGACTGCAGTGTATAAGTATGTCTTTTTCAATAATGAGTATGTGATTTTTTTTCTCGCCCACGACCGTGCCCTGGGACAAACCGTGCCTCGCGTGAAAACTAAGAGCAATTTGTGGCGCACGGTCATGTTCTCGGACACGGTCGAGATAAATATGTGATTTTTGTCTATAAGTATGTCTTTTTGTACTATAAATATGTGTTCCCGCGCACGGTCGACCGTGTCCTGGAACACGACCGTGTCCCAGCGCACGACCGTGCACGAGTGTCGTCACACATGAGACGGTCTCACAGGAGTCTAGCTCATATAATAATAGTACCAATTTTGGCAATTACATGATCACATTGTCACGTCATTCAGAACGACGCCGTCTCGTTGTCAGCCTCCTAAAAGACAAGAAATTAAATCATCCTTGTCGCTTACCATTATTCTCTCATAGACTTGTACAATTATTAAACATAATCACCCAAAATAATTATTTTCTTATGCAATCAACAGGCCATTAATATATCAATATTATTTAGTTGAACTCTCATAACAAAATGTATATTAAATCCAATTCCTATATCAAATAGTATCTAATTTTGTCCTGTTCAAACATGTTTTTCTAGTATAAAGTTGTGAATGACCACAAGATATTATTATGATGAGACGAGGAATAATGAAAGAAATAATGAAAAGTTAAATCAATCTTTTTATGCTAATCCAATATTATTTTAAACAAAACCTAAAAGAAAATCATATTTTAACACTACCCCTCCCATATATATAAGTAAAAAATAAAGGGAATATATCAATTTTATTCCTATAACCTAAGGTCATGTCCGATTTTGGCACACTAATTTATCTTTTTCAATTTTGGTCCCTTGACCATTGATTTTTTCAATTTTAGACCTTTTTGGTTGTAATAACCAGAATTGTCGATGTGGGCTGTCGAAATTTGGCCACCACCTCGATTTTCCGGTTGCCACGTCAAAATTTTTGACCGTCATGTCAGCAATTTTGGTTGTTCCAACAAAAAATAACTAAAATTGGGAAAAAAAAATTGGCTATTAATGAGAGAAAATGATAAATATGCAAAGTTAGTATACTAATATTGAATAAAACCTAAGTTAGTTGACTAAAATTGATTTTTTCTAAATAAAAAAATTAAGTAAAAATTATTGCTCCATCTAATGTCTCTCTCTATATAGGCACGCAATTTTTTATCTGTGCTCTGATTTGCTAAGAAAATGTTCACTCCATGTATAAGTTAGATAACAATATTGGACACCTATATTTACTTAATTAGGAAACAAAATCAGAATGAAAACACAGTTTCAAGGATGGAAGTTGACACAATTTACAATTTTATCATTAACCCTTCTAAAAATGTTACAATCTTAATAATAAAAAATTATAAAAGATAATAATTTTGTCAATAGTAGTTTATAAAGTATAAATAGAGTAAGATATAACAATATAAACAAGGTAATAAACATAACATTACCGTTGCGTTTTTTTTTTTTTTATACCGTTGCTTCTAAACAAGAAAATAAAATATGTAGACCGTTGACATTAATTATAAGTGATATCGTACCTTATTTATAATAACTAGCTAGATTAAGGAAACTTCTCAAAATGAATATAAAAAAGATTACATTTCCGTTCCTTCTAAACAATGTAAGTAGTTATTATAACAACTGAATTGAGGAAACTTCTCAAAACAATAATAAAAAATATAACTATAGTATTTATCGTTGACAGAAATGATTTATAGTAATTAAATTAAGGAACTTCTCAAAATAAAAATAAACAAGATAGCATAACCGTTGCTTCTAATCAATTGCTTAAATCATAACAGTAATTTAGCAATTAGTTACTGTTAACATGACTTACTTTTTTGGAGTCAAACTTCTCAAAATATAAATAATTACAAGAATCCTTTTTCTCATCTAAAAAAAAAAAAACACTACGACTATTAAATGTTGTATATGTATATAACTCGAATCTCTTATATTCACCTTACAAAAGAACTACTCCTATCATTGTTTCTGTTTCATTATCGCTATTAATATTGTCTAGTAGTAATAATGAACTTAATATAGAGTGATTAGAAAAATATTAAATATAAAGGAAATGAATTAAATGGTCTGTATATATATAATAGTTTCTACATAATGACTTCCTAAAAATCGGTTCTACTCGATTTTAATTTCAATTTTTTGATTTGGTATGATTTGATCTGACAAAAGAATTTAAATGGTTTCCACTGACAAAGTTGAATAGTCGACAAGTAATATCTATTTTGAAGGATTTTGATTGAGAATTCGATAATAATCTATATTGATCAACCATCATTCCTAATCAGTAAACACATACCTCTTTCTAGATTATAAAATAAGAAAGAAATAATATGTATGATTAAAATTAAGAAATTAGATGAAGATGGAGGCCAATTTAGGGAAAGGTGATTGATGCAGACCTTTGGATTGAAGGCAATCATTTGGAAAAGAATTGGAACCACAAAATCACTACAAATGATACGAAAACATTGGACATACAACATCAACCACAAATGAGAGTGTAATTATAATATATATTAATGAAGGGTAATTATACGACACCGTATTGAAATGAAAAGGATTGAGTAGTGCAAGGAGGACATGGCCCTGGAAAACGACGTTTTGTTTCTTGTTATTTATTAATTGCAATTGAAATTGAAATTGCATTATTACCCAAGATTTGAATATGCATCTCTTACATTATTATTTTATTTTGTACGACTTAATTTGTATTTATGTGTATGTGACAACGAGTGTTATACACAGGTGGCAGATGGAGACATGCGGGCCACACAAATACACACTTTCTTTTTAAATGACTTTTTATGTAAATAGCTCAGTCAACATAAATTATTATTTAAAAAGACTATGTTTGTAAATTTTTAATAAAATAGTCCATATTTTAAAATTATGTAATTTTGATACTAGAAACATATTATAATTTGTAGTTGTTTTTACGTTCAGAATTCATATAATGCGTTTTGGGATGTGATACACGTGTGGTGCATGGTTATTTGGTACAATGGATTTCATATAATTTATTTTTATTTAATATTTATTTGGAAATTAGGTGAAAGACTAGTTGGACAAATATTTATGTAGGAAGGGTTAGTGGAGCTAATTTACCATTTAAATTTTTGCATCATACATGTTTTGTAATAAATATTTTACATTAATATAGCCCATATTGTAATTGCTTATTTCATCCACGAAATCGATTTCTTTTAACGCTAAATTCATCTAAAACAAGGTTGATTTAATGGAGATGACAATATTACTATATAAGTTGCTGTACAACGTGACAATGTGGACATAAATATATATGGATTGAAAAGGATGAATGAGACTAACATGGTGGAGAGAAAAATACGGGCCGGTTTTATGGCGATGAGGGCCCGCTGGCCACTGCTAAATTTTTATTAATAATTATTTCAATTATCCAATCACAAAACCTTTTTTTTTTTCTTTTGAAAAAAGAATATGAATTTAATTTGTTTTATGTTTTAAGAGGATTTGACCTTATGACCATTGTTTGGCTGTCCGAGTATGATCATGCATACTTGTCTTTGTATAACATAAGCTAAGATACAGGAATTACTAAAATGTTTATATAATTCGTTGGTTAATTATCTATATTTGGATACAATGATATATGTGTGCGTGTGACCGTTACAGCAAAAATTCAGATTATTTTTTATTACAAGTGAAATATTCTGGTCAATTATTGTTTACTACATGTGCTAGCTTATGAAATTAGTTTTATGTCTACACACATATTTCGCACCCTAATTAAGCTCTTGTATCATTTTCAACCTTGAATCCATGTTCTCGTTTTCACTCGTAAGGTTGCTATCTCTATGCCTCCTCCTTTTACTTAGAATAAACATTCAAAATTTGTGATTTGAATCTTACCATGCCATTCTTCTTTTGATCAAAATAGTTGAAAATTGTAATCGATATACATGTGTAAAGTAAGCATCTTAAAGATAAGTGTCTGAACAACTCTATATATACACATATACATAAATATATAAACAACGTCATGCAAATATGTATATAAAAAAAGAGTAAATTATGTATAAGATCGTCCACATGTTATATTATGTGAGATATGACAATATACAACCCATACTTTAAAATTCATATGTAAATTAATGGATAGATTTATGGATAAAAATAATTAATCTCATAAAAAATCATCAATAAAACCATCTTATATGAGTTTTCGAGTTTGTCTTAAAATACTGGTAGGGGAAGAATGGGGGTGGGGAAAAAGGGGTATCAGAAAGGGAAAGGCGTGCTCACAATCAAACCCATCCCCTTCGGTTTCTCATTCCAATGCCTCCCTTTGATCCTCCTACCCCGTTATCCCTCTTCACCCTTATTTCTTTTCTTTTTCTTTCACCTATTTAACCTGTTCTTTTTTCATTTATTTCTTCTATAATTAATCTTTTATATTTATTTCCGTACTATCAATTCCAAACATTTTATTTTTTCTTTGGAATGGTATCTAGTAATTTTCTATCTCCAGTCTCATTTTATGATTAATTTATATTAATAGTTGTTATCACAATACCATATGTTAGTACAGTCCAATTATCATACTTATCGTGAATATGTGTCCACCACTGATATATTAAAAATCAAACATATCAACTAATTTCAATTTTCGAATAATAAGAAGATGAACTCATTACACATTGTCATATTAGGAGTTGCTCACCTTTATGGTATTTGAGCATACTACATAAAACGAGAGTAATTCATTAACATAATTAAGGAATTTTGATTGAACAGTAAAATATGGAAAGGGGCAAAATTGGAAAGGAAAGAGAGAAATAGAGGAGGCAGAATATTCCGTTAAAGCTGTCAAGTGGTTGGAAAAGACGCGGAGGTGGTGGGAATGGCCAATGCCCAAAGAGTTATCCTCTGCACGCATGTGCACACGAGTTCCCCTGTTCCACACAGGTACATCACTCCCACTTTGACTCCTTCTCATTCGTCTCATTTTTACCGCCTATATTTCTATTCTTCTTTTTATTTCTATTCTTTTGCTAAATATTTATAGGAGTTCATGTGGATTAACTTAGTGTAATTAACTTAGTGTAACACTGTTTAGTGAGTTTAATCTAAATAATGATTTAACGTGGTAGGATTAATTAATTATCGCACCCAGTTTAAGAGTCAACCAACATGTAGTTTATTGGTAATTTTTTTATTTAAATATATCAAATGTTTTTGTCAACTAACTATTTTTTCCCAGGTTTCCGGCCTTCTAATTTTTTCCTTTTTGGTTTGTTTGAATTCTCTTGTCTTAAGACAGGATATATTAATAATTATGAAGGCGTGTGTGTATATATATATATAATCAACAAAGAAGGATCAATTTAGATAGATGATAAATTACTATTATCCCAAGAATATAAAAGCTAGTGCCGTTCCTTCAATTTGATTTATTTAAAATAATAATTTGTTGTTATAGTTAATTAATAAGTGTTAGGTACGCATAAATTAAAACTTAGTAAAATAATTATAATGAGAAATGGATTATGTTGATTGCTACATATATGTACTCTCACTGTGCATGCCCTTGCTCACATGATGATTTTCATTCAAGTTTTCTGATTAATCATTTATCCCTTCATTTTTGGACTCTTTCGACATGATACCATTTGTGAAAATTGCATCACGATCCCTTTAATTTATTATATTACATTAAGATCCTAATAATCTTTTGCTTTTGGTACTATATATTTCTCTCCAACATTTTGACATCTACCCAAAAGGTCGAAGAGTCAAATCATTCTATTCTTACATAAGATGATCATATATAATCAAATATCAAATTTATTATAAAAATAATAGTAAGTGTATTAGTACTAGGTTGTAATTTCAATAAGATCTTTATAAACAAAATGCAAATAGTTTTAATTAACTCGGTCGAAAAAAAAAAAAAACTCAGTATTTCTGAATTAATTAAGTCTTGCTTGAGTCTCTGTCCATACAATATCTTTTCAACGAGCTCAACTGGAAGCTAGTTTTTTTTTTTTTTTTTGTGAACTTTTTGTTGCAAAATGATATCCAATATCCGTACATTGTATCAAATAATTTATTATATTTGAGTAATATTTTACTCACTATTTCAATTTAATTACCACTTTTTAAATATGAGTTTTGTTTCCACTTGATTGTGAATTTTGTTATTAGGAGAACCATTAATGGTCTTAATTTTCAAAGTTGACTGTCTTTTAATTCTTTATTAGGTTTTTGTTTAAGAGTATGATTCTTGTGATACCATCTCAGAACTCACCACATATAAAATCACAATATAAAATTTATTAGCTCATAATTCATACATTACATTTACGTGTTGTTTTAGGCAATCACTTCATAGTAATTAAAATTATTCGAGAGGCTGTCGTCCATTATACAAGTTCGATCTTGGGTTTATTTAATTAGTGGATTACTTTACCTATGTTTGTTAAATATTTAGAAATATGGGCATATATACACATTAACCTATCAAATCTTTATTAATCCCTAACTATGACGCAATTTTAAATGAAATTTATTTTGAACGAGTGGAATAATAAGTTATAAACAAGAGTTACTGTACACCAGTTGCACGAATCTGAGATCCGTGCAATCGGGCCACGCTCGACGCCAGCCCACGCCTCTTTACTTTTTTGGGTGTTTTGGTCGTTACCTTCATATTATGTTAATGTTACCTTCGTGTTATGTTAGTGTTACCTCATTTCCAGATTTCATACTCTTAGTTTAAAACCACTGAATTAAAATAACACGAACGTAACACTAACATAACATGAAGGTAACACTAACATAATATGAAGGTAAAAAACAATATTAATCATACATTCATGTTATGTTAAACTGACCTTCATGTTAGGGTAGTGTGACCTTCATTAACACTAACATAACATGAAGGTAAAAAACAATGTTAATCATACCTTCATGTTATGTTAGACTGACCTTCATGTTAGAGTAGTGTGACCTTCATGTTATGTTAGCGTTACTTTTTTACCTTGAAGGTAACGCTAACATAACATGAATGCCACATTAACATAACATGAAGGTAACACTATCTGGAGAGAATTTTGGTGGCCTTGAGCGCGCTCATCAGGCGCGTGGAGCACGTTGACAGTGCGTGGGGTGCGTTGGTCAGCACGTTGACCGATTGCACATGCACTCGGGTGCACAAAATATTTTGCCTATATACAATTATGTATCATTTTATATCAATTATCAAAACTGATGATACTACTAAATTAATCTCACGATTCGCTCAAGATATATATATCTCATACAAATTAAGAAATATGTTTAATATACTGAAAATTCTCATTATATGCTTATTTAATGTCGTTAACCTAAAAAATTATAAATAGATGGTCATAAAAAAAAACCTTTGCCTTTGAAACTAAAGAGAAAAATGAAAAACAGGTAGAAGCTCTATTTAAACAAATTCCTCTCTAACCACTACCATAAACTTGGTTTTGAGTGTTCCTAAAAATAACCTAAAAGAGACTTGCAATTCCTAGAGAGAGAAAGGGGAGAGAGGGGTTTAGACAGGGTCTGCATCGGAGTGACCCACAATGTTTTAGTGTGGGTGTTTGGGTCTATTCCAATTTCCCAAGACCCACATGTGCTCCCGCCTTTCTCTCTCATCTCAATCTCTCTCTCCTCTCTCTCTAACATTGTCGTCACCTTACGGCTCCATGTCCAGTTCCTCATCTCCTTGCCTGCATTAAAACTAGAAAACGACAGCGTTTTGGCCCCCTCAGATCACTAATTCCACGTAAATTCAGGGGATATGAGTGAAATCAAACTATCATATATGGCTGGTCAAACCTAGCTATACATCAATTATTGTTTCATCTTTGTCTTATTTCTACTTTTTCAATGCCACCCCTTAATTTCTTCTCTTTCTTTAATGTTGGGACTCCACACACATCCACCTAATCCAACCATTTATCCCTCTCTCTCCCTCTCTCTCCCTAGTTTGAAGCAGAAGAACTTATATATGCAAATACATAAACAAGCATAAAGAAAAGCTAGAATGTAATCTAGCAGAAAAAGAGAGAGGGATTAAGTAATAAATGTGTATGACTACAAAATTGGATCTTGATTACATGTTTCCTAAATTATATTGTGAAGGGATCTGTATGGTAATCCTAGCTAGGTAGGGTATGTTGAGGTTCTTTTAAATAAATAATGTATTGGATGACCTGACTTGATGTAATATTCATCCTTCATTTATGTATATAAGTATCACTACATCATCTATATAAAATTATAGATGTAGATAAATAAAAATACAACATATTATATTATACTATACTATACTATACTATACTATACTAGTTGAAATACATGAAATTTATTTTAGAATACAAGCTGTGTTTGGAGTTGGAGGGTCCCATTACCCACCGCCCATGCGGCCATGCGCACGCCTTCTATTTACCAAACTGAAACCCCAACCCAACCCCAACCCCACCCCACCCCACCCCACCCCACCCACCCCCTCATGGATCCAACCCTCTTCTATTGACCTAACCCTAACCCAAACAATACTTAGCTCCTACACACCAAAGCCCCCAAACATTAAAACATCAACCCTCTCTCTCTCTCCTCTCTCCTCTCTCTCTCCACCAGTATCAGTCACCAACAGCAAGAAATAGAAGCTCAACAAGATCGAAAATACAGAGTGGTCACATGAGAGTAGTGGGAAAAAGGGATGGTTAATTCAGCTAAATTCTTGGTGAGTGATCCATGATTCCACCATTCTTATATATTTATGAAGGTTGATTAATTACTACCTTCTTCGTATCTCTCTTCCTCACTAGGAAAAAGCTAGCAAGAAAGAAAGAAATCCCTAGCTACAGCTCCTTTCTGCTTCTCTCAATTCCCTCTATTTACTCCTAAAATAGAAAGGAATTTAATCCCTTCAAAGAAAACAAGTTAAAAAAGGCATGGATCAGCTAGCTCACGGCCGCCCTTTGCCACCGCCGTTCCACGCCAGAGATCTCCAGCTCCACCACCACCACCAATTCCAGCAGCAGCACCACCACCACCACCAGAACCCCGTCGACGACGACGAGCAAAGCGGAAACAGCAACCCCAACCGCAGCCTGAAGCGAGATCGCGACGACAATTACGGCCTCCAGAGCGCCACCACCCCCGGCTCCTCCGACGGCGGCAAAGACCTCATCCCGGAGCAGAACGAGGTGACACGGCGACCCCGCGGCCGGCCGTCCGGGTCGAAGAACAAGCCCAAGCCCCCCATCATAATCACTCGGGACAGCGCCAATGCACTCAGATCCCACGTCATGGAGGTCGCCAATGGCTGCGACATCCAAGATAGCATATCCACCTTTGCCACGCGGCGCCAGAGGGGCGTCTGCGTCCTCAGCGGAAACGGCACCGTCACCAACGTAACCCTCCGGCAGCCCGCCGCGCCCGGCGCCGTCGTCACTCTACATGGAAGGTTCGAGATTCTGTCCCTGTCGGGATCGTTCCTCCCCCCGCCAGCGCCGGCGGCGGCTTCGTCCCTGACGATATACTTGGGAGGCGGGCAAGGGCAGGTGATGGGTGGGACAGTGGTGGGCCCGCTGCTGGCCTCCGGGCCGGTGGTGATAATGGCGGCCTCCTTCGGTAATGCGGCGTATGAGCGGCTTCCGCTGGAGGAGGAGGAGGCGCCGCCGCCGCAGCTGGAGTCGCCGGGAATTGTGGGGCAGCCAATGATGAATGATCCAAACACGAATCTGTTTCAAGGGATCCCTCAAAATATGATGAATTCATCATGCGCCCAATTACCATCTGATGCTTATTGGGGAACTGCTCGACCTCCTTTTTGATTCCACACAAAACCCTTAATTTTAATTTTCTTTTCATGACATCAATTTGCATTAATTCTACTTTCTCAGTAATTTCTAGCAAGATCAGTCTTTTTTTTTCCTTCCCCCCCCCCCCCCCCCCCCTTTTTTCTTTAATGGAGTTCATGGTGTCATCTGGTTAATTATTAGCGTGGCTTTGGATTGGAGAGGGAGATGTACAAATTCATGAATTCTTTCTTTAATTTGTGGTTTTTCATTTTATGACAGTAGCTTTTGCATATATATCTTCATGATCATCTTCGTTAATTAATGCTATATAATTATCTGGGAATTGAAAACCATAGATATGGACATCAAGTTTAGTTTTAGATAGAATAGTCTATGTCACTCAAACATATTTTTCTGCTATATACATATATAGTTTAGTTGATGAGCATTTCTGACATAAAATAATCCATATATATGTTTGTGTATCATATATCTTTATAAGCAGACACATCAATATCCAAATCTTTTCCCTTTTTTTCTTGGTCAGTGAAGAAACAGTGACTACTTATTAGACAGAAGGGAAAGGAAGATTCAAGTTTTGAAGAGCAATTTTCAGTTATAAAGGTATGGTGTTTAATTACATTCTGCCTAGAATTCTTGTTTCACTGCAAATTAGAGTACTGATATATATGATGCTGAGTCTGTCTGCGACATGAATCTTGGGTACTGGGTCACACGTGCATTCCTAATTTGAACACTCATGCCAGATCACTGCCACTACTCTATTTACCCTTGATTATATATGTTTTTTCAGTAGAAAATGAGTACAACTCTTGAGACCGTCTTGTAGATCTAAGTATGTGAGACATGTTGGTTTATTAATTTTATATATTCTATAATTCATATCTTATTTGTGAACTCTGTCTCACGGTAACTATTTGAGATCATCTCATCTAGGAAAATTATTGCACTTTTGGTTTTGTCCAATTTATACCATCAATTTTATCGAATTCGATTAGTTCATTCAACTTTTTTTTTTCTTGGAATTATGGTCCAATTTTGTGCTTATGTGAATGACATAATTTGATCAATTCCGACATCCATGGAAGCAAAGATTGAAAAGATGTGATAGTTAAAGGATAAAAATTGAAATACCTAAATTTAGTTGGTGGTAAAATTGGATATTGTATAGGTTATGTTGCATAAAATTATTAGGATGCTTCATGCATCATAGATAATACCTTTTGAAGTTGGCATATTTTCAAGCAACACGTCCACATCCCATATTCAGAAGACATGCATCCCTTATTTTTTTGGTGCATTACTATCTGTTTATACTCTACAATACGTAGAAACGATCAATATATATAAGTGATATGTCAATATTTATGTACTAAATAATAATAAATAAAATATAAAATTTGAGCACAAAATGTGAAATTAATAGATGAATTATTGTACTGAAATTCCCTTGAATAAACATATATTGAGGTCATGCAGATAAGAGTACTTTCTAGCTCTGAGTAATTGGAATATCCATCACTATATATATGTCCTATATGGTGCTTGTCTCAAGTGTTATTTTAGGTAATGTACCTTTTATAATTCTTTTTTAGAATGTGAATATTAAAAGGTCGTTTTTTTATCAGAAAACTTCAAATTTTGGACTTTAGGTTTATCAATAAATATTGAACTTGTCGTCTAACAAATAGTAGTTAATATTTGTTTCATATTTAAACCATGAAGCTATCAAATTTAATTTTTAGGTTGTTGATAGATATTATTGCGAATCTAAGTGGAACAACAACCCATAATGATAATAACTTGATCCGTTCTCTCTCATCTCTCTCTCTCTCTCTCTCTCTCTCTCTCTCTCTCTCTTGTTGAAGAGCTAGGACCTACAGACAGAGATAAGCCATCAGTTTTATGTCTAGATTCAGGAAATATTGGTTCACTGCATTAAGACTCATGCATCCACTCCCATTTACATCTAATCTAACACCAGTTTGCTTTTCTTTTCTTTTCTTTTTTTTCTCTTTTACATGCACTTCGAATAAACTCTTCTATTTGTTCTTTCTTTTTTTGGCTTAGTTATTATTAACTGGAATATGCAACTTGTTATGAACATATACATATAACATATTTGTGATATATATATGCATCTATATATCAATCTAGCTATCAAAAGGTGGTATATATGTTTGATAAATTTCGTGATTTTGAATCCTTCTTGTTCTCCGTGATGGTCTGCATTATCTCGTTCATCCATCAACCTGGGTGTTTTGTGTTAATTAGGCTTCCATTTTCTTAGTTTATTTTTGAAATGTAATTAGGGCTTTGATTAGTAACTTATCTGCAGGTATTTGTGTTATAGGTCACGGCCTTATGATTTTCTCAATTCTTATATAGTTAAAAGCTATAGCAACCTCGTATCATTATATGAGCATATGTACTTATTTTAAAATACATACATATATAGATAACAATATAGAACCCAACGAACATTTTTATCAAACATAACAAAATCACTTAAACTATATACAATTAATCTGATGATATGATTTACCATATGGATAGTAACTTATGTTGAGTTTGAATCGATATGAAACTTAACATTTGATATTTTAATTGTAACATATGTGCTTGTATATAGTATATGATCTAATAATTGTTTTGCTAACAACTATAATTTGTAACACTCCTTTTAATAATTAGTGATTATAAATCCAAAAGTATGCTTATCTGATCCATTAATGTAGGTCCTTATCTGATCCATTAATGTAGGTCCTGATTACAGTAGCTTGTCTGGTTTATAATTTCTTCAGCAACTGAAATGTTGTAGTCGTAATTATAGAATTTTAGTCTTTTTAATTGGCATTATTTTTCTTTAATTTCCCTTACATGCAAGCTTGACAAATTATTCTTCAATTCACCCCTTTTTTTATCGTGACGAAAGTGTCTGTCAAGTATAAATATTTATATTTTGTCTGTGGTGTTTATTTTCCTTAATTCATTTATATTTTATATATATATATATATAAGATCTCGATGTTGTAAAATTCTTGGTTTATTTGTCTGACTATCCCTAGCTACACAATTCAAGGCTGGTTTGGATTGCAGGTTGGATTTGTTAGGGATAGTTAAATTAAGTTTATTTAACCATTGATGTGATGTTTTTTTTTTTTTTTTTGATTGAATGTTTGTGCGATAGGATTATTTCTAAATTTATGTTTGGATTGAATGATTAAAACCTTTTGTAGTGGGTTTATTTATTGACATTATGTTTGGTTGTTAGGTTTATTATTTCAATTTCTTAAACTTCCATAATTGCCCTTAATGAAAAAGGATATTATATTACAAAAATTAATGTTCATTCTCTTTTCAATGAAGAACAAAAATGATCGAAGAAAGCACGCTACATACACACACTTGTGTCTTTATCATCTTCACCTCTCATTCCTAGGATGAATCTATAATTTTGGGCATTTCTTCAAACCATTTTCAAGACCTAATTAGATACCATAAAAATCACAGCCTTCCATTTTAATTTTCTAGAAATTTACAAACACTTGTTAACATTATTCAAATCTGCAATCTTAAAATGTAAAAAGGAAAAAAATTGAAGAAAACAACAGTATAATAGCCAAAATATATAAAATTAGTCGTCCAAAAAAAAAAAAAAGGTTCTCAATTAATGCCACATATTTGAAGAATCAAGATTTCATATGAGACCATTTTCAAGATTACGTTGTTAGAGAAGAAAGAGAATAATCTCAAACTATTTATATGGTGTAAATAATACTATCAATATGGTTATTATGGACAATTCCTACAAAGTTACTGTTGGGCTTAATGAGGGAATTTATAAACCCAACTTTTTGGTGGGTTGCCTAAACCCAAGTTAAGAGACCCTAATCTCATGTATTATCCTATTCCACAACCCGGACCCATAATCTAGCTACCCTCCTAACCCGCAATCCAAACAAAATATAAAGAAGGTTTAAGTGGGTTTATTTTCCTAACATTCAATCCAAATCACCCCTAAGTATCATATTTAATTATTTTTTGTTGATTATGTCTTATGTGACACGGTATGATAGATTTTATTATATGAGACACGTTAATCTATATTCAACAATTAACAAATTATATAAAAATTTGTGAAAATTAGTTCAATTTATAGTTATAAGGATCATCTTATGGTTCTTAAAGAACCTATATGTGTAATCTTCTTAATTACATGAGTTTTTGTATCATCAAATTAATATTTCAAAATGGGAAAGTTGTCAACTCTCGTGTAAGTTTTTGTATTATCAAATTAATATTTCAATTAACGCATTAACATGATTTGACAGCTATGGGAGAAGAATAAATGAGATAAGACGGATTGAGAAATGTTAATAGCGTTAAATATTGTATACTGTGTATCGATAGTTGATCTTTCAAAATTTTGAGTACTTGAATAGATGTACTCACACGGTGTGCTAATAAATGCTACACGATTAGGGAAGTGGGGGAAATTTTGGTTTATAAATACAGACTCCTCTTTTTAATCGTATTAAAGTTGGTCCTTGTATTTATTTTTAAATATTGAATTCCTAATTGACATACAAAATTCGGATTATTAATACTATTAGTCAGTTATTTATTTATTTTAATGATCGTTATTAATCAACTTGGTTTCATGTTTTTAAGAGTGCACTGAAGAATTGCTTTAATCCCTCATGCATCGGATAAGGCAATTTGAGGACCAACTTATTTCGGTGATGGAGACATGCGTGCATTTCCCAATCACATCATGTCAATTTGATATATATATTCTGACTAATTTAATTAAGTGTCATAATTTTCGACTTTTTTTTCTCTATATTATCTTGATTTATTTTTAAAATTACTTTTATATTTATTCAAATTATTTTTAACAAAATCAATGTTTAGAAGTTTTTAGGGAAAGGTATTAAATATCAATTACCTATGGTTTCAAGGTTTGATAGTTTTAACTTTTAAAATACGTCTTTTTCTGACCAAAGAAAAGAGTCATAATCTGTTAGCAAAATAGAGTTTGGGGCCTAACACCATCATATTCATCCTATCTATGTGGTCATTTGATGTCATGTAATTTTCTAGGTATAGGTGTCGAAAGTGATGGATCCCACATTAATGATATTTAAAAAAACTAAAAAAAAAACTCTAAACCTGGAAACTACATGTTGTTACAAAAGAAGAAGAAGAAGAATAATATCATTCTGTAACTTATCCCTTATCATGATTTTCTACTACTTTTATTTAATCTTCTACATTAATGTGTTTATTTTATATAGTTCTATTATGAATGTAAATGCACATATTAAACAATTTCATAATTTTCATCATTGATCAGGGATAATAACATAAAACGATGATGTGAGACCACTTGTCAAAGACAACATAAGATCCAAATATACATATCACAATATAGCTCCCATACTATTCATAGTCTTCCACAAAAAGAAAACGGTAATCAACAAACTAACTTCAAACGCGTGAAACCTTAAGGAGGCAAACATTCTTTAAGTTGCACACCACAAGAACAGCAAGAAGGAACTATGGAGAAGAGAAGCCTCTTTATCTTATATATACAACTACACATTAATTAACACTTAATTATCTACTGCAAAATTGTAGCTGAGGCCACCATATAGAGTGAACACTGCCACCAAAAATAATGATATCATCTAAGATGTTTGGAACATAGACAAGAAACGACAATTACATAGTCTTCACTAGTCTGAAAGAGGAAGAACGAATGGGCCGTTCTGACTAGCTTGTGGGTCTTACGTAGCGGAAGCTACATCAGATTTAATGGTGGAGAAGACATTCTACAGAGCTTTCACCAGTTAGCAGCCAAGCAATATATATATCTGTGTGTGTATATATGAGGAGAAATTAGTGCGGTTGGAAATTACACCTCTATCCTTAAGCGTCGCATTTCAGCTTGGAATGTGGAGCTTGATGTCAAGGTTCGATGAGCAAGAGCCCTTATATCCTCCCTTGAACAGTCTCGTGAAATACGGACTAGCTCCCAAAGAGCTCCTCCAGTTATCATATCTCTCGCATTGACCTCTGTAAACATCGTGAAAATTAATATTTTTTATGCCTTGAGAAATATAAGATATCTTGAAAGTCTGGAACTGATAATTACCATGCTGTGCCAGATGGCAGAGTGCAAGCTCAACGTGACGTCTGATTAGTGAAGCTTCGTTGTTGGCATTTTGTACTATCCATGGCAATGCACCATCTTCTATCAAGAGAGATCGCCCGTTTCTGATCCCTGCAAGAAGTATCACATCATTTTAAATGAGTTGAGATTTATAAACGAATAACATTAACCAGACAGCTGGAGGTAGTACATACATAACAGTTGTAGATTTTATATCATCTAGATTTTTTTTTTTTTATTTTCTGTTCTTGTAAAAGCGAAAGAATTTACCTTGGGTAGATGCCCTCGATTCACACTTGGCAAAATTTGCAATACCACGAGCAACTTGAGAGAGAACATCTGGATGTCTACATCTGACCATCCCTAATAGAGCTTTGATGCCACCTTCTGACCTCAGTCTCGTTTGCAGTTTATCTGGAAAACCACAGACAAGCATTGAGAATCAATAAAAGCACTAAATAATAAAGAAGAGGGGGGAAACCCTTAATTTAACAAGGCAGAGTGCAAATCAATCAGCCAATCAGAGTTAATGAAATCCACATAGATCCCCTCATGTATAGTCCATGGGGAAAGATCCAAATCAAAGAAAGACTGTGAAGAGGTTGAGAGTAGAGTCTTCAGCAATAACAATACCATTGCCACATAGATTAGCAATTGCTCCAGCGACCATTCTCAGAGTTTGAGGATCTTCAGCATCAGTCGCCGTCATTGCTAACAGACAGATTCCACCTTGGGCCATTATCAGCTCTTGATTAGCTTCTGAACCAAAGAAAAAATAATATTGTAGAATTGAGTCAAATGGTAAAATGTGGAATGAGCAGCTTGATTAGATGATTAAGGTGAAGAATCTGTTCTACGAACTAAAACCTATGGAGACATCAAGGAGAGCAAAAGATTATGAAAGATTGTTTAGGTGAAGCACTAAATACAATAAAATAGAAGTTACCGTTCATAGCAAGATTGGCAATTGCACCAGCAGCAATTCTACGAATTGTTTCATCCTCATACGTTCTGAGGAGCATTAACAATGAAGTGAGGCCACCAGCTTCAACTATCTTTCCTTGATTTGCTTCTGTAATATAGCCCAGTTCATGCATGTAAGTTTCTCATGCTATAATGTGAAAATCATTCAAAAATAGTAGTACAAGATGAATATCATAGTATAATAATAGTACAGGACAAATATCACAGAGCAATAGTATTACAACTATACAAGAAAAATACCAAAGAAGATGAGGAGATCATCAATGCACAATTCATTGAGGACAGAAGTTTAGTCTACTTTAAGAAAAGAATGGTATTACTAATAAAGTTTGGGCTAAGGAAATATAGAATAATAAAAATCTCCAAATGACAATGAATGAAGATGAAGTATATATTTTAGGAAATTATAAAGACATTCATCATCTCACAGACTATGTAACCTAATAAGAGAGAGAAAGTAAAACACACCTTCTGCAGCCAAATTAGCCACCACTTTTACTGCATGAATCCGTACACTGGCATCCTCTGACTCAAGCAATGACAGTATCTTTTGCAGTCCAACTGTCACATCAATCGGTAAATCAATACATAACTTGAAGATAAAAGGTAAATGATATGATGAAAGGCCCTAACCAGTACCTTGTTCATGAAGGTTTGTAATAGACGATCTTTCTCCAGCGTTACCATCTCTAGACCGCAAATGACTAAGAGGAGGTAAGCCATCTAAACCAAGTAGATGGTTCCCAGAGTTCACTCCATCAGGATAGCTCCTTGTCTGATAAATATCATGAAATATTAAGCCAATTATCAAAAGTCATGTTTATGAACAAAAAATTCTAAGGAACATTCAAAACTGTTATAATGTTCTACAAATGAAATTACATATACCAAATTTTAAGTATTAACCGTATTCAACACACCCATCAAGTCTATTATAAAAATTCAGGAATAGCACAAAACTAATGGTTTACATAAAACTATCAAGCAAATGGTTTAACAATTTTAGATTAGATGATTTTATTGCAAATAATGGGCAAAAGTTACTCGTTCATAGTAAGAACATGCTTTTAGACTAGATTGAAGAACCTGATTTAGACTATATCCAACACAATAAATGCTTAACATCTATATACACATATATGTAAAGAGTAAAGCATACTTGATTAGCTTCAACAGACTGATGTGCCAATTGACTTCGCAAAACCCTCACTTCTTCTTCAAGTTTCTTTTTCTGACTACTCTCCTCTTCCAGAACTTGTTGAAGGCTAAAGCTGTCAGAGTTTCCACCTGCCAACTACACGACCTTAGTTAGTTATAGATAACCCATCAAATGCATATACAATGAAATACTCAAATTTGTGCCATAATCAAAACCAATTTTGATTAATACCATACCTCCATCTTCGAAAATCTAATTAACTGATTTTTTAAGTTTTGAATTTCCTCTTCAGCTGCTTTTCGTATACGAACTTCATCTTGAAACAATTTTTTAAGCTCTGCTACCTCTTTATTACCAGAATCTGTGTTAACCTGCAAAAAATGTAATCTAATAAACTTAACAGAAGGATTCACATTTGTTTCTTATCAGAGTTGATTAATTAAATTTATTGTAAGAGTAAAAGAATGCAGGCAAGTTCTTGGTGCATCAGGTGAGATCAATGAGGGGAAAACAAAAATGAAAGAGTACAATTGTTTGGTTAAATTTTTTTTCTTTCTTTTTTATTTATTTCTTGGCATAAATATCTGGAGGTGTAAGTAACTATTATCCATGATGCCCTTTTACGTAATATTTTTAGGCTATCTAGATAGAAAAGATAGCACCCTTACTTCTAATTCAAAACATACCTCTTCCATCCTCAGGAATAAAATTTTGTAAAAGAACGTAAAATGAGCTAAACAGAGAACATGGAAAAGATTGAAGTCTATTTCAGTTCCAAAAAACAAGTTAGCTACTTCTTTTGAACCTGCATTCAGAATTCATTCCCCGAGTGCAACTGATTTTCCATGATATTACATAAATGCTTATTAAATGGCTACTACAAACTGCTCACAGAAATAAAAAATTACTGTGGTATGAGATCAACCCCATCTACAATATGCTCTTCCAGCTTAAATTTACTTCTGCTTTTATTTTCTTTTTCTTGAACAAAAGGAAACAATTAAATGCCAATGAAAGAAATATTGCTACCACAATCTGTACACCAGAAGACAAGAGGTATAAGGAATTCGTCTACCACCCTTGCCTCTAACGCTTCCTTTTCCTATCATTGTTCTAAGTTCAGGAGTCAATCAAACAGACAGTTGACTAAATATTAAGAGATTCTTGACAACTAACCAGATATTATGAGATTCTCATTTTTACCAATAAATAGAGCAAGTATCACCACAGCATAGGAAATGACAGTTGCAAAACCATATTACCTCTCCATTCATCGCATGCTTGTGCTGGTTAATGGTCCACTTCTCCTCAAGCTTCTTAATTGACTCCATGTAATCCATCTGACATTTCGTTTTCTCCTCCTAATACAAATGGTGGAAAATAGTCACAACAAAAATCAAGCAACTAATATGATTTTTTTTATTTTTTTTGTTATTCCTAATGGTCAATATTGCCTGGTTCTAGAAATGGATTTTCCAACACAAACTAGACTAAAATGTTTCAATGAATATTCAAAAATAGTATTAAGTTGTCATAACACTTCTACATACCACCCAGAAAGCATCCAAACAACTGTCAATTAACATGAGCTGTTAATTGTTTCATCCATGTGAGAAAGACAGTATAGCCTTCAATATAAAAGATACTGCTCTAAATTTTTTTCTTTTTCTTCCGGCTTAACTAGAACAGAGGTATCCAGAAGTTCAGAGGCATATGAAGGTCTAAATATACCTCTAAGGCTTCCACATAGTTCCTTTCAGCCTCAGCAACACGTTTTTGTGCTTCTAATCTGATTCTCTCAATCTCATTTTCATAAGCCTTTTGCTGTCTTTCGTTTTCAGTAATAAGTCTGTCAATTTCCATCTCAAGTCTTTTGGACAAACTCTTATAATCAAATTCTTCCTTAATCTTCAACATGTTCTCCACCTTCATAGCCTGTGTAAGAATCAGAATTAATTCAAGCATGTATTAATACACTACTTATTTCCAATAACACAATTTAGTCCTTAATGATCATTGTATATATCCAAGAACTTCACTCTTTAACTTGTAATGCAACCAAAAGATTCATAACATCTGACTCTAAAAACTCACCCTTTGTCCAAACAATATGGTGCTGGCAGTCTCTGCTCGATGGCGTGGAGATGGACCAATTGTAACAACTAATGAAGTTCTGGATGTGCCTGCACCATACCAGGGAACAGTAGAACACAAGTTTGACCAACCAAGTTCCAATACAACTATATTTTATCTCTCTATATTTCTTGAGAGTTGAGTGATTATTTGAAATCAGGCAATGGTGAGATTATATGTCAGAACATGGTATAACTAAGAATATTCCCCAATTTTTGTAGAACTTTACAAGGAAGTGTGATAAGATTAGTTCTAGAAACTGCCATAACAAACTGCTGAAGCTCTTAAAATACATGAGTTCATTGGAAGCTTAATTCTAATATATCTTTAAAACAAACAGACATCTCACCTCCAAATGAATCCTTGAGTAACCTTGTTAGCTTCGAATCTCGAACCGGGACATGAGGACTGTTCTCTGCCAAGGCATTTATACATTTTCCTAAAGCACTAAGTGAAAGATTTATAGACTTGGCTTCTTCTAGCATGTGTCCCTCGCTTCCTTCAAGAAACATGTGGAATTATCTCAGATGAATGTTTAAAATTGTACATCACTTAGAAGCAGAACTGCATTCATAAATCTTAAACATCAAAACAAGTATGGCTTTCACTGGCTTTAATCTAGTACCCAAAAAACATTTTTTTTCGATTTTGCATGAACAAATGTGGGCCCTAGATCAGAAAGCAAGTTCAGAGTTGATTTGCTCCAGTTATAGCTCCAGTCTAGGTTCAGTTCAAGACAATTAGGCAGCAGATAATTGTAAGAAGAAACACACAACAGGAAACAAAAGAATGTTTCTTCTCATAATAGTAGGTAAAGTTCCAAGACCTGATTTGTGAATGCGTTCAGAACCAGCAAGATCTACAACAATCAGTTTGCCTTTTCTTAGCATAGGTGGCCTCAAGTTACCAACCAAATTAGAGCGATTTTGCGTTTCAGAAGAAAAATCCTCCCTATCCAATACAGACTTCTTCACATGTACCTATATCATGCAACATGAGTCCCATAGCGCTATTGAGGCCCAAAATAAGAATGCAATATATATACACACACCACACAAACATACGTGTGCATGTGTGTGTGAAGCAAGCAATGCTAAAGTTACCATGAGTAGAGCATGACTCCGGGAAGATTCAGTATTTAGTTTAGTATTAGCAGCAATCCGATGAGCTTCTCCCACGCGTAAGAGTTCAACAAAACTTTGTTGGTCTCTGATATCCACAACAGTTGCCCCTGGCAAAGAAACATCACCTGTTCTTTGGTCCTCAACAATTGCTATATTATCATTTGATGGATTTAGTAGATCCTGGATGGTTTCCATATAAAGCTACAAATGAAACCCATCATTCTAAATTAGAACAGCATTTAATTTCTAGAGGTCTGCTAGAAACAATCAAAACTACACAAAAGAGAAGATGTAATTACTGATGTCACCATTATCTAATCGACTAGATAAATATACAGAACCTGCAAGTATGAAACTAAGATTGAATCTGTCTCTTGAGAAATATTTGCAAGTATATCCTCCATGGCGCGAACCATTATACCCCGAGCAGAGGTGTCTTCATCACCCAGCCGGCCAAGAGTATAAGTCTTCCCAGTACCAGTTTGACCATAAGCCATCACTGTTCCATTGTAACCATCTAAAACACTCTGGGGAAAAACAAGAAATGAAATGAGATAATTATATTAAAGAGAGATGATTACAAAATATCTAAACAAGAGAAGCTCAACTCATCAAAAACAATAATTCTATTGCCGAGCAAGTTATTCAATCTGATGCCCAATGTTACAAAGGTTGTACAGACAAAATGCATAATCCATGAAAGCAGCAAAAGATGCTCACTATAAAAATAATATTGTGAATGAAACTTATCCATCTATTCAGCTGTAACCCATGAATATGCAGGAATATAGAACACACTGGACCCTTTGGAAACGATCAGTATATCACACCCGTCTATAGAGAATATAATGCCCAAATTAGGTGGAAAAGTGGCTCCACAGAACTGACCTCGACAACAGGTTTGGCAACAACTTCATAGACACGTTTTTGAGATGCAAATTCAGTCAGGACTGCATCAAACTCAAAAGTATCTGAATCCCAATTGTTTTTTCGAAGTTTCAACCTTGTAAGCTGCAAGTAAAAATGTAAAAGAAAAATGACATTTAAAGGAAAATTATATACATAGGTGGCAATAGCAAGTATCCTTAAAGGATACTTGAAAGTGGAATATCCACAAGAGGATAAGATCAATTTTTAGTTCTTAAACCTCTGGCTGCAACTCCACACAATCAGCAAAATCTGCATCAGCTACCTGCTCTTCAGCATTTCGAGGTCGCAATCTTACAGCAACTCGGACTCTCCCTGAAACTGTCCCAGTAACATATATGAATCAGACTTTGCTTCCTGGAAGTATTGATCTCACTCGGGTACTATTAAGTTTTAGTCGCGGCAAACAAGATCGGAATTCAAATAGTATGACAAGGCTCAGAGGAAAAGCTTACTGATAAGTTATACTAGTAATAATGATATCATAAGTTGGACATCCATTGTACTACAGCACTACCTAAGATGATTAAGCAACAATGTTTAAACCTTATTTATATTTATATTTTCTAAGGAATGTCCTTAAAAGGAATTCTATTAAAATGATAAAACATCTATCATCTGAACATGAAAAATTGTAAGAGCTCTCACATTACTTCCAAGCATTAGCATATCTATCCATCTACATCATCCAGACTGATGCAAACATGTATCGAAGTCAAAAAGGGATATACACCACATAATGTGGATGCATATATAAAGCAAATCCCTACTCTTGCCACATTGTAGATGTAAAGGTCAACAGTATATCTATCAATGTGAGCAAAGATACTGAAATCATTGCCAGTGTTGGTTTTCTCTTTTCGAGGAAGTCATATCCTGATACCAGGTCCGCAATCTGTCTTACATTTCAGTGAGGTTTTTCAATTCCCTCCTCCCCAAATTCAAGACATAGTTACTGGGAGTATAGATATGCAAAGCACATAAGAAAGGATGCACAGAGGAATCAAAGCAAAAGTTCGCTCTGCATCAAACTTCGGAAAGTTTAACCAATCAATTCAGTTATATATAACAAATCCACAGCACCAATGATGTTGATTCATCCAGCAAATTACATCTCAAAACGAGCTCAAAACGCAAACTAATTGCGAGTGGAATTGATCAATTAGTAGAGCATCATATAGCAATCTCGGAGGAATCAGATCGCGTGAGGCAACAAATGCTAAGAAACTACAACTCACCAGAATCAGCAGCTCCACCGAGCGAAGAGGGGCTGCTGCGGCGGACATTGGACGGCTGGAGCTTCGATTTGAATGAAGATGAAGTACGGAGGTTTGTAGCCTTGTGCACGCCATTTCTGTTGCCAGTAGCCATCTTCTCTCTTCTGCTTCAATTTAAAATTTTAAATGGAAGGAAACAACAGAGAACTGGCAGTGACGCAATATATGAAAAGAGGAGAGAGAGGGGGTGGGGTGGGTTGGGGGAGAATAGAGTGAAGTGATAAGGGTTTTTCCGTCTTTTCACAAGTGCTTTAAGTTGAAAACAAGAGGAAATCGGACAAAGTAAGGATGGTGGGGGGTCCCTACAGTAAGCGGTGCTTTTTAGCAAGAAGGGCATGAACAGGAAGGTCAGGAAGGAATTAAGGCCTTGTTTGGACACCCAATTATATACTTCTGACAACTGAAACTAGGTTTTATTTAAGTTTTGGTCGTTTCACTTTTATGGTATGCTCCTATATATATATATATATATATATATATAAACACTCCCCTAAATATTTTACTGTCCATGCTACATTTGAAAAATAAATCAACACTTATATGCATCGGTAAAGATTCAGAGTTAGTTTTCCTAGTTTTTAAAAGAATTAGGTATCTATCAGAGTTGAAAACCCCACCGAGATGTGATTGATTAGTACATGGGTTTATTTCGAACAGACAAGTTGACATATATTGATTTATACGTTTTTTATCCATTTTAGAAACGTACTGAGGAGGTAAAATGACGGAAATGCCACCGGCATAAAGGTGTGCAGGATGTTTTTGGTGGGACCGCCCTCAATTTAGGAGACCGATCGTGGAAGGCGTTGAAATTACGAAAATGGGCTTCCATTATCAGCACGATGTGGAGCACCAAGCAGTACTTGAACTGCCTCAAAAGAAGAGCGAGAATCTAGGCGACTCCACTCTTTAGGTAGGCCGGACCAACTTCATTGGCCCAATTGTATCTGGATTTGGGCTTCCACTAAAAATGGATTTCCACAACCACAGCCCATCTTTAATTTTCAATAAAAAAATATGTACTATAAAGTAGGATTCATGAAAAAAAAAAAAGGGGACCTAGATCACCAAAAAACAAAAGTGAGAATATGTGTTCTCCCGAATAATTAGTTTATATACACAAACTAAAGACATCATGAATATGAACAGAAATACACAAGAAAGTCGTTTACCGCTGGGCGTATGGTTCGTTATCCAACAGAATCTTCTTGGGTGTCATCATCAACATCCATTTCATCATCGCAGATTGCTCTTCCACTGCGAACTGTCTCAGCGTCGGACACTTCTTGACTACCATCTTTTTTCTGATTGTCGTCATCACTGCAACCTTCAGTATCGGAATCAAAAGCTACTCCTCTTTCAGATCCCACTTGATCATCACTTTCAACAGCACGACTAAACTGCTCCTTCAAATCAGGAGCAACGATGCCAATCATCTTGCTAAGTGCTCGACGTTCATGGTTTCTCCTAGCAGCAGCTTCAGAGTTGGTGGCTGGGATGTGTTGGCTCTCAGCAACCAAACTGCTGGAATCATGTACAGGTACACCACATTCGTCACCATCTTTACTCCCAGGTGAATCGTTCTCTCCATGGATTGAAGGAGCTGTGCTGCATGCCCAGCTGCCCATGACTTCTGAAGCCAACAGGTCCGTTGTTTTGATCGTCTCTCCACCTTCTGTGTCGTCCATTGGATCCTGACCGTCGGGCTGTGAAGGTTCTGGAAGAATCCTTTCAGTTTGTTTGGGTGCTTCAGGTGTACTCACGTTATCATGAACCTGCATTGTAGTATTCAAGTCAAAATTCTGGCCACTCTGATTTCCGATGCTTTCAGTCTCGAGTACTTGCTCAGTTTCGATACCGGCCGCTTCGAACATTTGTGGTGCGCCAACACCCTCGGTATCAGGGATTTGCTCAGTTCCGATACCATCTCCAGTTGAAGAGGGAGCAGTGCAAATGCCATTAATATCAGAGCCAAACCCACCCCGAGGATTATTACATTCGCGGCTCATGATTTCTACCTCCTGTGTGTCTAGAACGTTTTCTTGGCTTTTGGCATTGCAGTCGTGCTTCTCTGTGGCACTTGCTTCGTCACTTGATGACTCGACTTGATCCACGCCATGGCCATGGAAGGCACCAGATCCTGTTTTAGCTTTCTTGCTGCTTTGATGAGCCTCTTCCTTGTCTCTCACGATTGATATATTTTCATTGCCATCAAAAACTCGATTGAGGTCAATATCGATTGATGTAGTCTCATAATTCTCTTCATCTTCTAGTGTCCTTTGCATTGACTTGAGCTGTTCTTGCTGCTTCACAAACAACACGGATATCTCCTCTGTTGTGGAATAGAAAGCACGAAGCTGTGTCTCGCTGAAAGAAAAGATCATCTGGAATTACTATCCAGCAATATGATTCAAGGAAACATACTACCACTCAGTATTACGAATTTCAACATCAAGATACTGACATGCGACATAAACTCTAGTGAGCAAAAGCGCACAAAAATACAAACAAAAGGAATAACAAGAGTGCAAAGCTATCAATATGCTACGTAGATCAGGGATACGTGATTTTCTCAGACTTGTGATTTGACCCATATCTGCTATCAGATCTTTAGTCTTTTTTTTAATAAGCTTAGTAGGAGTGGAAGGAAGGGGATAAGTAATACTAAATAACTTGCGTGTCTCAAGTTCGAACCCGGGACATCACACAATCTGCACCATAAGGTGGATACCACTTGAGCTACAAGGCTCATGGTTATCAGATCTTTAGTTTAAAATGCCAAATCTGGATAAATCTGAAATAAAATCCATAACATATTCTTCAACTTTTACCGAAGCATAATTCTTTCCCTAGCCCCTTTTAGCCTTCGCCTTTCAAAATCAAGATCCCGCATTGCTGCACTGATCTCAAGTTCAAGAGCAGACACCTTTGACCATGCTTCCTCTCGAGCTGCCTGCTACAACAGCACAAGAATCCAAGTTTAAGATGCATAAAAATGTGCAGGCAAGTCTACTTAATCTTTTTTGCTTATATTTAGAGTGATGTGGAGAAATGAATATAGCAGAGTACTGACTAAAAATACAAGAAAGAATATTCTCGTAGAGCAAATCCCCTACCTTTTCATGCTCAAGTTCTTTCTTTAGTCTTTTTCTTTCATTTTCAAGTTCTTCAACCCTCTAAAAACACAAAAGCTTAAACATAAGCAAAACATAAAACTGGTAGCGATTATTTTTTATAATAGAAAATCATAACTTGGTAGGCAGCAGCAGCAGCAGAGTTACTTTTCTATTACTGGCAAAAGCTTGCTGCTCCTGATGGACTTGACCCTCCAATTGGCGCACTTTGTTATCAGAGTTGACCAACTTTTGTCTTGTATCTTCCTGCCATGGATACAAGCAGCATTACGTACCAATTTAAAATATTGATATCCCAAAGCAAGATGCAGATTTAGGAAAGATTAATGAAACATACCAATTTGGACCTCAATGTTTCAACTAACAAACATCTTTCTTTCTCTGCCTCCTGGATAAACAAGTTGTAATTTAAGTAACCGAACACGAAAAGCCACAACTTTGGAACAAATTTATCATCTTTACCTGAAGCTTATTTATCATTTCTTCTTGCTCCTTCTCTCGTCTCAAAGCAGCATCTGACACGCGTTTCATTTCCTGTGTGGCCTCACCTTGAATTCTCTGTACAGCCATTTTCATATCTACAGAAGCTTTCTCGCGCTCTTCTCTCCTCTGATCACGCTCGTCATCCAATTGTAATTTCAGTTCTGATATAGAAGCCTTCTGGCTGATTTAGGCAATCAAAGATCAAAAGGTTTGTGTGCATCTTAAACAATATATGATTCAAACTGATCTTTTCATATTTAGACAGAACCATACTAGAATGTTCTTAAAGACAAGCTCAAATAATTCAACTCTATTAATCATAAACACAAATAGAGTTGTCGCACGAAGATTTCTTCTACACACTTCTAAATGCCATCAGCATAAATTAGCCAAGAGTTCCACCTGACTTTCTCCAATCAGAAAAGATAAGAGAAAAATATATATATATACCAAACAAATGACTTAACACAGCCGCCCCTGTTTTACATTAAAAAGAGTTTCAAATAACCCTGTTAACATACTCCCTCCGTTTCATATTAATTGACTTTCTAGAGTCAAGATTTTGTCTCATATTAATTGTCTTTTTCACTATTTTACCGCTATTTTTTCCAATTTTACCCTCAATCTCAATCTTTAAAAGATTTTTTTAATTTATATTAAGTAGGAAAAGTTATAGTGAAAGAGTTGAGGAATAGAAAATGAAAGAATCAATTTGATTTTGAAAGGGATGGGAGAGATAAATATCGCCTAAGGGTATATTTGTCCAAATTCTATGTTTCTTATCTATGACAGAAACTCCAAAAAGACTATTAATATGAAATGAAGGTAGCATAATGAAGCAAAGATTCCAGAAAATGTTATAAGTAAAATAAGTAATCTAAGAACAAAGTATATACCAACTGAATAAGACAAATGGGGGTATTATGAAAGGTTACTTCAATACACCTCTCACCTATTAATTATCTCATTAGCCTCCGTGCATGACTGCATGGATGCACTAAGCCTTTCATTGAGTTCCTCAATCCCATGTTTTTGTTCAGAAGATAATCGACCTAGCTCTGTTAGTTCCTTCTCTTTAGCTTCCAAAGACTGGTTCAACTGGCTGATCTGCTCTAGATACGATTTCGAAACTGACTCTTTCAGTTCCTTCATTTCCTGCAGAAGAAAATAACATATATGATCTTTGGTACTCACACAAACCATCTATCACATATTAAAAGTTAAACATAAGACTGAAATCCTTGAAATAAAATGATTGATATCATATCTTTATTGGATTTAACATGAAAGTGAAGTTCACAAAGAGATTAAAAATATGGTAACTAAATATGGTTCAAATGGATCAGTATCTAAATCCTGAAAAATGAAGGCCTCATCTGGCTTCTTCATACGTCAATAGTTCAGCTCCGTTAAGCCATTTAATCAATCAGCTCATATTCCAAGAACCATACACAACTTAAAGATTAAGATTCAGGTGCTACTTGGGACATCATAATATGAATTTGAATGGCAAGAAAAGAAGTTTTGACGAACAAAGCAAAGTATGATATATTAATTTTAGAGGTCGTTAAACAACATTATAACTATTGTCTGCATTCTGCAAGCTGCATGTAGCCGTCGCAGCAGCACCAAGTAAAGCCAAAAACAGAATAATGATGAAACTCTTAGAGGCAAGCCACTACAAGTATACTATCAACACTTATATTTGCTCCTGTCCAGCTCAATATGAACTAAATGCAATGTGTCAAGGAATACAGTAGAAGTTTAATGGATATTCTCTCAATGGCTTCTGGCTACTATACAATGACTCCAATTTAAATTACAAACATTCACGTCCTCTAATGCTCTTCGCATAATTATAAATCCTTGGCCAGAAAGTAATATACAACTTTCCAAAGCATTCCTTTTGAGTTCTTACACAGTAGGGAACCATCAGTTATTCTATAGAACACTTTACAACGATGGCAATTACGCAGTTTCTAGATGATAAAAAGAAATAGAAGATCCTGTATATATATGAACCATCATATAACTACTGAAAAGCTGACTCCATAAGAGGACTCAATGCATAAGGAAAGACATACAGTTTCATGCTTCTCACTAGATGCACGGTTTTCAGTCATCAGGGTTTCAACAGTTGCAACTTGATTTTCCAGAAGTTTCCTGAGCTCCTACATATACATCCAACACATTCTTAAAAAACAGACAAAAAACTTGGAAAGGAAAAGAACTAAAGTTTAAATTCATAGTCTTGACACTACAGAATTGAGGTAATACTACAGCAGTCAGTAAATATTGGCAGTCCATGTAAATACCATATTTGATCTTTGAAGGCTCCGAAAATCGTCCAAGGAGATTGGACCATCAGAAGCTCCTAAACCAATTCCTTTCAGTCTCTTGTTGTCAGCACAATATTCCTCTTCAAGAAATAAGCAAGTTATAATTTAAATCTCATCCAACCTAACATAATGCTTTATATAAAACATGCAATTATGTCTGAAACAATTACCTGGTTTTCTCTTCAAAAACCTACTATCTGATGTACAGGACGACTTCTGAACTTCCCGAAATACAAATGCAAAAGCAAGTTCTGAAAACATGGACAAGAAAACAAGGTCACAACACAAGTTTTATGGAAGTTGTTTTTCTTGGGGATGAGATCTACCCTAAAAATATGTTTACTTAACACAGTAAATCAACAAAAGGCTTAACACATTCATCAAGACAAAGGATAATACAAATAATCTAGAAACCCTAAGCCTAAAGAAAAGTTCACATATTCAAAAATAATAATAGAATTTACTTCAATAAAATTCAACTGTACCATTTTGGGGAAGAAATGCTATAGAAATGATGTCTCCATGGTGTAGCTTTGCTTCAGGGCTACTTTTGTTCAATTTAACAGAGTTTACATATGTGCCATTTGTGCTGTAAAAAACTTGGAAACATCAGAAAAGTAACGGAAATTAAATCCAGTAATGGATATTTGTCAAAGATATTTAACCTAGAATCTTTCAAGAACACGGAACAATTTTCTGACTGCTGTTCTGTATCTTCAGTAGCAATCCTCTTCCGATAAATCTTGCAATGATGAGCACTAACTGCAGGTGCAATGATCTGGAAACGAGGATCTTCTACTAGCCGACCAATGTGGTGTTCATCAGAAGTCAGAAGCATATTCATTCCCTGATATGTTACTTGCATAAAATGCAATATCAGAACAAGTAGTCCTAAAACATGAAAAGCACTGCTGCACATACTAACTTTCCACAGCATGCTCTAAAGATGGAGAAATCAAATTAACTAAGTAACCTCATAGACATCATATTTCCCTGTGAAGCAGTTGAAAATAATTTTAAAAACACAATCAAATGAGAACAGCTATATCCCTAGGTTGATGTTCTTCCAAAAAAGCATGTTCGCAGTATGCACAAACCTGAAAAGAGAGAATAATTCATCAAATTACTTAAAAGAATTGTCCACAAATTAAGCCATCATAGATGCCTTAATGGGTTGCCCATAAGTTCTTCAAAATAGCTAACAACTACTGCATGGACGATTTGAACATATAACAGTTACATAGGAGCATATCCGACAAACTGACTATAAGACTGAAATCAGCCAAAGCCAGCAGCATTAAATCCTCAAAAATTTTACATAATTCTGAATTATTTTCATACAGAGCAATCAGAAACAGAAAAAAAGAATAGATAAATAACATCACACTGTTGGTTTTTTTTCCTAAGAAGCAAAAGATTTCAAGTAACTTCATACAATACCTAGATTTTTTCCCTCTCACCAAATATATAAGGGTATTAAATTTGTTCACATGTTAAAAAGAAAAAAGAAGAAGAAGAAGGAAGAACCAAATAAGGAGTGTTATGCAGAGAAAATAAAAAATTGGAAAGCATCTGATTCAATTCAAGAAAATTACCCAAAAAAAAAAACAAACAAACAAACAAACAAAGAAAAGAAACTAGGAGGCACTATACCTGATTGCGCTTCCGTGCCTTCTCTGTGATCGCTGTGAGCACTCCCCAAACATCCGGATCAGAATACTGAAGCGGCTGCGCAGCGACTTTCGCGGCCACTGAAGCAATGAACTGTTTATTATCCTGCACGTTTCTTGAAAAAATAGAATTACTGTTATTACTGCCGCTGCCATCGCCGTCGCCGTCGCATCCATTGTTGGGCTCGTCAGAAGGTCTTGAGTGGGCGATGGACGGGGATCTTTGCACCGATTTCGGGCTCGGGATGGGCTTCGCCGCCTGAGAAGCCGATGACACTTCTTCATTCGCCATTCTCCCAGTGTGTGAACAGGTTCTGATAATGGCGCGGATTTTGAAAACCCTAGTTCTTTTATGTTAGTGGTTTGGGATTTCTGGGTTATGGCGTATTCAGAAAGCTAAGAAAATTTATTTTTACCTTTTTTCTATTTATTTATTATTATGAGTCAATGACATCAGAGAGGAGGACAGTGTTTGGGTTGGGCTTATTATGGCCCATCTTCTCATTAACTCGAATACTCTGCTCTATTTTTAAAGTATCTTGGATAGTGTTTGGGCTGGGCCCATTTTAACTTTAACCCAGATACTCTATTTTATTTTTTATTAGAACCCAGATACTTTTATACACATATAGAGATAGCTCTTAAAATAATGGTTTAAATATTTAATTAATTAGTTTTACACTTCACAATTTAAATTTTATTTTTCTACAGGCTGTTATTTGAAATCCATGAATTGAACAAATTGCAACTTATGATGAAATTTTCATATGAAATTAGGGATTTTCTATATTTCCATACTTTTTAAAATCATTTTAGAAAATTCAAAATTAAATTATTAGAACTCATATTTGATAAATGAATTTCTACATTAATAGAATAATTTCATTTGGGTTAAAAAATATTTATTAAACATGAATTCTAATAATTGAATTTTGGTTTTTCTAAAATTACCCCAACAATTGTGGAATTATAAATAAAAAAATAAAAAAAACCTTCAATAGGGTGGGAAAATTAGTCGGAGGTTGCAACTTGTACGATTCGTGTACTTAAGGTTGCAATTTGTCAAAAAATAAAGTTAAATATTGCAAAGTACAAAAACACTAAAAATACATGTTAATTTAAATATTTAACCCCAAAATAAACAAGCTAAAATTTAATATTCTTTTTCGTTAGCTAGCTTATATAACATTTTAGTATGATTCAACACTTGATAACTTGTAACATTATAGAGTTAATTAAATCTATCATATTGAATGCATGTTATATATTTCGATAATCTATATATATAAAGAAAGAGTTGTGTCTCTCTAGAGCATGATATGTCGACATTTTAAATGACTCTGAAGCTGTCATGTGTCATCTCTCTCACTCTCCTTCAATCTATATCTTTCTACTCTTCATTCTCTTTATAACCGTTTCGGAAACCGCCACATCCATTTTTTATCATCTATCTCTCTACATCTTCACTCTCTTTTATTAATTTCGGTTTCTTTCTTTCTTTTCAACACCCTCTCTCACACCCTAATTTATGGTTTCTTCACTCTCTTAAGAATTTGTGTGTTGTGAAGTTAGGAAGGAAGAGATTATGTTTTATGATAGAAGATGAGAAATTAGAGTAGGAAAGTGGAGACGAGAGAAATGGGGAAGCAATGTCGATTGGTGTGAGTGTGTCGGCCAAGGTGGCGATGAAGAAATCGAAGAGTTTTGGTTATTTGGTTACAATTGTTATTGTTACTAGTAATCGTACCCGCGCGATGCGCGTTTTTTGATATAATGTTGGTAAATATTAATTATTTCATATACAATATAGTGTAAGTACTTTTAGTATATATAATACAAATATAATATTTAGTAACTACGAAAATATAATTTTGCTTAAGATAATTCAATTCACAACAATATATCGATATTATACATATCCAATTCACTAATCTATAATTAATACTAAAAACAAAAATATCAATATCATGATTTTCAAATCAAAATTATAAATTCTACCTGTAAAGTTTGTAAGTTTTTTACAAACTTCTTTATACACAACAATTATAGTCGAAACATTTTTTTTATCATATGTGCTACAAACTAATATTTTCAGTCACTTAAATTAAATATACTAAAAAAAATTATGAATTAAAAATAAAATCCAATTATTTAAATTAAATACATGTGTGTGTGAGTATGTATATATAAAAACATTAATTGATATAGCAATAAAATTAGAAATTTTACGTAGGAACTTGATGCAAGCACTGTCAATTATGTATTTTCAACCTTTTATTTCAAAATAAATTGAATTACAATTTTTTTTTATTAATATCGCTTAACATCGAAGATGGCAGATAATTATTCATTTATAAGTATCACGTAAATTAATTGATATAGCAAGACATTGATCATTACAATTTAAACGCAACACATAATCAAAATGTAGTAGTAGTCTACGATTATGATGATGACAATATAATTAGAAACTAAACATATAATTTAAATAATCAGGTGAACCATATAAATTCAAAATGTGCACTTTCATATAAAAATATACAAAGTCCTAAGTGTAAAATAAAAGACTAAAATTTTATTTGATTATAAGATATTTATAATTTAAAAAAATATTTAAGATGACATATAATCAGACTAAATACATATTATATATACATATATGTATATACACACATCTTTAATAGTGTTATATTTATTTATTAATTTATATTATTATGGTATAAATTATCCTCATGCAAATTAATATTTATTATTTAAATTATTGTTTGGATATCTATTATTGATTTTTAATAAACTCTTCAATAAAAATTAATTTAATTAAGATCGATAAAATGAGAATAAATTAATACAATATTTATATTATTAGATCGAATGGATTAAACAGTAAAAATGCAAAATAAAAATTTGTTGATAGAACACTTACAAATATTAATTTAAAAAATATTTAGAATGACATAGAATTTCACACTAAATACATTATATATAACATATATGTATATAAACGCATCTTTAATAGTGTTACACTTATTTATCAATTATATTTATATTAAATATGATACAATTATCCCCAAACAAATTAATATTTATTATTGAAATTATTGTTTGAACATTATCTATCGTTGGTGTATAAGAAATTATTCAATAAAAAATAACTTAATTAGTATTAATAAAATAAGAATAAACTAATACAATATATATTATAAATTGAATGGAATAAATAATAAAAATGCAAAATAAAAATATTGTTAATGTGGCACTTTTATGTTGAGAAAATAGTATTTCTGTAAATATCTCAATTTTTCCTCTATTACTATAGTATGGAAATATATAGATAAATTTATCTATTTATTTTTTCTTTTGAGTTTCTATACAATAAATATAAAATTAAATGTATTAAATATTAATATTTATGTATTTTTTTATTAATAAATTTAAAATAAAAGTTATTAATGATTTCTTAAAATGGAAATATTTAATAAATGAGACATTTATTGTAGTTATTTTTGACAGAATATTCTGCTTATATATATATATATATATATATAGATATATAGATTTCCAATTTTGAGATTATTTGCATGACTATTATGGTTGTTTACTATAGGTTTGCTTGGCAGATGTATGTTTCTATTTCCACTCCCTTTCTTTTTTCTTTTTTCTTTTTCCACTCAAGATTTAGGGTTGATTTTGGTCATTTTAAGTTGAAATTACAATGAAGACACACACACTCTCTCTAAAAAATTGTGGTGCAGGATGGAAATGTACCTTATGCAGAAATATTTTTTACATTTACTCTCTTTATTGGTGCTGCTGAAAGTTTCTTGATTTTTAATTAGCAAAATGAATTTCTTGATTTCATTGTGTAATATTGAATGAATAGTTGTTGAGATTAAATTCTCAACTGAGGATGAGTTCTAGCCTAGATAACCTTATAAAGTTTTTTGTCATGCTTCATTATGGCTTATGCATGAGGTTCAAATAGTTTTACTTCAATTAATAACCAAATTTCAAACTCAAAATTAGTTTTTCTATCATAAAGTTGGTTAGCTGGGACTACCGCTCAATTTAAACTTTAAGGTATATTTTGCTTTTAAGGTATCATAAAGGTTATATTTTGTGTAGAAAGCAATTTTTGCTTTAAACTTATAAGCACAGATCATTTTCTTGTACTCTAATATAGCTTTTGTAGATCAACTTGAGTGAGTATCATAGTGTAAAATCTATGTGCACATCTAAACCACACTTATATCTATATTGTAAATGGCAGCTCAATATTGCACTTTAAGGTTTTTTTTAATCATGTGATGAGTTATTGTTTTCAAGATGATATATAGAATTGCTCAAATGTACGATTTAGAGACTTTTCTTGGTTTGAAAATGGAGAAATCAAAAGGTGAAGTGGTTACACTTTGTTTGAAATACAGGGTCATCTGGTGGTATACTATGTAGAGATATGAAACATGTAAGTGAATAGTGGAATGATACAAGTATGAATAATTAAACCATCAACTATTAGTTAAAATATGTTCAAACATAAACACTCAATTAAGATATGAAAAGTAGATGATATATGAAGCCGTGCAACGCACGTGTCCAATTCTACTATGATAAATAACCTGATTTATTTTTGTATTTATCAAGTTTGCTTAGAGTCCACAAAACTTGAATAAGTTTATGAGCCATAATACGTTCAGCTCCATGAAAAACAAACAAAACTCTAAGTTATAAAATTTTGCAAATTCTCTTGTGCATCAAATACATGGATCTAGATTGGTGGGTGACCTGATCCGAATCCACGCCCATTATGTTATATAGGTGTAACATTTACGTTATATAAATATGATCTTTATATACAAATTTGGTGACTTTTATATTCAGTAACTTTGAAAAAATGAAAGTTTTCAAATATATATATATATATATATATATATTAGTGCATTTTTTGGATGAACATAGTTTTATGTGATATTACTCATACATTTATGTCATATTAGCTGCACCTTTATATATGATATAAATGTGTAAACTAATATTACATAACAGTGCAGTTAATATCAAATAAAAGTAAATATATACAAATTTTGCTAATTTTTTTTTCTTATAAGTTGGAATGTATAAATGTCACTAGATTTGTACATAATAGTCACATTTATATAACATAAAAGTGTTACACATATAACATAACACAAAAACTCATGTGAGACGGTCTCACGGATAGTTTTCGTGAAACGGATCCTTATTACCCATGAATTGAACTCATATCCACAAATTTTCATATGAATTGCTAAGTGTGGGTAATGGGTTAACCAGTCCCACGAAAAAAGATCTGTGAGACGGTCTCACACAAGACCTACTCATAACATAAAGGTAATAGTCTGAACCGACAAAATAAAATTCAAACAAAAAAAATGCATGAATCTGGATCAACCCTGACCTGGTCCGGATTATATGTGCACCTGATGTACAGGAGACCAACTCATAAAATTTATGAGTAAGTCTCGTATGAGACCCTCTCGCGGATTTTTTATGTGAGACGGGTCAACCCACATCCCTATTTCACAATTCATATATAAATTTATGGAAATTGATTAGATTAATGGGTAAAAATGATTTGTCTCACGAAAACTATCCGTGAGACCGTCTCACGCAAGTTTGTGCGAAAATTCATATTCAATTAGTTTATCACCTGTTGAAGATCCAATTTATTGATTTCCTATTTAATAAAAGAAACATATGTTACCACTACACATATATCGCATTATTTTATAAACCTGGGAAGAAGTCTATCTCACGAGCTAGTTTTATTACATTAAATAAAATATTAATTTCCCCTAAAAAAGAGAAAATTAGTCAAAAATTAGAAAATCAAGCCCCTACTTAAAAAAACCCGTCCAACAGGAATGGCTGCGATTACCAATATAAACTTTAGTATAACATAGCCATACCAACTGAAGAAGTTAGAAGTTCTTTAGACATCAACAGCCATTCAAGAATCAACTAAATTATACTGTACTGATATAAAGCATAGAAGTCTACTGGACCAGGCACAACATAGTACCATATTCCTTGAATTTAACCTGCAAGTGGGTTAGCGTGAATTGTTATACGGTTGATCCTGATCTCCATAAGAGGTCGATCTCCTGGACCTGTTGGAGCCTGACAAAATGCAAACAATGTCCCACAATTAGCATCACGAATCAATATGAAAGAATGTTGCCGGTTTTTTAAGTTTAAAGTGGATCGGTTAGTTTGGAGCTGGAGAAGCTACAGAATAAAACCACAATTTTCAAAATGTCATCCCAATACATTGTCTAAACCATAAATGAGAATGGATAAAAGCCTTGGGAGTACCTTTTCCATTATATCAAGCACTTCAAATCCATGAATTACTTTACCAAAGATGGTGTAGAGTCCGTTAAGATGAGGTTGCTTGCCATAAGTAATGAAAAACTGGCTTCCATTTGTATTGGGTCCACTATTAGCCATGGATAATATACCTCTGGCATTGTGCTGGATCAGAATCAAAACAAATCAACATACACTCGTAAAAGCAGGTATGCATGCCATGTGATTAATTTCGTTTCTTTGGGCTAACAATTGATATCATGATCAACACATTAATTAGGTGCTACAAAAAGCAAAACTAGTTAAGTTAATCTGCATGAATTTAGTGTTGAGGATTTTTTGATCAAATAAGTAACTTGAGTAGTTACAATCAGTGTTTTCCTTACTGGTGTTTAGTATATTAAGATTTCCAGCTTAACTGAATTAACAATTTGAAGAAAAGACCATAAGATCTCATCACATTGATGCTCTCTTTTTTCTGCTTTGATCCATGTACGTGTTTGTTGCATTGATGTAAGTGTGCTTAGATGTGCAAGTGAAAACAAGACAGAAAGACAATGCCTGAAATCCTCACAGAGGTTACCTTGAGAGACTCTCTTATCTCATCATTCAACTTTTTACCCCATATACTTGTACCGCCCTTGCCAGTATTAGTTGGATCACCACCTTGTATCATGAAACCCTTAATATTTCTATGAAATATGGTCCCATCGTAATATCCACTTGCACACAGCGCCAAAAAGTTCTGTAATACAGTTTTACCAGTTAGAGTAGAATAATGTTTTATAAAAAATAAAACCTTGTGTTCATGAATTGGTAGTCAAAGTATAATACACTAGACTCCACAGTAGTATAAATAATAGAGGTATGTAACATGTACATGAGAACACATCTCGTTGTCAATGGTAACACCCATGCAAAAAATATAACATTGAGTCAAAAGAATAGTAAACCTTGAGATTACACACATTTGAAGTAGAGAAATTTATTCCAAAGCATTCATTCCAAATTCTTGCTTACAGTTACAAAGGTACCTTTATTGAATGTAATCTCACTTAGTCTATAGAAACTCTGATCATGATGTCTCATAAAGTAAATACTACTAAATCATAAAACTACACTCAAGATAAAAAGTTCAAGTCCACACTGCTAGTAACACTGCAAGAAGGAACCATTTTCAGTAGAACTCTCAAAAGGAACAACACCTAAATCTCAATACTAAATTAGTGTTAAAAAAGCAAGTTCATACAGTCAGTAGAACAGCAAGCTGGAAGGCTATTCTTCGGAATTATGACATTCACAACATACATTTAGTTCTTATGGAATCGGGAAACCATATTGGAGAATTGTCCAAAACTGGAAGAAAAATTAGAAGTTACAGGAAACAGCATAGCATAATTACTCCAATACTAAAATTAGATTATGAAGAAATTGAAATGGAAATTAAATGACAAACTGGAGAATGAGAGTTTGGAACACTACTCTTTATGTAAAAAGTTAGAAACTTCATAAGCACTTAGAGACCTGCTTATCCTCTACAATCTCTAATATGCTTTCCCAGAAAAACTTGATGTTACATATGTGTGTGTGATTGAATTAATATCCTGACTCAAACATTGTTCATAATAAAATAACTGAATTGACTCAACAAGACTGGAAAAGCAATAAGATCAAGTAGCACCTAATGTCATATGCAGAAACATCCAAATATATGAGAACTTGGATTCATGAAAGTCATTACATAAATCACAAAACAAGCACATGTGAACCTAGTATTGAATTCTATCAGAAAACACAAGGCTTTCACATTTTACAGTTTATGCACCAAACCAAAGTAAGAAGTATCACTCTATCTTTCAGTTCTACAACTTTATCAGCTGAAAGCCAATAGCACCACAAATAAGTTTTCAAACCATCACTCAACAATTACCATCATTTTGCTTTCTTACCCACCAGCATCCTGATTATTCACTTCATCAAAAAGCATAATACAAGAACTGGTAAAATCAATTTACGCACATATACACATTCAAGCACAAAAATTAAACATTGAACATAACAAAAGGCACGTACTTCAGCCGTTCTGGGAACCTCGTCGCAGAAGATTTCGCACTTGATGTCGCCCAAATTAGTGTGAAGCGTCACCGCCTGCAAAACCATGAAAAAATTACGGCATACAAATGAAAATTTATTGCAATATTGCAAGTTTCGATACACCAGCGCAATGAATTGAAACTGTTCGATTAAATTCCTGAACCAAGAGAAAAAAACAAAAAAAGAAGAAGAAGAATTGAAGAAAGGAGAACGGCACTCACCATTTCGTATAAGATCGAGAGATTATCAGAACTCGAAGTGACTACTTCGAACCAGCTCCTGCGTTGAAGTGCTGTTCTGCAGTATTCTCTTATATTCCTCTTCTTCACGATTTCAAGCAAAATAATGTCGACAAAGTTGCTTCGCTATTTATTCGGGAGAAAATGCGTATCTATATATATAAAGAGAGGGTTGTGTCTCTTCTATGCTTGACAAATAAGCATTTTCAAGGTTTTATAATTCGACAAGTGGCAATCTATGTAATATCTTACGTGTCATTATATTTTTTATTTATCAAGAAAATATATGAAAGGTTGAATGAAGATAAAAAGTCTACATCTCTTAATTTAGTTATGAATATATGAAAAGTTTTATCTCTTAATTTAATTATGATTGATATGAAAAGTCTTATCTCTCAATTTATATATATACACATATATATGTATATATCATCTCCTATGCTTGACAAATAAGCATTTCTAAGGCTTCTTATTTCGACCAGTGGCACTATATGTAATATATTACGTGTCATTATGTTTTTTATTTATCAAGAAAATATATGAAAGGTTGAATGGAGATAAAAAAGTCTACATCTCTTAATTTAATTACGAAGATATGAAAAGTTTTATCTTTCAATTTAATTATGATTTATATGAAAAGTCTTATCTCTCAATTTATATATGTGTGTATGTATAGATTCATGTTCTTTACTTTCCTAAATTCGTGATGTTCTTTATCTTCTTGAGTTTTTTGTAGAAATAGTTGTTTTTCCCATCATGATGTTTTTCAGGTATGTTCTGTCTAAATTCCCAACTTTGCTTGAAGGTATATCTAAAGTCTTACTGAGTTGATGTCATGCGAAAGAACCAACAATTTATAACCTTTGAAGGAGCGTTACTTTGTGACAAACGAGCGATCTTAGCAGAACTCAAGTTGTAAGGTAAATGATGTAATCACTTTGTTAATTCTCCTGATTGTATAACGTAATTCTCTTATAGTAAGTTCATTCTTGAGTGCATAACTTTAATTTAAAAGGGCAAAATGGTGGCTTAACAGCACTTTAGTAGCTTAGTTACATGTTGTGCCTAAGAACACCTTGCTATGGATGTAATATTCACTTTTCAACTTTAGAATTATACAAATTGTTTATATCTCCAGTAACTAATGTTAAACATAGCGTGACTTTCTTTTCCATTGTCATAAAAACATTGTTTATTTTGATTTTTTTTTTTTTTGAAATTGTCATTTTGTTTCTTAATTCTTATGTGATAGAATTGTATTGATTGGATTGTATGATATTTCATGAAGGATTAGTTTAACGCTTCATTTTCATTTTTTTAATCTTTTTTTTCTGATCAACTTTGTATTATTGTTTCAAGAATCTATGAACGGTGAGAAGCATCCATGAGATCCTTGGTGTATATTTTAAAGTTTATTTTGTCTTTGACCCATTTTAGATTATATCTTTTCACGCAAAGTTTAGGTTTTAAAATTCACAATTCAATATTTCATTATTAAAAATGTATTAATATGTTCAAGACGGTTATATTATATGCATGTATGCATGCTTATTTGGTGTATATTATGCATTTTCTCTCATAATATATAAATAACAAAAAGATGCATTAATTTATGTGATTTATCTATAAAAAAATGTAGAAGAACAATGTTTTAAGGAAATTGTTTCTCAAGTAACATCACTACAGGTCTTTCAAGAAGATTTAAGTTTACCTTGGAAAAATGATTCACTATGCATTCATAAGGAAGGAAGTTGAATATTGTATTCTTTATAACTATGTACAAATAACAAACCTACTTCAATACTAATGTCAATGATGTCAAATATATCTCGTATTAAATAACAAAATTGTTCCATGATCAACGAAAAAATAAATCTAAATTTAAATTTAAATCATTACAAAAGATGATTTAAGATTTAATTTTATAGGAAAAATATTTAGATATAAATTGTAAACCAATCCCGTGCAACGCACGGGTCATATCTAGTTTTGTTAATGTACAGGTTTTTTTTTTCCCTTTCGGTGCAATGCTCATTTTGTAGGGTACCACACACTTATACTTATAAATAAAATTTCTCCCGTGTACTTTAAAAAGATAAAGATAAAAGAGAGATTATAAATTGTTCCTCATTTCCATTGTTCACTTTAATCCATATTATATGGATAAGAATGTTAACTATATTTATCCACCATTTACTATATAATATATGAAGGTTAGTATAAAAATGATATTACTTAGATTTTTTATATTGCAAGAATAGATATTTAATGTTTATCATGAATAGAAATGTAATTTTCTAATGTTTTCCCAAGTTTTTGCTAGACAATTCTTAAGGGAGGGTACAAGAGTAAGTCTCTTGTGAATCTTAGATCCATGCACCCGGGTAGGATCCGGGTCAGGGGGACCACACCCTCTTTTTTTTTTTTTTCGCTCATGATTTTTGAAAAAAATCACATACCAACAATATATGTTAGACATACCTTTACGTTATGTTAGACATACCTTTAAGCTATGTTAAACATACCAGTTCTGCCCAGATTTCATGTCTTGTCTTTTTTTGGCTTGATTTTTGAATTTTGGCACATACCACTACGTTATGTTAGACATACCTTTACGTTGTGTTAGACATACCTTTATGTATACTTAAACATACCTTTGTATATGTTAGACATACCTTTATATATAGTTAAGCATATATTTATACATGTTAGACATACCTTTGTATATAGTTAGACCTACCTACACATGGTTGGTCTAACTATACACAAAGGTTGGTTTAACTATACACAAAGGTTGGTCTATTTGAGCGAATTTTGGATGAACTTCAGGACATGTTTTCAGCGCGTGGGAGCGCGTGCATGCGCATGGGAGGCGCGTTTTGGGTGCGTGAACGGGTCGGGTCAGGTGCATGGACTCATAAAAGTTTTTGTCAGGGTACAAATAAGATCCATGCACCTGACTCATAAAAGTTTTTGCCAGGGTACAAATAGTTATCCAATGTATTATCCAAATTTTCGTATTTTATCTCAAATGGGAAGAATGATCTGACTATTTATTTTCATGAAAAAAAATATTTGATAAAAATTAATAAAATAGCATCGTATTAAATTATCCATGGAAGCACACGAAGCTTAAAAGTGAATAAAAGCAAAAGGTATCAGGCCCAGTTTCTAAACTATAGTCCAACAAAAATTTTAACGGCCCAGCCCAAACAGGCTCTACTCTGGAATGCGGTCCCCATGAAAAAATCCCTGTTTTGAAATATCTTTATATATAAAAAAAAAAGGTTTGAAAAGTTTAACAGTATAATTGAAATTATAATAATAATACTATAATCTTGTAATTAGTTATAAATACATTTTGGATGATAGATACATTTTAGCTTCGAAATTAGGTATTTTAAATGGACGAGAAAAATTAAAAAAAGTGTGGTTTTTTTAAGATATGACTCTTCTCAATTCTCACAAGGGTGAAGTGTTTTTCTTTTTCTTTTTTTCAAACTATATACATATATATATATATATATATATAATAACTATCACCCACAAGAATAGAATGATATAAAAAAAATCCGCACATTTCACTTACTAAATATGTAATATATTAATAGTTAATTAATATTTAATAATTGATAATTTTTAAATATAGAAATTATGTATGTGTAATCTCCTATATACGGAGTTTGCCTCGGTGACAGGACGAACAGGAGAGGCCTCGGCCCCGTTCAGGCTAGCTTTTGGCGCTAGTTCGCCTAATCTTCTCTCTTCTTTCTCACGGAAGGCTGCCGCTTGGCGGCTGTTCACCGCATCATCTGCTGGAGAGAAGGCAGCCTTGCCTCCGGACTTGAGAACGAAAAAGTTATTCATTTCTCGATCTGTGACATAAAACGCGAACTGTTAGTATAATAAAAAAAATATATATATATAATTAAATTAGCAACCTAAGTCGAACTAGCGTGAAATTGGAGTGTTCGGATAAAACCCCCAGAAGGCCAACAAGGGTTCGCATGAACTCATGCGAACAATGTCGAACATCCCTTCCCGAAACAGCCGGGCTAAAGCCCCAAGTTCGAACTCCCTTGCGGGAGCGGGCTCATTGAGGCTCGAACTCTCAACCCAGGGGTGAGATCGGAAGGTGTTATTGTTAGGAACACGAACAAAAAAATAGTATTTTTCCCAGGAGCTGATTTTTTCATCTCCTGGGGACAAAAAGAGAGCTCGTTTTTGTCCGCTTCTAGGGCTCAAATAGAAGCGGAAAGGATTGGTGTGCTTGAGCACGAAACAAGAACGAAACTGTTCGGAAGTCGGTTCAACCCCCATCCATTTGCACACCATATAAAATGCTACGATGTAGCTTATGGAGTTCGGGTGCAACTGGTTAGGGCACACCCCAAAGGCCGAACCGACCTTGAGAATAAAAGGATGGATGGGAGGGATCAAACCTACGGACACGTGTCTTAGAAACCACGTGTAGCACCCGGGGGGAGCCCGATGAGGACGATCATCGGGGCCGGGAATAACAATGGAATAGCCCGCCGCTGTAATAAGCGAGCTAAGGAGTATAGTGTGTGTAGGAGTGGCTTTGGTAGCGGAGAAAACATCTTGAATAGATTTTTTGCGAGATCGCTTAGGAGGGGAAGAGGAGGAAAGGATTTGACGACCAGAAAAGGAAGCCGTCGGGATGGGCGAATCTGAGGCAGTTCGCAAGGGAAATTCCTCAAAACCTTCCTCAGATTCACTCTCATCCCTCAGATGGATCAAGAAAGGAGAAGAAGAAGTCATTTTGAAGAAGAATACGAAAGAAGAAGAGAAGGAAGAGTACCTGGGTTTTTTGTGTTTGAACTTGGAAAATCTCAAAGAGGAGTATTCTTGCTTAAGGAAAGAAGTGAGTTTTTGCAGAAGAGGTTTTGCAAAAATGAGAAAGGGGTATATATAGGCGAAAATCCTTGATTTTGGGGGGAAAACTGAAAAGTCACAAGATCTCAGCCGTCTGGAGCAGTTCGATCCAACGGTGAAGGCGAAACGTCGCATATCCGACCGTTGGATACAGTTCGATCCAACGGTGGATACGAAAAGACGCGTTTAAAAGGACGGAGATAATCTCGCCCGTTAGATGCAGTTCGATCCAACGGAGATAACAGCTTTGATCTTATCCGTAGGATTCAGTTCGATCTGACGGTTAAAATCAATCGGCGCCTAGGGATTCACGTACTGACAAATGCGATCTTAGCCGTCAGATATAGTTCGATCGAACGACAACGACGAAAGGGCACCTCGGGATGGAGGAAACGTCGCAGACGAATGATGGATGGGACATGATGCTTCTTGAAGAAGCTTCATAGATTGACAACAGCTCAAACTGTGCGATTACAGTTCGCACTCTGAAAGGGGGGAGTACTGATGTGGTCGAACTGACCACATTCAAACTACCTCGAAAACCCGACCCGGAGTTGAAGGACGATCGACGCGAACAAATTAGGAAATAATGAGTTCGTTCAAGCGAACAAATATATCTGGCATGTCAATCGAACTGATCCAGCTCGTAACCCGTAATGTCGAACTGAGATGTGGGACGCCGAGCTAATACGAGCGAACTAATTCAAATTTGAGATAACTCCCACGATTGCGAGAATCTCGCCACTTCCCAGGTTTTTAGGAGAAAATCTCAACTGCCACATCCCACTCCTAGGAAATCACGTTTCTCTCAGGGAGTATATATATATCCTTTGTTTTTCTAATTTGCACACACAATCACAATCCTAATTCCTATACTAAGCATTCAAAATCGAGAGCAACACTTTTGTGAGATTACTGACTTGAGCGTCGGAGTCCCTTCACCGGGAAAAACCCCCGGTGTTCTTTGTTTTGCAGGTTTTCTTAATCGGAGAATTCCAATTATCGTCGGAGAATTCCAGTTTGGCGTCGGAGAATTTCGAACAGCATCGGAAAAGTGAAGGATCGGAGTCGAGACAAATCAATATTAATTATGTTATATTAGTCTATCACAAATTTCCTTTATCAATGGAAATATATTTAAATCAAAGCAATGTTTTTCTCCACTAAATTATTTATATATTAATTGAATTACTACTATATGTATATATGTTTTTTTACAAATAATGCTTCCCTCATGATTAAAAGCAAATGTATCTAAAATCACATTATTCAGCATGAAATTCATTTTTACATTAAAAATGATAAAATATTTTTTCTATAATTAATATAATATAGTTTCATTATTTTAGATTTATCAAATTTTAAAATGTCTATATTCCAATATTATTTTTCTATAATATAAATTTTAATTTTGAAGTTTTTCTTAAAAAAATCTATATAGTATTTTAAATGGGAAGTTAAATTTAGATTCATTATAGAGTAATATGAAAAAATATTAGACTATTAGTATTGTCTTTACACTCATTATGAATAAGCTAAAAATAATATTTACTCAATATTACTATTATTTGTTTGTAATAGAATGTTGCATTTTTAATATCAATTCACTCAAAGAGAAAAAAATTAAATATGATTTAAAAAAGGTAGAAATCTTGTAGTAATCTATTAACGAATTCAATTTCATAAAATAGTTCATAACACTAAAATGTAAGTAATTCGTAAAAAAACAAACTTAGATTGCTCTATTTTACCAAATTATATTTATATTTATTCGTATATAAGCTTTTGTGTGTGAGAGATGAAAAGCACCTGCATTGATATGACAACAATTTATTTTATATCTTTGAAGAAAAAAAACAGTAAATATAAATAAATAAAATTGAAAACAAAAAAACAATTTGTGTGGTGCACTGGGCCTTGCTTGTATATGGGCTTTGGAGGAAAGATTCCATTTGTGGGTTCCAGTAAAATTCCTCTCGTCTCTTAAAGTAGAAAGTTTAGATTTATGCAGTGATTCGTTTCTATCAGCAAATTGCTATTTTTAACCTCTACCAGAAAATTATTTGTGAATTATATATTATTTCATGAATTTTGTTATATGAAACGGATCAATCATTATTTCTTAATTCATTATTCGTATATTTATTAGTTGAAATATGTTTGTTAAACATTTCATTTCAAATTACTAATACACGTCAATTAAATAAACGAAAATTGTAAGATGTGAATTGAACATGGTGATGTGATTATTTGTAAACATAAAGATTTTATTGAATTGTCTCATAAATTAAATATAATTTTAAGAGACGAAGTTTTGCTAACTATGACAGACAGATCGAGTTGTGTTTCATACATATTACAAATATAATAGCTTACCCATTGTCAATTCTCAGATTGTGATTGACATTTGACTAATGTTGATTTGTCCATTTTCAATTTGTTGATTGATATTTAACTGATGATGATTTGTCCATCATCTTCAGTTTGTTGATTGATATTTATATAAGTTTTATGTCAAAAGGAGTATCCAACTTAGAAATCTTCATTTGAATTAATAAACAGGCAAATGTCAAAACAATTAACCAAGTGTTGGAAAAGGAATTGTATAACATATGAATTAATACATGTTATGTATTAACAAAATAAAACAGTCTATAGTAAGCTATGCTGATCTAATAGAAAGAAAGTTGACAAAATTTATTGTCCTTTGAAAAATGACATGTCATTAAAAATATTAAGATCGAAATGAACAATAAAACTATGTTAACATTATCTATTACTGTACAAATTATGTTTTACTAAGTTATTTGATAACACTGACAAAAGTATTTAGCACTATAATTATAATTGTTTTGGTACTTTTATTAATATTTTATTTGTTGAAGATAGATATCTTTAAAAAAAGTTAGATTGTTTATTCTTAAATAATTTTTATATCGACTTGAATAATTTTGCAAGTTTTATTTTATTTTGAAATTTTAAACATGATTTCCATAATAATAGTTCTACTACTATTATTAAAAATATAATAATTTCGAATTCATGATGTTCTTTGTATTTCAATTTTGCAATATTATTAAATCTCCAAATTTTAGAATAACATATATTGAATTTTAAAATATATAAATTTCTATTAATGTATACTAAAAATGTTGTACATTATGTTATCAAAACTTTATAATTTTTAGATATTATACCACATGTGATGCTACACATGAGAATACTACTAGCAAATAGAAGAGAAGATAAGTTTTGGATGATTAATGTATTAAAAAAACGACACTTGAAAAGTGGAACCAAATACATTACAACTCAAAAATAGATAGAAAAACAAAACATTGGATTTAACTGCAATTTTCACCCACCATGCATGATGTATAGGTTGAGGGGTAGTGGACATATATTGATTTTGAGTTATGTAATAAAATCATAATTATATTTTGCATAGATAAAAATAAATTATTATTATTTTATTGTTGAGTAGCTACGTAATATAACCCCACACTTTTATCAAATGAACGTCTACGTGTAACCTAATATTTTCATACTCATCAATATGTGATAATGGTAGATACAATAAATTATTCTAGTCATAATGTATATGCATAGTTTGTTCCGTAAGGATCATGCATAAGTTTTGTACAGATCGTGCCATATGAGTTGTACTCACGGCTTGTGTAGGTCGTGTCACATGGATCATACAACTCGTGTCTTGATCTTGCAAGCATGTATACGTATTGATGTGTTTGTAAAAGCATTCCAAATTCAATTCGACTACAAACACATATTTTCTCTCGAATAAGGAATATTATAATAAATATATTTGACTTGATATGCCTATATTGGCAATGAATATAATTCCAAGAGGTTTCTCTCACAACAGCTTAAAAGATAATCCAAAAAAAAGAAGACCAATGTTTACCACACCGATATGGGCATTTTAAACTAAATTTGCCAAATGGACAGACCAAACATTACATAAGCATCCAACTGTCCACACAAACATTCTTATATTATTCTTTGAAAACAAAATATTCAAACTAGAGAAACAATACTATACACAGCCAAAGATATCGCACCACAATCTTCATGGCTGCTATCCCCAAACCTGCCACCATACTCGAGCACCACCGCGTCACGCCACCAGACGACGGCGGCGCGGCGGCGGAGCTATCCCTTCCTCTCACGTTTTTCGACATACTATGGCTCAACTTCCACCCAATCCAGCGTCTTCTCTTCTACCAATTCCCATGTTCTGAAACACATTTCCTGGAACATATTGTTCCAAGCTTCAAAAAATCCCTATCCCTAACTCTCAAACATTACATCCCAATGGCCGCAAAATTAATCTGTCCACTCGATCCTCTGACACTGCCTGAACTCCGGTACGTCCCCGGCGACTCAGTTTCCGTCACCGTCGCTAAGTCTAACGAAAGTCACGATTTCGATCACCTCACAGGAAACAATCCCCGCGTTGCCGATGAGTTCTACGCCTTCTTCCCTGATTTACCCCCTCCGGAAATTGTACCGGAATCTGGATACAGTAAAATCGAGCTTTTAGCGGTGCAGATAACGTTGTTTCCAGATATAGGCATATGTATCGGATTCAACAACAGTCATACCGTTGGAGATGCTAGTTCGATCGTCGGATTTATCAAGGCATGGAGTTCGATTGCTAAGTTTGAAGGTGATCATGAATTCTTAGCTCAATCTGATTCGCTTCCAATTTTCGACAGATCTTTGGTAAAAGTTCCATTCAGCCTGCAAAATTTCTACTCGAATCTAATGAAACATGACAAAATTGAATCATTGCCCATAAAATTCCCGATAAACAAAGTCCGAGCGACGTATATTCTGCGAAAACACGAAATTCAGAAGCTCAGAAGCTTTGTTCAAGCAAAAAAACCAGCAGTAGTTTACTTATCCTCTTTCACGATCACCGCCGCTTACGTTTGGGCTTGCTTGGCCAAATCCGCAGCGGAATCCGGCGAGGAAGTCAAGGATGACGAGCCGGAATACTTCGGCTTCGCGGTGGAGGCACGGCAGCGCTTGAATCCACCGGTTCCGGCGGCGTATTTCGGCAACTGTGTAGGTTTCGCTATGGCAGAATCCACGCACTCAGAGCTGAAAGGCGATGACGGATTTCTGATCGCTGTGGAGTTGATCGGAGAAGTGATCATCAATAAAGTGAACGCTAAGGATGCGCTGCTGAGCGACGCCGAGGAGTGGCTGTCGAAATTCGAGCCGTTGATCGGGAAACGTCTGTTTGGGGTGGCAGGGTCGCCGAAATTTGACTTGTATGAGGCTGATTTTGGGTGGGGGAAGCCAAAGAAGTACGAAGCTGTAGCCATAGATGGAGATGGATCCATGTCGCTCTGCAAATCCAGAGAATTTGACGGTGGTTTAGAGATTGGTTTGTCTCTGCCGGAGAGGAAGATGGATTCTTTTGCAGCTATTTTTTCCGATGGACTCGACATTTAGGGTTATTTTCATTATTAACTATTTTTGGAGTTATTCCTCATGTCAACTATCATCCCTTGGGTTCAACACAAGATTGTGTTAAATTATTTCTTCTACCTTTCTTCTGTTTTTATTGAATATATATATATATATATATTATGTAATATTTCTTTTTACTGTAAAAAATAGTGTAACATGCTTCAACGCAAGGTTGCCGAAGATATTTTCCTCTATTTTTATAGAATATTATGTAATATTCATATTTATTGTGAAGAATAATGTTCATTGCTGGAGTTGTCTTTAACAAGTTTTCGTAAATATTCATATGAGATCTTTTAATAAAATTATAATACATTTGTCTCAAAATAAATGTGGTTTTATCAACTAAAATTTGTCCGAAATAATTGTCGTTTTCGTATTTCAAAACATATTTACATACAAATATATCAAATATGCCTCTATTTACTCATCTCAAATTAAATGTGTTAAAGATATAAAAATATCCCTCATTAATTAAACTTAACTGGGGATAGATTTGACTTTTTATCAAATTTCTTAATTTATGTGCAAAAGGCTAAATCGACATTTATATTGGAATGTAGGTAGTAATAAGATCAAATTTTACATATTTACTTGAGATTAATATTGATTATAAAAACAATTTACATACAACAACCAAATCGAATCAATCACTCGATTTGGTTTTCGTACGAAACCAATACCGAAATAACCTATTTTTGATAAACTGAATTGTACTGATGTATAAGTAAAAGCCGAACCAAACTGAATCACTATGTTCTGTTTTACTCATCCTTATCTATGTAAATTTCGTCATCTACAAAATTTTACATAAAATCGTGTTATGTAAGACAAACTTAAAACTCCTTTTTAAGGAAAAACTCATATGAAATTGCATGGCTCTTCTCATAAACGAATGTGTTTATTGATTTTATAAAACGTACATATTTAATTATTGTTTATTAGAGGTTATCCCCATTTATTTATTTTATTAATCCCTTCAAGGCCCAAGTGGCATCCCAGCTATTCAAATTGCAATTGTAAGAGGAACCACAAAGGCATATGAAGATGAATTAAGACGAGGGAAAATACATTCAACTCCATTTAATTCCCCCATACGGCAATGGACATTAACATCCCTCCTCATTACCAGTATAATATTTCAACACGATAGATTAGTTTTGAAAATATTTTTTTTATAAATTATAATATTTTTTAAATATTCAAATTACGTAATTTTGATTTGATACTGACTCAAAGTCTCAAATAAGACATAAATTTTTGGTACAGAGGACTCGATCTGAATGCAACACTATGAGTGCCTTCTTCTCATAAGACAGACCGACCGACCTATTTCTTCCGATCCAGATGCATCTTTATTCTCAAACGATAAAATACAAAAACTTGTGTAATATTGCAAAAATCTGAGAGAGGATCCAACACCGACGTGTAAGATTTACTGGTCGTCTGGTCATTACAGTACATTTCATCCAAAGATTTACAGGAAAATGTTCATTAAAATACATTTCTTCCAAAGAGGAAGTTGTACTTTCACCGTTTAATTGAATTGTTGTGTCATTTTTAACTGTGTTGATGACATTTTAATGTTGTATTTTTTGTGGAAATTTTCAGGTATTTACTGGGTGATTAGGAAAAAGAAAAAAATACTTAAATTCACACCCTAATTCAAAGTCATTTTAAAAATATACACATGATACCTAAAAAATATATATCTAACATCATGTGGTGATCAATGTGAGGTACCATGCCCCATGGATACATAAATGTCAGTCCATGAAATTAGATCATGATAAAATCTCTAGGAATCTTACCTTATAACTATTGATTATGGTAAGAACGCTTGGTAGAGAAATAATTGTGCATAAAGGGTTAAATAAAAGTTGGTAAATATAAAATTGAGAGTACTTCTTCATTTATATTAAAAAAAGAAGGTTAAATGCATCAATCCCCCTTGTGATATGGAAATATTACTGCTGGTCTCTCTCTGTGTTAAAAGAATGACAATATTTGCACATGTAATTTAATAAATGTTGCACACTCTCCCACTTCATCAAATGAGTGCTAATAGTGTTAATTTTTATATTAAATTTCAAGCTATATCCTTATACATTGAATAATTCATATCTTTTTAATGTGATTATTTGCAATTTAAACATTATCTTTACAATTGTTATCTTTTCACAATTAAGAACAACAAATATTATTTAATTATCATTAATATTTGAATATTATCATATTGATAATTTAAAACCTTAAAGCATAATTACGGATTCTTCTAATTAAATTTTAAATTATATATATGTATATCTATTGTGAAGTTTCGTTTTTTTTTTAATTGTAATTTACACTTCTTAGATTTAATTTCAAAGATTTGAACAAATTTTCAATTTTAATTATATTTTATAGTTTCCAAAATTGATTATATTGTTTTTTGAGATTTATTAAGAAATATATTATATGTATACTAAGTTTAAAAAAATCAAAACAAGTGAAAACATTTTGAACATAATTTCATTTTTAAATTAAGGTTGCAATAAATATTCAAAAATGTATAAAAAATAATTTTAAATATGTAATATGTATTACACATAAAAAATACCAAGATTCAAAAGATAGAAAAAATATATAACAAATAAAAATAACTAATTTAAAAAAGTTTAAACTTTGGCGTGAAAAATAAGGACTATATACTATATATTGAAAGAAATAAATGAATAACATTTTTTATACAATGTAAAGGGTATTATAGTCAATATACAAGTCAAAATGTGATAAAATTCAAAGCTAAGTCACACACAAAGGGCAAGTGATACATACTCCGTAAGTTTGAATGAATAGGAGATTTCGTGCAGACTCTTTCATATCTCAAGTGTAAACGTTTATCATTCTTTTAACAGAAAGGGTGGTCCGACACACCATTTCCAAATCACAGGTCTTTTAACAGAAGTTGTCATTCATTCTTTTAACAGAGAGGGTGGTCCGACACACCATTTCCAAATCACATGTCTTTTAACAGAAGGGGATCCCACGCAACATTTTCAAATTACAAGGGACGAACATCCAATAAAAAAATAAAAAAGTTAATGTTCCCCTTTTATTTTATTTGCTAAAAGAAGAGTCTAATTTGGTTTTCATCTAAACTTGATTAACTAACACATAAATTCCACTTAAAAGGTTGTTCGACTTAGAAATTAGTTGTCTATTTTGGTTTAAAACTTAAAAAGTATTTAAAACACTATAAAGCATGAAGATGGTTTTTAATCCTTTTCATTTATTCAATACCATAATATTATACAATCTTCCTTAATTTTTTCCAGACCATGAGATTTGTTAAGGACATCTTCTTGTCCAACTTTAATGGTCCCTACTTTATGTCAAAACTCTAAAAATGAACATTTAAATGTCATAGAAAAAAGAATGTTTATTGAACAAACCGCACGAAACGATCAGATTGACGAAAATGGCTATTACCAATTACCAGAAATTGTTTTCTGATGAGGTTATAAAAGAAAAGGATTTCATCAAAAAATGGGACGAAGTAACCAAAATCAACTACATATTGGAAAGAAATTTGTTGGTATAGAAAGAGAAAAAAATATATATATATATATATATATAAAGAGAAATGGGTGGTCATCCATCTTCCAGGATCTCTTTGTGGACATGCATGCATGAAGTGCTGCAGTATTTGTAATTATATCGATGAAATGGTACAATACCGGCTAGAGAGACGTTGCAGCACGAGCATAAAATATCACTTCCATTCGAATTATTTTCTCCACTCTTCATTGCTGCCATTCGTCTCTCAGCAGCAGCTGCTCTCTTCTCCCTTTCAGCATCTTTCATTCTTTTGAGTTCCTCCTAATCGAGTTGTATAAGAATGCACAAGATGATATGAAAATCAAAATAATCAGCTGGAAAGTCCCAACCAATCATCTTTTGCCACTTGTCAAAACTGGGATAATTACGATTACATGATAAATAGTACGAGACTCAGTAGTACCTCTTTGGATTTAACTGCAGAACCACTCGGTTTAGAGTGCCCTTTGTTCGTAGGAACTGAGGCACCTTCCAAACTACCTGACTTAGTTGAACTATTCTGGGTTTGAGCAGCTTCAGCCTGTTCAAGGTTACAAGATTGAAAATTAAAACTAAAATAATAATTAATTTGAATTGAGCAGCATATATTACAACCATGGTAACAAATTTCAATAGAACAAATACATAAATATGGACATTAACAAACTTAGCATCTCTGCCATGATGAAATTGCAACTCTTAAAAAGTGATTGGAGACTCCAGAAAAATGGACCGTGCCCAAATATAGTATTTGTTGACATCAAGGGGACAGTCTGTCTTAATTTATTTGGAACCAGATTTCAGAAATATTCAACGTATGTAGTAAAGAAGAAACAAAATAAACCTGGGCCTTCTCTTTTGCTTTTCGTAGTTTCTTCAACTCTTTTGCTTTTGCTTTCCTCTTAGCATCTTTTTCTGCCTGATAATAATGTTCAGATACAACAAAAATTAGAAAGGGCAAGCAACATTGACTCAGTTCATACAGCCATCACATAAAGTAAACTAATTTTAATTTAGAGAAAGCTATGCAAATTTTAATAAGAGAAGCCCAACCTACTAAAGTTACTAGTTGGTTCCAATAAACATTCCACCAGTAAAATTCAGACAATAAAATATATATAACCTGTGTCAACATAATTACCATCCTTATCTCTTCGGAGCTACTATTAGATACTGTTGCTTGAGTTTGAAAATAGGTAATTAAGAACAGACTCTTTACCTGCTTAGCAGCTTGAGCTTCCTCCATCTCTTTTGTCAGTGCACTTGGCACCTTTGCAGTATGCCAATCCCATTTCTCAAGATTTGATGCCATGAAGCGTCTAAATGTATTCCTCACCTCCTTGTCACAGGCAACCATATATGGTGTTTGGCCTCTCTCATCTTTAATGCAAGGATCTAAACCCTGCTCCAAGAGATCCAAAACTTTTTCGGCATTTCCAGACTTTGCAGCTTCATGTAAAGGCGTTGACATACGAATAACATCCGTATCCTCTCTGGAGTCAGTTGAAACAGACAGACCATCCATTTCTTTCACTAACGAACCGGCCACCACAACTTTTTGACCCTCAAAATCCTCTCTTAACTCCGTTTTACATGACTCAGGATGACTGTCAGTTTGAATGTCTGCACCAGATAATGATTCTTCTTTTGTACTGGGAGCTATTTCCTCTCGCAACTCAGAGGAAACTTGCACCAGTAAGCTATATATACGTCTAGCTTCCCTCAAGGTAGGCCTCCTAATTGTTAATGGGATATTTCTAATTGCACGGTGTTGACAGATAAAATAAGGTTTGTCGCCATCAAAAAACAGTTCGCGGTTATCTGAAGGAGCATAAATAAATATGCAGGAGGCAACAGCGAAATGAGGCTTCCATAAAGTAAGTAATTCTTGGATATCCTAATCAATGAGAAACAAGGAATCAGTCGAACACCCCCAAATAGTAGAACTCTAGTAGAGTCCCTTTTTTTTTTTGTCATCATTTGTTTACACAAACAAACACCAGCATTTAGTAAAAGGCTGGAGAAGACCTCATTATATTATGTTTTGCAGAGTAGAGTTGACTACATGCCAAATTCAAATTTTCTCAAAGTTGGGATGTAAAGTATTAAAAAAACTTTGTTGGCCATCTCCTGAGGAAGTGGGCAGGAAAGAGGAATCTAGGTCATTAGGTGTAAACTACATAGAAAAGACTATATTCAGAGAGCCATGGATGATGGAAGCATCATTCAACAAGCAATATGAAAATATAAAGATATTTTAGAAGGAAAAAGGACAGGTACTACATAACATTGCAAATTAAGCTAATACCAGGAATATAAATCCAAGAACAAAACCGGATCATATAGCATGCACCATTCATGAAATCCATACCTTCTTGAGAGCAAGCTCATTATATCGCCGAAGTGAAGCACCAGCAGAATGAATACCTTGCTTACCTGCATCTTTTGATGATTGCTTTTTACCTGCCTTGGCCCTAACAACATATCTACACGCACAAAACCAGGAGTTTGAAGTTTCAATGTTTACACCAACCATGAACACACACAAAATGGGACCTCAAAAAAGTAAATTGATATTTTTAGTGCATCCCAAGGTCCAATTTAAATAAACTTCTGAAATACTGGAGACTGCAGAAAAAGTTGCAGAAGTTTGTGTGCTGAATGAACTCATGTAAGTAATTACAGAAAAAGTGAATGCCCAAAACTATCATTCTTACATTTAAAGAGAAGTTAAAGGGAGCATCAACTGGGCAAACACTTTCTCTAAGTAAGGAGAAACATACTTATAAGAATATTTCTTAGTTCATGAAAGGGATGCATTCTTTCAAGTGGAATTGAGCTTTATCATGTGAAACACAGTAAAGGCAGAAGAAAATCAGAATCAAGGGGTTGCAAAGGGACAATGAACATCAAGAGAGTACACAAAAAATTGGCTCGGGGTTGTGCATTATCATGAAAATAATTGTACCAATTCTAGTGAGCTGAACGATGTACTTTGAAGTGCAAGAGAAGCTATAAGGAACTAACCTGTGAAAAGTCTTATGCACCACAAGCGAATCACCATCGAAAACACACCCAGCAAAGTGGCCTCCCCTTGCAAGCAATACAATCCTCAAGCGGCTGTTATCTCTTGGTTCATGAAGTATGTATTTCAATTTTTCAACCACTTCTCTCTGGGTCAAATATACAACACCTGCCCTATCCATTACAAGTGAGTTGTTGGTTTCAAATGAAATATTTTCAGACTCACTGAGCAGTAAACATTTCCAAACTGTAACTATCTCCCCATTTCTCAATTGTATATATATTTTACTCTTTGATATTCCACCAAATCCACGTTTCCTGTTAAGGACACTAGTCTCTCTTTCATCCTCGTCGTCTGATCCAGAAATACTCGATACATCATAGTCTTTAGACAATGAATCAGAAATCATTGCATCAAATTCCTCCTCTTTAATGATACCTTTTCCAGCAACGCTAAGCTTTATCTGAGATCAGACACTATCGAGTAAATCAAGTTGTGAAATAAAGAGAGCTTTATTGTATAGGTGAGGGATGGGGGGCAAAATTTCACATCTTTTACCCTCGCTCACAGTCTCACTTGCAATAGAAGCAAACAAGTCACTACTATATATCGATAATACAAAACTCAAACTTGCTGCAACATCTATCAATCCTATCAAGCGATTAAAGCGAGACAGTTGCTAAAATGAGCTTAACCCCTGAAATTAGTTTTTCTTTTGTTCAAAGCAATTAAACTCGCTCCAGATTATCACATACAATTATTTTAACAATGATTCAATCAATAAATCATAATCTTGAACTCAATCAAACTAAATGAAATCACAGAATTCATTTTGTCCTTCTTCAATTCCTCCTTTTATCTGCTCTTCCAAAACAAATAGATTAAAAAAAAAGTAAAATAGGAGAACATACATTGAAACGGTGAAGGTCGGATTTGAAGTGAAAACGCTGCTCCTGAAGCGACTCGAACTCCGCCTTACATGTGTTGCAAGACCATCGCTGCATAACTTTAGCACCAATACTATCAAAATCACCGCTGCTATAATTATTTTCGGCAACTTCTTTTTCCGATTTCGATTCTTCTACGGCGTCATCCGGCGAATTCTCAAAATCCGGCAGCGTAGACAGAGAGGGGTGAAGGAGGCGGCAGGAATCGAAGAAGTCCGGCGGGACTTCAAATATTGAACGGTGTTGTTTCGAATGGTCTGGATTGTTCGGATTCCGGTGAAGCGGTTTCTTAGCCTTATCTATGGCGGCGGTCGCCGCCGCCGCCGCACCGCCTTCCATTGTCGTCGAATAGTTTTCGCTTGTTTACGTTTAGGTAATTTTGTAATATGTTGACAATTATATCCCCACCATATAATTTAGATTTGGGAAGAACTAAAAGCACCAAACACTTTTTTTTTTATATAATTTTTTTATTGTGAAAAGACTAAAATATCTTTCATTAAAATATCAAATGCTAAGGGCAACACACAAAAAATTAAATTGGATACCAATAATACTAAGGGCACCACATACTCTCCTCCGACATTCCAAGCAACATTGGGCCGATTCATTCTTCATTTTCATCACTTGTTTGGTTGATTTTTGTAGAAATTTGTATACATATTTCTAGGGTTTGTTATGGGTTGGTGAATCAAGAGTTTAATTTGATGAATTTGTGTGCAAAAATTACTGTTTTTGGGTGAATTTCTTGAAAAATCGAACAAGTGTTTTTGGAAAATTCGTGCACACTTCGGCTCTGGTCGACCGAAATCACAGTGGGACAAGCGGCCGGGGCTGCCGAACGCACAGCATGGTGCGCAAGACAGCCGAACACGCAGGGGGCGCGCGGCCAATCCAGCCGAACACGCAGGGGGTGGAGCAGCAACGGGGGACTGGAGAAGAAGGTGGAAGAAGAAGAAGAAGGGGGGTAAGAAGGTGGAAGAAGAAGGGGGTGGGCAGCAGCGAAGAAGAAGGTGGAGAAGAAGAAGAAGAAGGGTGGAGAAGAAGGTGGAAGAAGAAGGGGGTGGGGCAGCAGCGAAGAAGAAGGTGGAGAAGAAGAAAAAGGGTGGAGAAGAAGGTGGAAGAAGAAGGGGGGTGGGGCAGCAGCGAAGAAGAAGGTGGAGAAGAAGAAAAAGGGTGGAGAAGAAGGTGGAAGAAGAAGGGGGGTGGGGCAGCAGCGAAGAAGAAGGTGGAAGAAGAAGAAGGTGGAGAAGAAGAAGGGAGGGGGTGGCGGGCTGGAGTTGCAGGGAGGGGGCGGCGGGGCGGCTGCCGGAGAAGAAGGGTTGCAGCGGCGGGGTGGCTGTCGGAGAAGAAAGCTTTTCCTTTTTTTTTTTTTTTTGATTTTTTAATAATTTTTATTTTTGATAAAGGATATTTTAGTCTTTTCATATCTATACAATAATGTGTGTGGTGTTCTTAGAAGGATGTGTGGTGCCTTTAGTTATTCCCTTTAGATTTATTTAGGTAGTTTAATAAAAATAAGGGTGGGGCACCCCCAACAAGTTGTAAAGACACCCCATATTTAAATAAAACAAAAACAAATAAATGTTAAAGTCTAAAATACCCTTTATTTAGTAGATATGTGCTTTTGCTTACCATCATCTCTTCCCCAATTCAAAACCGCAACCCTACCGACTCCGGTGTTTCTCACACAAAATCTTCCAAAAACACTCTATTGTTGCTCACCTCATTTGTGAAGAAAGATATAATGGACAGCTCAGCATACATTTGCTATAAAAAGTTTGTAAAAATCAACATATTAAACTCCAAAAAATCCACTAAAACAATGTTTGATTATTACAGGTGGAACACTAGAATCAATGTTCGACCTAAATTAATCATACGCCTCTGATGTTGTCCGGTTACAAGGGGTCGAACGCTTCAAGCAATGTTCGGTTGTCTTGATCGAACTATGTGAGATGCTTGAGGGAAGGAAACAACAAGTCTGTTGGAGAAATGACGTTAGTTGAGAAATAGGATGAAGAAAAGATACACTGTTAAAGAGATGATTCTCGGGACGCTGAAAGGATGTGCAGAGGGAGAGAAGAAAACTAATTGGGACTTTGGGAAAGAAGGGGACTTCTAGTGGAGAGACAAAATTTAGATTTTTTTTTTTTTTAAAGTTCTAGAAGGGTAAAATGGAGAACTTATGGTGTATGTTTAGAAGTTGTGTGGTTTATAATTATTTTGGGCAGTTCTATACACACCCCAAGCAATACTAAATACACCCCATCCATACACATACTCCTTTTTTTATTATTTTAATTTTCATATGTGTATAGATGGGGTATGTTTAGTATTGCTTGGGGTATGTATAGAATTGCCCAATTATTTTTAGTGGGGTATGCATAGTATTTGGGGTGTGTTTAGAATTACGGGGATGTGGATAGCCCCACCCTAAAAATAATGAATGATTTATTGTATGAAGTTTCACCTCCGAAAATAATTCATTCATTATTTATAATATTTCAAACAAAACATCTTATTGTAAATAAAATGTCTTATATTGAGAGTTGTTTCAAGGAAATCGTGATATTTATAAAGATGAAATACCTTATATACAAGGTAAAGGGTTTTTCATTAAAAAGAGAAAATCAAATCCATTTACTTATCCATAATCCATGGAGTGTAATTTAAAATTTTGGGAGGAAAATCCAACACTTCAAACTTCAACCCACTTTGAACCCTATAAAACCATATTTTTATTTAATCTGGAGAGAAAATTTAATGGACTTATTTAATTGACAACGCCCAGAAGAATATAACGAGTTGAGCCCAACCAATAACGTCTACAAATTGGGTTCATCTAAACCTTAAATAGCCCAATTAAATAAGTGATTGCAATATTTCACATACTAAATAATGTATCAAGGTATATAAATAATGGCCCATTATTCACACTATAGACCAGTATTAATATGTCTAATATGTAAATAATTCATTCATTTTAAATTTTATTATTTGAAATCAATAATTATATTGGATAAATGATACACTTCAGTTGTGGGCAGTGGATAAGATAACAAACCTACAAGGATTACGAATTATAGAGACGTTACTCATTAAATTTTTTCTTAAATTTTATGTGAATAGTATCAAATTTTGGCAATTGATTAGAGAAATTACATGTTTTATATGGTAACTAAACCAATTTAAAAACTAAAATTTGATAATTTACAATGTTGCATTGCAAAATGAGTGAGTAAAAGCGCAAAGCTGGCAGAGTTGAGGAAGTCACATGCAAAATAAAAGGTGTTGGTTGGCACTGGCAGTGACACACACTCAATAAAGAATTGGTATCTGCATTTTAAATATAATAAAGACATTTCAAAAAATATTTTTATTTTTTTGGAAAATTAAGATATGTTTAGTATTTTTTGAGATGTATACAACCTATATCTATTTAATATGACTCGTGGCATTTGATACAATTTAATGCAACTACTTTGATGTTACCTAATTTAGAGAGCATGTGAAATGTGGCAATATCAAATATGCCATATCATAGTTCTTTTTAAGGAACATATAAACCACACTATGTTGGTTGAAAATTAATAGATGTTTAACAAACAGTGATATGAATAATCTCAGAATAAAATTATAAAAGTCTATAAAAACATATGATTATTAAAAAAAAAACTGAACTCATGAAAGGAATGACATTCGTGTAAATGAGTCTTTAGTAGATAGAAACAGTTGGTCCTACATATTCTCCCACGCCAAATCGATTTACATCTTTTACTATAATCGATAATTACATCTATGTTTTATTACACTCAATACAAATCACGTGTTAGTTATTGATATTTTTTTGATCCATATGATGTGCAATTATCATTTTAAAATAAGAAATATAAAATTAAATATAGTGATTATTTTGGAATAATAAATGCGATATTAAGTGTAATATTTCTTCAACAAATAGGACTGTATTTGTGGCATCAAATCAGACTAGAGATTTCCTCTTTCCATAAAGAAGCTAATGACAAAATCAGGCCGCATTCTCTCATTTTCTGTTCATATATATATGGACTTTAACTATCTTCTGCAGGCAGTAAAGTGATTAGTGAAGGATTAATTATTTCCACTAACTGATAATGCTATTAAAAAACCGTTAATTTAGTCTTGGAAACTACTTTTCCTCTTTTAAACTAAACGCTAATTGCAATAAAAAATGAGTTGTGGTCACGACAACATTTTCTCACTCCACGTGCACAAAACCCCCTCATTACACAACCGACACTTAAAATTTATATTGATTATGTAGTACATCAAGTGTATTAATACATCAAATTTTCCACTATTTTCAGTCATTAGATCTGAGAACATTGTTGACTTTGACCTTAATAATCTCAAATCTGATGGTAGAAAATAAGTGGAGAGTCTGGTGTATTAATACACATGGTGTACTATAGAATGATACTAAAATTTAACCACTTCGGAATTACAAAAAATGCTAAAATATAAATACACAACATAAATAAATTAAATTAAACAGCAATTAAGAATTCAGCTCGAGAAAAAAAAAATCACTCAAATTTACTGTCTCTCTCTCTTAAATAAGTTAAATAAACAGAATAATTAAAGGAAAAAATAAAAGTCCATCCTAGCGGAGTGCGTAGCTGACGTACAAAAAACATAACTCCAGAATTACAAAATGCTATAAGGGAAAAGAGAAAAAACAAAAAGAAAAAAAAAGGCAAACATGGACGAAATGACGATTTAGGACAAGAAAATGCAAGCAAATACCGTAACTGACACTGTAACCAGCATTTTCACTATCGCCGGAGCTTCTAGAGCGCCGCCGGCATTGTCGGTGGTGCTGTTCTGAGAGTCAGCTGTAGGGCCTTCTGAAGGTGCTCCGTCGGGTGAGCTCGTCGGTGGCGCAGGAGGAGACAGGAGAGGAGACGGAGCAGCAGCAGACTCCGGAGCCCCGGCCGGCGTCGGCGTCTCAGCCGCAGGAGCCGGCGACGGAGAAGTCTCCGGAGCAGGACCTGGCGCCGGAGATGGAGCCTTCCCGAAAAGCTCCACCGGAAGAAGCAAACTGTCGACGGTGAAAATGCAGAGGGGAGTCGAGTCGAGCACGGTGGAGGCGATTCTCGATTTGTCGACTCCGGTGTCGAGACTCACCGAGTCACCAGCTGTCGTGACGCCGAGGTCGTATTTTCCGGCGCCATTGGTGGCGATAGTGGTGAGTTTGCCCTTGGTCTGTTTCAGAGTCCCCACCGGCGTGTAGCTCGCGAGCGCGTGGTACTGCAACAACGACACCACCTCCGCGTTGGAGAGCTTGGTCAGATCTGGCGCGTCCTTCGCCTTGAAAGCCTCATCATTCGGCGCAAAAATGGTTAAACCCTTATCAATGGCGGATTGATAGACTTTCAGAACCCCACTGGAAACAATCAAAGAAGCGAAGGTCTTGCACCCAGCTTTCTCGAGCAACGCCGTTATATTAACGGAGGAGGCAGACGGCGCCGGCGCCGTTAAAATCGCGCTGGGAGCAATGGCTTTACTGATCTCGATAACGGAGACATTGTAGGGGACTTGTTTGACTGACTTAGTGAAGGTGGAGTCAATGGGCGACCCGGGAACGCCGGATCCGAGCCCGACAACTCCGCCTTTCTTATCGGTAATGTTGACGAATCCGAGCTTTCCGTCGGCGTTTCCCGTGGTCTGATAGAGTGTGGTGGTGAGCACAGAGCCTTCGGAGAGCTTGTGGAGCTTGGCCGCGTCGAAGTAGTCGAGCAACACGTGGAGGGCTATGACGTTCTTAACGATGCTGAGGGGGTACTTTCCGGTGATATCGGAGAGGGCGGCGTTGGAGAGTACACAGACGGTAACTGGTTCGCGGCTGTTGATTTCATCAGCGAGTTTCGTCTGGGACAGTAAATCGTTGAATTTGCTGTACTCCGGGTAACCGGAGAGTATTTCGGTGATGTTGGTGGCGGCGGCGGCGGTGGAGAGAATAGCAATGGCGAAGAGAGAGAGAGTGAGGTGGGTAGCCATTGTTGAAGAAGTGATGCAGAGAGAGAGAGAGAGAGAGAGAGAGAGAGATCAGTGAAGACAGTGGTAAGGAAGGTGGGTTTTTATCTACTTTGGCCGGGGAAACATGTATTGGAATTCTTTATTATTTCAGTGGGGACCACCAAATGCCATGTCAGCTTTAGGAGCCGTTTGACTCTCTCATTGGAATCCCATAATTACGCCTTAATATGTTAACCTTAATGTGTTCAAAACCGACTTTTGTTTTTTAAGTTAAGCAAAGTACCAAACATGAATTAGTTTGATACTTTGATTTTGCAATGTTTCAATTCTTTTATATCGACAGATATGGCAGTCATGCTCATGAACTCTGACAGGTGAGACATCTGATATATAATCTAGCAAAAAGTTTACTTATTGATTTATATAAAAGAACTGGTCAATGGTCCCATAATCAATCTAATCAAAACCAAAATTTCGATTTGTACCAAGTTATTAATCTTAATTTAGTTTATAGTTTTGTTTTTTTCTCAGGTAGTCTCAATCGTCAACGCGAACTAATTTAAACAATTCAATAATTGTATATCTTTGTACAAATCAATTTACAGTTGATGCTAATTCCTGATGAGGGAGAAAACAGAAATGGGGCACATTATTGGTACTTGGTATGATGGATCTAGGACCTTTTTTTAAGATGTCCTTTTCCCCTTAAAACATAAATTCTAAATTCTAAATATTTTGAAGTAATTGACAACTTTTAACCATTTAAGTGAATACAGTCTTACATATTTAGTGATAAGTAATTAATGTAAAAAATTGCTTGAAAGAGATACATATAACTCATCACAAACAATGAGTCAAAACAATTTGACAGTGTCAGTTTTTGTTCTCCATCAGTACTGTAAATTATTGCGTCAACTTTTCTCAACCGTCATTTCTGCACTAAGTATACATATTAACATAGGGATGGTAATGAGCGAGTTCGAAGATGATATTGACAATATAATCCACGTACCAAATTGACATATACACTAGCATCCCCACTTTATGAATTTAGCACGGCGATGGGGATTCACTGTTTGGAAAACGTATTCCCGCGTGAGATTCGGGTTCCTCAAGTTTAATTTCCTACAATTAAAGAAAATAAAAAATATTAAAAAATACAAATATCATTAAATCATAATCTAGTATTTAAAATCGAAGTATGAAGTATATAATCAAAACGACAACCTACCAAATTGACTTCATATAACTTAAAATGTGCAACATATAACAATAACATCAACAAATTTACTAATCTAAGAAGTTAAATTATTAATTAATTGCATTCGAATTTATAAAGTGTTAAAGAGTTGGGAATGAATATTATGGATTTTTTTTTTTTAGAATATTTATTAAATTATTTGTACATACATGTAGTATAATAAATAATAGCAACCGGAGAGCGGAGAATCCTCGTTTCATGTAAATGGGGCTTGTTTCGGGGTCGGAGATTGGGTGATGGGCATAAATATCTTCCCATAATTTATAAATGGGGATTCATTGTCCCCACCTCGTTCACCAATTTGATCGGGAAAATCCCTGACCCATCAATGCGGGTACCCAATGGGGATGATTCCCTGTGGGGTATTGCCATCACTAGGTTAACATGTGCGTCATTTTTTTCTTTATTTTTTTTTCTTTTTCAATCTATTTCTTTTTTAATTCATTTTATATTTAATAAAACGAAATAGTTTGAAATATTTCATATTAGTGCATAAGATGATGCACATTGTTAGAGGTTAGTGACGGTTTTCACTATAAACTAATAGTGCAAAATTAACATTAAAAATATGTGTACGGTTGGAAATGATCCAAGTAACTAATAAATCTAATACAAAAAAGAGAAAAAAAAAACAATGAAGTACTTGTAGTTCAAGATAAGAGAGAATTAGTTTCCACAATATATCAATCCGAAATTTTTGTTTACGAGGGCCGTTGGGTATAAGACTACCCACACTCATAACCTCTCTCAACCCAACCTAAAATAATATATTAATTTCTCTCTAATCCACCTATTCAACATACAATTCAACATAACTTTATATTTTTTATATCCACATCCACAACCCAACCAAACCTAAAATAATAGTTATTATTTTATTTTATATTAATTACATAAATTTTTTAATTAACATTCATTATATTTAAAATGTACAAAAAATACAATAAATAATTTAATATTCTAAATCTATAAATATTTTAAGAAAAATAATTTAAAACACATTTAGAATAAGATACAATAACGAAATTACAATTACAAGAGTTGAAATACAAAATTGAAAGAAATATATCAAAATACGAGTAGATGCATGAAATACAAAAAATTCAAATAAAGGACATGCAAATTACATTAATTTATAGCTAGTTCCAAATTTTTGATATATATGTTCAATCAAGTCATTTTTTAGAGCGTTGTGAGCTTATCTGTTGCTAAGATTTTCCCTATTAATGATATAAGTGGACAAGTTCGCTATGCGTTCAGTACATTGTTGAAAACGTTGATCTGCATTTGTAGGATCATCAACTAAAACTCTTGATTTAGATATTTTGTCAACATTTTAGAACAAATTTCGGGAGATATTTTGTGATGGTTGGACATGCCCAGAGGTAGAATCTTGATTTAGATTCAGAGTAAACTGAAAGTTTTGATAATAGCTTGAATAATCTTCTAAGAAGGAAAAGATTGCGGGTTAATAATTGATTGAAAACTTGAATAATTTTGAGAATTTGGATAATCTTGGGAGTTTGGAATATAATTAGGATGGTTTGGATCCATGATAGAAATTGAGAGATGAATGATAAAAAATAGAAGAGAAAATAGAGAATTTAAAATGTGTTCCAAAATATGTCAATATTGGTGTCTATTCTATTTATAGAGAATTAAAAAATACGAATTTTGATATATGTATATATATTTCTATATTTTAAATACATACTAGTAGTGTACCTGTGCGTTGCACAGTGTGTTACATATATAATTATTAAAAAAATATAATAACATATAAAATGTAATGATTATTATTTTAACAAAAATATATTGATACTTTTTTAATTTGTATTAGTATAAAGCTAGGTATTTTAATTTAAATTTATGCCATTATAAATAATTATATTCGAAAATATTAGAAATTTGAAATATATAAAGTAATATATTAATTTATGGATTAAACAAACAAATTAAAAAAATTGTGTCAGAACATTACATGGGTACTGAAATTTTAAAAAATAAATTTAATATCAAAAAATAAGTGATATGTATTAGAAACATTATGATTTAAGTATTGAAATAAATAAATTTATATTTTATTGACATTTATAACTATAAATACACACGTATTTTAATAAATTTTTTTGGTTCAACGCCACATATAACTCATTTATTTTAAATCAAATAAAAAATTATATCAACTTATCAAATACATGAAAATATCTCTTACTATCTATTTAAATGAAACAATTCAAAATTGGACTTAATTACAAATTTTGAATAAAAAATTATGAATAATAATTATAAGATTGATAAGTCAATATATTAGGGACTAAGAATGATGAAATTTTAATTTGTGAAAAACCAGAAAAATTACCTATGTCCAATCCCTTATGCCACTTCAATTAATCAGAATATAAATATAAATAAAATTTGACAACAAATAAATATAAAATAAAAAAATAAAATAAAATATTTGTATATTTCAAATGAATAAGTTGGTTAACTTGTAATAATAATTTTAATCTAATTTTTCTATTTGATATGTTTTATATGTGTAATCTATTTGGTACACCTATAATATTTTTTTATTTCTACATTTTAATATCAATTTACAATAAATTAATATTATATATCATAAAAACGTTTAAAAATGAAAAATCATTGAAGCCCACACACACATTTCCATATTTCAGTTTGATAAATTTTATATGAATATTAAATTTAAGATCATTAAATAATGATTGATTTTATATATTATATATTTAAAATTGATTTAAAATAGGGTAAATTACAGAAAACAACCCCAATTATCGACTTTTTTTAAAATTGCAACCTAATATGTTTTTTTTTTTTAAGATTACCACCCAATCTTTCTGTGATTTTGCCGATTGCAAAATTTCCGGTCATTTTTCCGGTAAATGAATTAATTTTTTTCACTTTGCAACCCAAACTTTAATTTTTTGTCCAATCGCAAATCATGATTTTTTTTTCGCTTCACACCTTTATGTTATATATATGAGTGTGACATTTATGTTATATAAGTGTGATCGATATTCATAAAATAAATATCAAGGAAATATTGGTCAAAATTGGTGAAATATATCTAACATCGGTAAAAAATCGATGGAAAATCAATAAATATCGAGAAAATATCGGAATATATTGGTAAATATAAGAAAAATAACAATAAATATATGTACCCATATTTCCATCGATATCGATATTTTCACGATATTTTCGTGAATTTAAGTTACCTATATTTTAATCGGAATCGAAATTTTCATTCTTGGTTGCAATTTGATAAAAACACAAAGTTCAGGTTGCAATTAGATTAAAAAAATAAATTTTAAGTTGCAAAGTGAACAAATTAATCTCCATTTCGCTGGAAAATTTACAATCGACAAAACCACAGAAAGACTGGGTGGCAATCTGAAAAAAAAAAAGATTAGGTTGCAATTTGAAAAAAGTCAATAGGTGGAGTTGTTTTTTGTAATTTACCCTTTAAAATAAGTACTTAAAAATAAGATGAGAGATAATAAATATATAATCCCTTATTTCATCTTATTTATCTATTTATTTATTTTTATTCGAAATTTCTATACAATAAATATTAAATTGAGTATCATAACTGATTTCTTAAATTAAATATTTATTTATTTGTATTGAATTTCTTAAAATACAATAAATAGGTTTATTTATTTTTACTAGTTTTGTGCCCGTGCGATGCACGGGATTAAACTTTTTTAAAATATAAGTATAAATATTTGTAATTTAAAATAATAATATATAAATTTAATAGAATAAATTTAAGTGATATATTTATATATTTTACATATAAATATATATATATGAATTTTTCAGAATAATTTTTACAATATTCCACTATTAAAAAAACTTGTGAATTTGATAAAATAATTTTATTATGGAAAATGATTTTCATAAATTATAGAGCAACCATCACAATATAAAATAATGATGGAAAAAAATACAAAATATTGTGAAATATCAAAGTCAATTTTACTATGAAAAACAATTTTCTTGAATTGTATTATTTTCAATTCAAAGTATTCAAGTAACAATAAATATATATAAATGTTTTATTTTGATGCAATCTATATACAACCTTTCTAGCACCTTATTTCAAAAACTTATTTCCAAGAATAATGAAATTTGAAATTTATTCTTGACAATGTTTGAAATATAAAATCAGTATTTTTGACAATGGTCTTAAAAAAACAAAAACAAAAATGAAATTTATCTTGTTGTGTATTAATTTTAAATCTATAAAATCTCTAATCCAAAATTAGAGACTCTCAACCCAAATTCCTACACAAAATAATTTTAATTGGCGAAATAATATAATATTACATAGCAATAAGAATAACCAATATACAATATTAATAAAATAATATATATCTGAATTGTTCTTCTTCAAATTACAAATAACAATAACTTAAATCATTAAAAAATGAACACTATGGTCATTAATTATTGATCCAAACTACAAATATCTCGGAAATCATTTCGTAACCAAATAAATATACATAAAGAAGAAGAAGAAGAAACAATCCACTAATTCAAGAAAACATAATGTTTGGAATGCAGAATTTAAGAAATTGTGAATGGAAAAGGTGTGAATGAATTCCAAGTTTATTCTGATCTCATATTTATAGTGGATGATATGCTTATTAAATATGGAATTAGTGCACTATTTATGATATGATCATAATTGATTGATATTGTGATTACATAATTTTAGGTTGCCTTTTGAAAAATATCAAATTTTAGATCTTTTATATAAGTTAAATAAATATACATTTATTCGACTGAATACAATATTATATCATCTTAAAAATTAATAAACATTCCACATCGAAAATATGACGTAATAAATTGATTCTCATAAATTAATAGTCTTCCATATATAATGACATTTGTGATGTTTAAATAAGATTAATTCTAGAAATGTAAGAAAAAAATTCATATGATGATTTTTTTTCTAAATAATTATAATGATCAATCTTTTTAGTATTTTATTGGTCTTATCATTTTTACTATTTTTCGGTCATGAGACTTGTCAAATTCTTTGAGATGAATAAATGATAATAAAAAAATAAAAAATCAATGAATCAAATTGGATATTTATGCCAAAAATCAGGGAATGAAATTGAATTTTTGTTTTCTTTTTTTTTTTGTTTTTCAAAAAATATGTAAGTCTAATTTTTCCAAATGAGAGACGTGTAATGCTACTATATTTTTTTGTTTTCAAGAAATATGTATATGTCACCCAATTTTAAATTAAAAAACACATAGATTTAAGTATTGTTGGAAAGTCTATTAATTATTCATGCTAAATTCACATAATTGATGACCAAATTAATGGACTTGACTATTTCAACTTATTTGCATTCCATATTTATGAATATGTTCAATTATATGATCTTTAATACAAAATTATTTTACGATAATATATGTAATATTTTAGTATAGGAAACATAAAATCTCATACTATAATTATATTATAAATTAACTAATACTTTAATTTTCTATATACAGAATGGGATAAATGTGAAATAAATGTCAATCAACTAAAATATATAATATATGTGTTACCATAATATATTATCTTTCCCTATATATAATATCATGCTAGCATTATTTTCCAAATTTAGTGGGGAGAGGGTTGGCCGGAAAAATTAATTTTGGAAACGTTTGGTTTTATATATATAAAGATAAAACTATTATATCATTTTATATTGGAGTAAATCATATAAATATATATTATTTATATCCATATTATATCATATATTTTATCATTGCATAGTGACGTAAATTTTATTATATATATTATTCATACATTGGCTAATAGTGAATAAATTAAATATTTTTATATTGTTTTTATTGATTTTACCAATTAACATTACATAAAATATATTAATTATATCAATTGAAATTTAATAATTAAAGTTGACTTACTATATAGATAAATATGTATGAATGTTTATTTTCATATCACTTCCTTATATGTATACATCATCAAACAATATCCCATTTTTATTCACATTCATTTATATATATATATATATATATAGTATCTATTTATCTATTGATAGAAAATAAATATCATTTATTAGTTATTTTAAAAAAAATCATTTCCAATTTTAGTATGGTGTTTTTGGCAGGAAAATTTTCATATTACTATTTCAGGAAATATTTGTGTTTTTATATATATAAAGATAATATTGCAACTTTTTGATATGATTAATTTACACACATATGTGTGTGTATGTGTATAAATGGAGCAATTTGTATGGCCCAAAATCTCGTAATCTAGAATTATGATCTCTGATTTTAGTTGTGTCATTAATTTGCATGTAACTGAAATTTTGATTTCATTCAAATTAATTGATGATTATATTATTTCATTATTTGTATTTCGAGTAGATTACATAAATAAAATCAAATTAATGTTTACTTATAATGAAAAAAGTATTGTGTCACAAATAATTGATGATTGATTTTTTTTTTTAAACATACCATATAAAAAATCGTTATGGATCTTCTATGTAAAATGCATATCAAAACAAATGTTATAACATTATAATGAGATTCAATCTTTAAAATTCCTTTTTCCATATAAATTCATCGACATATATAGATATTGTTGGAATCTCAATTGGTGGTATATTAATTATCCATATATATATATATATATTGCATTATTTAAATTCATAATCTAAGTTGACTTACAATGCACATATATATATATATATATATATGTATATATATAAATATGTGAAAATATTTTGTCATATCACTTCCTTAAATGTGATAATATTTCATCTTCATTTACATTTATTTACATATATATGATATATCTTTTGTATTAAATGAATTTTAATATCATTTATTACTATTTTAATTAGAAAAGTCATTTCCAAATTTGGAGTAATGTTTTTGGCGGGAAAATTCTTACCTTACTATTTCTGGAAATGTTTGTGTTTTTATATATATAAAGATTTGTATTGAGTTTCTTAAAATACAATAAATAAGTTTATTTGTATTTATTTATATTGAATTTCTTACAATAAATACAATATGAAAACAATTAATAAATTTCTTAAAATAGTAATTATTTAATAAGTAGATAATTTATTGCAGTTATTTTTGACAGGATATCATGCTTTTATATATATATAGATTATTCACAATATTTACAATATACATTTTATCCATATAAAATCAAGTCAAACCGATTACAAAATGACAAGTGTCATTATTGGATTGGATAACCCCAAATTAAGCAAGAGTTGAGAAATTAACCGAAATCTCACTCATGTTGCAATCTTGTAAATTAATTTCTTTTTTTTTTCTTTCTATTTGTTGCCCTTTTCCTTGCTTCGGTTGTCAACCCAAGTCAAGGAAAGGACAATGAGATTATCCATAGACAGTGAAGATTGCAGCAAGATTCCGAAGCTATACAAGAAAAGGAAAATATATGTCCTTTCTTTTACTTATTTGAAGGTCATTATCTACCTCAAAATAAGAATATGAAATTTTGGTTATCCAACAAGATATTTACTTAGCAAGCAGATAAAAAGTCGAAAATAGTTGGGGGTATATTTTATAATAACCAAGAGATGTATATGATAGGAAAAAACGAGAATATGATACATGTATCAACAAGATATTCAAACATAAAGTTAATGTTCATTATAAAAGTTTATACAAGCTTTTTCATATAATTATTCTGTAAAATAATCAACTTAGGAAAATAAACAACAACTTAAATTACGTGTATGTAATTTTGGGTACTTGTATAATTTGAAGTTGGGTTCATCTTTCCCTCTTATTAATTTCGAGACACTTATCAATTATAAATAAAATAAAATTAAAATTTTAATTCATTACTTTACTAGTCCTTTATTATATGTTCGACCAGTAAAAAATTGGTAACAGTGACTACATTACTAAAAATTTGGTAACATGACTACATATTTTGTATATTTCTTCTTAGGTTTATGTTGCATTAGTAATGTATATTATGTTGATAGATTATGCTGATACAACTAAAAGTTTATTATTTATAACTGTATTGAAAATACCCAAATCATTTATTCAACAAAATCATTCTTACATGTAAAGTGATTCAGAAAAACAAAACCTTACGTGGGACGGTTCTCCAATGTATTTTCATAAATTTATAAAGTGAATTGTTAGTTTTGAATTTTCTTAAATCAAACTTACTCATTCGGAGATTGACATTTGACGTCACCAGGCAGTTATAGAGTTACTGTGGCCAAAATACCTAAAGAAGGAAATTAGTGATTGGTGGTAGGCAATTAACTAGGGTTGGTTAAAAAGTAGTGTGGTTAGGTTAGAAAGTAGTAGAGAGTTGGTTAGCAATTAGCGTATTAGTATGGATTGCATGTGAGAGTGTGAGGTTGCTATTTCTTCTTGTTTATTTTTCTGGGTCACTGCTGAGCTGTACACCATATCTGGAGTCGGTGGCGTTACTTATACTGTCCCTTTCCCTCCGAAAAGACCTTTTTGTCCCTTCCTTTTTTGCTTTCGCTTCTTTAAAGCAGCACAACAAATTATACTACAATTCCACGTTTTGGCATATTTGTTGAATAATCAATCCACACATGTACTGGTATATACATTTGTGTGGATACCATTTAAGTTTTGTAATGCTTGTATTCCAAATTATAAATTAGACTTGAAGAAGAGATTAAGTAATTTATTATCATTCTCATCTATAAAAATGCAAACTTTAAAAAAGAAAAGGAAAAGCCAGAAAATAAATAAACAAAATGGAAATTATTATGATCACAATGGATTGTGTGTCCACTGTGCTGTATTGCACCATTGCAAAATTGGTTGATTTGGTTGTCTGCAGGCCCCACACTATATTCTGAATTATGATGAGGCAGGCCGTTAATGGGCTGGTCCATGTGGGCCTGTGAAGTTGATTACTGGACTCATTAGCATTTCTGCTCGGCCCGACAAGAATGATATCAGGATCTGTTTACATACATTCTCTATTCTAAATAGATACTTTTACTTTTACATATTTGTTGTCGGTTGTGTAGCTTTATTTCACGTCTGTTGGATATTATAATAATGATGCAAAGGATTATCAGTGTGGATAATATTCACTGATCATTTTTTTCTATGGATCAACTTACTACCTACATTTTACAATTCATATATAAATTTATGTAATAGGTTTAGTTAGTAGGTGAAATGGATCCGTCTTATGAAAACTATCTTTAAGACCATTTCACACAAGTTTTTATGTATTTTTAATATACCCAATGTGGGTCTCGCATAAGAGTATAAAATATTTTATCTTATGTAAGGTCTTATATGAGATGATCTCATATGAGTTTTTCCGCATGTTCCAAAGTGGACATTTGTTCGGAAACTTTATCAAGTTATAGATAAAGTTATATTAACTCCTTTCATTTTTTATTTTTATTTAGGTATAAATGGATATCAAATTATACATCTAAAATCAGATATCAAATTTAGTGTTTAACTATTTTTCTTCATTTAATAACAATAAATGAATTTTCTTTGGTAAGTTAGTCCAATTATTTTAAGTAATGGTTTTGAGTTGTGGGATTGAAAAAGAGTAGTAAGACTTTTTTTATGGTGTAACGTGATGAATCGCGTACATAATTTTACAATATATATATATATATATATATTCATATAAATGATCAATTTATATAGTTAGATAAAGGGTGGGTAAGGTCAAACTCCAAACTACCAAAATTTAACGTCAGCTATGAATTCATAAACTATTATGTCCTAGATCAAGATAAGTAATATGAACTATTTTGTTCTAGATCAATTTAATGTTAATTGTCTAGTTTGATACAAATAATAATATTTTACTGTTTTTTACTCGATCTAATTTTTTTTGGGTTAATATGAGATGAAAAACAGTGAACGTGAAGTTATGGTTGCCACTTGCCACATATAATGAAATTGATGGTATTGAAACCATTAGTAATATAAAAAATAAAAGTTTAGTATCAATAGTTTTAACACGAATTAATGTTCAATACTCGATTTGATTATAGTCTTATTCCAAGAAACTAGAGTCATATGTCCTTTATTCATGTCTTATAAAATGATCTTGTTTGGAAACTGTTTAAATTGATATTTTTGTAACAAACTAAAAATAATAGATCTGACCGATAAATCAAGGACTTCATATAAATATTCACACATAGATTTGTTTAATAAAAAATATTGTCATTTTCACTTTTTTCCTTGGTAATTGTGTTAATATATATATATATATATATGTGTGTGTAGAATGTTAATCGTGCTAATTTTAATATTGAAATGATCGTGAATTGTAATACTCCTTATCTAATTTATTCTCATTGGATGATGAGGTGAGGTAAAAATAGTAGAGTATATGGTGGATATTTCTGCATTTGAATGGTCTTATCTTTTGGATGAATATGAGTGAAGATAATGGAGGCGAGAGGATATGACTGAGAAACACACTTGTTGACTCATTGGACATTCACACATCAAATTATTCCTATTCAATTTATTGAGTTTAAGATGGAGCAAGCCCTTATATAATAATGGGGTCATGTTGGAATTTTTTCACTTCTTTCCATCACTCTTTGCCCTACACACCTGCCCTTTACCATTGTAGCTTTATGTTTATTTTCCACTCTTTAGCTCTTGTAAATCAATAAAAAGAGTTAATTGTCGATCCCATGATTTTTTCTCCTTTTGATACGCTTATATAAGAATGAGATTGTCTCATGTATAATATGTAATGAGTTAAATTGGTGTCATAAAATTAAACTTACACCCCTAAAAAAGTTTATATGAGACGAGCCCACATATGATTATTGTGAAATGGAGCATAAATACTCTTAACAAAATTATCCTCATAAATTCATAAAATTATCCTCTCATATGTAAATTGTTGTGCATATAGTGAGTTCACCTATCTCCTTAAGACCAAGTCAGTTTAATTTTTGTTGTGTTGTTTTCATTTTGTAGGTATTATTAGTCGATTATAGATATAAAATTTATAAAACATTTTAATATCGGCTGATATAACATTTTTTGATATGTTAGGCTGTCCAATATCCAAATCCAGTATATAAAATTTCAGCCCAGCAGGGCCGATGAGATTAGTACTGGGCCCAATATTTTTTGATATGGAAAAGGTCCATTTAAAGCCCAAAAATGGAAGCAGCAACATGTTAGCCCATTTGGCCATCTGGAGTCCACGATCCAAACGTCTTTAGTTTCGTTAATCGACATGCTGTATTTATTAAAGAAGTATTCAATATTTTCTTGATTGAAAATTAAAATGGTTTTTAAGGCAAATTACTTATAGATTTTATTTTAAGATACACTAATAAATAACTTGGTCTACGGTAAATTCTTGAAATGTTAGCAATATGAATTTTGTATTCGTAATTATGAAGCCAAAGCAATTTGTAAATTTTTATTTAAAATAACAAGTTGAGGTACTTCTTTTCAAACAATGTAGTCTAGGATAAGATGTGGGTTTCACATATACATTTGCCACGTATTTGATCAAATACACAAAAAAGTAAGGACTTCCAATATGTAAATTTATGCACAACATAGCATATAATTATAATGTTTCACATTGGTCAGGGGGAAAAACACATTAATCATGTATTAGTTTACAAGCTACTTGTGTTTACAATGTGGGTTGATTATATTGGTAAAGAAAGCACAATTATGATTCAATTGTCACTATAATAAAGTTTGGCTTTGGGTCTTTCAATGAGTGCTCTAAAAACTAGCTTATAAATCATAGTTTCCGCAACGATACTTAAGTAATTATTTAACCTAATAAAAATAATTATTCTTTAAACTAATAACAACTATATGTTTATAATTAAAATAAAATTAAAGTATAACCTTAATCTCTAGAAAATAATATTAATTGCGTAGCTTGGCAGTACATAATATTTGAAACCCAGGCGTCCTGCCAAAAGCTGACATGACAAAACTCTTACAATTACTACCACTGCTGCATCATTACTTACACACACACCCCTCTCTCTCTCTCTCTCTCACACACACACTTTCTCTCTCACACACACACAAGGACACAATGGGCAGCAGAAGGGGTGGTGGCTGCATGCGCGTAATGCTTGTCTTTCTTCTCTCTGTATACATAATTTTAGGCGGTTCCATTTTGGCTTTTCTCTCTTCTTATTCAATTCACACATATCATACTTCATCCCACCTCTCTTTTAATTGTGTATCTATATCTATATATATATAGAGAGAGAGAGAGAGAGGAAGAAACAGCGTGTGTTGTGTGTTCAGAGTTGCTTTACACCTTTTACATCTGTTTACACAGTTGAGGTTTCAGAGTGTGCAGCCCACCACTGTTCTAATTGACCTGCTTTGCTTCTGCTCTGCAATCTCTGCCTTTTTTCTCTTTCTTGGAGTGCCCCGTTATGTAATTTAATTGCCAATGCATTCCCAACTACTCCCCACCGTTCTACTGCCTCCAGGTCTCTCTCTCTTAAATGTACATGTTTTTTTTAATTTGTGTATCGATTATGAAATTTTGATGAGATTTCATTCTTTATGAGATTTGGCTCACTTAAATGCACACTTTTCTTTAATTTGTGTATCAAGAATTGAAATTTTGATGGGATTTGGGATTATGAAGGGTATGAAGATGGGAGTGGCGGTGGTTTGGTAGCAGAGAGGAGAGATGATTTTTCAGAAAGGATCAATCTTGATCTTGGAATTGGGAGCTATGAAGGAAGTTTGAAGTGGAATAACCAAGAAAAGAAAGAGTCCCTTTTCACTGTTGGTCAGTTTGATGAGTTCTACAACCAAATTCTTGTTTATAATTCCATAATCTTTGGTTTGCCTGTGGCTTTTCACCTTCTTCTTCCCATTTGGATGAGTGTTTTTAACTCATTAGGCCCTGCTATCTACAACAAATACCCTAGCTGTAAGTATTCCTTCTGCCTTTCCTTTTTTTTTTTTTTTAAATCCTGAGCAAATGAGGTTTCTATGAATTTTGAGATTTTTATTTTTCTTAATGTTGTTTATTTTGTCTGATCTTTAGCTTTCATGGGGTTTTAAGGCAGGTAGGTTATCACTTTTAAACTTGTTTGCTTGTCAATTATTGAACATCTGAGGTGGTTATGGTTGATACCGGACAAAATTCTCTAGAGCAAGATTCAAATATCAAGCAAAGATTCTGCAGTTTACCTTAAGGTTATTTGGCATCGTTTAACTGCTTGAATGGAGATAATAATGGTGTAAGATTGCTATGAAGTTTTGTATTAGGACAAAAAAGTTCCATGTGAATGATAGATAATATAGACATTTACCTACTTAAGCACTTCTACATGCAAGTATGGCTTTTCTTTAGAAGAAAAAATGGCTTCAATTGTCTCTAATTCAGAAGCCACTATGTTAACCATTCCACAGAATCAAATCCTAATGTCTGGAAGTTGCAGTCAGTTGCATTTTCAGTTTTATTTGCAAATTAATCTAAAACTGTCTTAATCAATCGGCTTTAAGTTGACCTAGTTGGAAATGGATCCTCTGCATTTGTTTTCCATAAATTTCTTGCGAATTTTGGGTAGAGAGGGTGACACAAACTGATAGAAACTTTTGGGGATCTCATTATGATCCACTTTATCATTCTTTCATATCTGTTATCTACCAAAATTTGACGAGAAAAGTACAATACAGAAATGCAGTGAGTCCAATTCATTCATGGTTTATGCTGAATGGTATTGCACTTGCAAGGTGGGATGAAGTCCATTTTTAATGCTTTCCTTTTTCTTTCTTTTCTTCTATTGTTTTCAGTCTTAGGTTTCGGTCCTCACAACTCCAATCACAGTAGTGTGATGGATCCTGAACCAGGAAGATGTAGAAGAACTGATGGAAGAAAGTGGAGGTGCAGTAAAAACGTCGTTCCACGACAGAAATACTGTGAGCGGCACATGCACAGAGGTCGTCAGGGTTCAAGAAAGCATGTGGAACCTATTCAGAGACGTGATAAAATAACTTCAGATGATAATAAGACGCCTATAATGTCTTTTGCTAGATCTGATGTAGATGATAGAATCACTAAATCCATCCAGGGTGATCACAGTACAGAGCCATCATGCTCAAACCATAGAAGTAAAATTCAAGAAACTCTAAAATGCAAAGGTGATGGCGATCGTGAAGCTTTATTCACCAAGACCACTGTTGATAATAAAGTTAACAAGATCATCAATGTTGACTATGGCACAAGCACCTCTTCCAATTCCAAGAATCTTTGCACTACAAATGAAGTTAATCACGCTGAGGGCAAGTCTAGTTCTGATAATGCAAATCCTAGGAAGATTGGTAGCTTGAAACAGAATGTTGCGAGAAACAATCATGTGGGCTTCATTTCTCCGAGGTTTGGTTTGTCTCCTAAAAGTGTTCTTCATTGTGCTACAGGTTTGTTTACCAACACATTATGTCTCAAAATATATGCTATCATGCTACTGACCCACCTCACCCCTGTTTATCCTTTTGTTTTGTATTTTCTTGGTGCATAAGTGATTGACCATAGCTTGCCAATAGGTTTTAAAACAATGGTCTAACTAGCAAGTTTTATTTTTGCTCAACTAATAGAAAATAAATGTGAAGATGAGAAGCCAAATCTTATTATTAACTTATAGATTTATACTAACTGAATTTCTCGTTTAAATTACTTATGGTCTTGGAACTTGAAGTCCTTGAAAACCTGCATAAGAGACACCCTGAACATAATTTCTGGCATATTCTCTCTCTCTCTCTCTCTATATATATATATATATACATATATATAAAGCAGGTTGACTCATTGCAACCTTAAGCTTTGTGATATACTAAAACATGTAGTTAAATAATTTTCTTGATTATCTCACTACATTTGTCGCCTTCTCAGTTGTACAGTATATCTAATTGACTAATAACTGATCCCTGAGTGCGATTCAAGAATGATTTCAATCCTTTTCTTTATAGACAAAGTCAGCTCGGGCTTGAGCCATAAGACTGTCATAGAAACTGAGCCACAGAGATGCCGGAGAACAGATGGCAAAAAATGGCAATGCAGGCGTGATGCTCTCCCCCATCAGAAGTACTGTGAGGCACATATGCATAGAGGGGCAAAAAAACTCATGTTAAATCCACAATCTGTGAGTAATTCTCTAGCTACTTCTTCTGCTGAGTGGGATCATACTTCTCGTGCGAAAACTAGAAATGTTGATAGTGGAATCAACTTGAACACAGTGCCAGCAAGTCCTGAACATACTATGGGTAATAATTCAACTAGTAGCACGAGTGATGCTACTACCATAACTGATGAAATCGTTAGCTACTGTCAAACTCACCCTATCCGTTTTTGCTAATCCTTCTGTGGAGTTTGTGGAAGGGTTGGCCAGCTTAACTTGGGAAAACACTGAGAATAGATGGAAGTGTTGTTTTGATGTATGTTTTGTGGTACAAGTAGCTGAAGCAGAGTCTCTATCAATGGCATGCCGTTGTTATGCTTTATAGTTGTACCAAGAAAACTCGTACATTAATGCTGGAACTTGTAAATCATTTTGAAGCATGTTGTAGTGCGAGTATAATAAAGATTCTCACTTAGTTCTATATGACCTACGTATTTAGTTCCAGAGGAACGGCCAATTTTAGAGCTCTGATGTTCTATGAGTAATTGTTTCTGGTAACAGTATACTCATAAATTGGAAATTATCAACTATGCTGAAACTAAATAAATTGCAAATAAAATGTACTGATGATGGTGAAATATTTGCTTTCAGTACAACGAAACTGACATGTTCTGTACAATAGAAACTAAGTGAAAGTTCAAATCCAGTGTTACAAGTGAACATCTCAAGCTGTAACCATATGGCGGAAGCATCTAATCTAAAAATACATAATACTGGATAGCCGAAAATGTAATATCCTAACTCCACCATTCTATGAGTACAACAATAATATGTTGGAGAAAACAGAAAGGGAAAATTTGCTACTTGGTGGGTAGCAGATTTATCATCTCAGACCATGAATTAGAGTTAGTTTTGTCTACGACGTAGGATTTAGAATTTGACAAGAAAGAACGTGCAGATTGCTACTTTTGGCAGATACCCGTAGTATCAGCATTCTTAACTATCCAAGGATGTCCCATGATCTTTTGTAGGGATAGTCTTTTTGATGAATCTTTTACGAGAAGCTGCATTAAAAAGGCCAGGAAATCAAGGAAAAGAAAAATCTATAGCCACTGTCCTTCATGGCTGCAAACAAAAAGAAGTAAGATGATGCAAGAAATCTGAAAAATTACCCGGCTAATGAGATCTTTAGCTTCTGCAGAAACGTCAGGGCTGGAAGGAAAGCTTAAATCAACCTTCATAATCCTACGTGTTTCAACTTTGACCATTATCAAGTTGTGATCAAATAATATGATGCATGAAATACTTTAAAGAAAATCATTTATTCGTCACCTCTTAAAAGTATCTCTCTGGCTTTCAGCCTCAAATGGAGGGACACCGTACAGAAATTCATAGCATAAAACACCCAAAGTCCAATTATCTACTGCATAATCGTGGGCCTTGTTCTCCACCATTTCTGGTGCTAAATAGTCCAACGTTCCACACATAGTGTGTCTTTTATTTTTGGATTGTACAGACCAACCAAAGTCTGCTATTTTCAGCCGACCCTACAAGATACACAAAATGTATTATTTTCTGTTTATAGATCAATTAGTAAGTTCTTTTATTTCCATCATGAAAATACTTGGTAACTCCATATTTTCTGTATCCCATACAGAGAGCACAGTGGAGTTCAAGAAACTACAATATCTGGCCGGTTGAAAAACATTGAATAATAATACTGTATTACCACTACTGGGAAGCCAGGGCACCATTACATTTTTGGGCTATACATTGATATTAAAACATAGCAACTGCCTTCCTATTCATATATATATGACTTCAAAACCAGAGAGATAAACTACATATTTTAAAGTTGTTGAACCATGACAAAAAACCGTTCTTCTCCACAGCTAAAATATTTTTTGATTATAATCAAGTCAATTATGTCTGAAGCCCATACGATTTTCACTCAGTTTGTTTAAGAACTTCAACAAGGTGTGATTTGGAATACAAAAGAACAATTTATACATGCATGCTTTTTCCATCCAACTAAGATACTAAGAAGGTCAGACTTTGAGAATGAGTTAATATTACCTCATGATCAAGCAACAAATTTTCTGGCTTGATGTCTCTGTGAATCACATGTTTTTTATGACAATAATCTAGAGCCTGCGTGAGACTTGCTATATACTGATGCAAGAGAAATAAAACATCAAGAAGATAAAAAATTGATTAGTTCAAAGTGCAAATACAAAAATGCAGTTCTTCAAAAGCTTCAAAAAATCGCAAGTATACTTACAAGAAACGTTATAGCATGGATTAAAAAACTCAACTAACATACATAAACAGAGAGAAATAAAAAAGAAGCAGAGATGGTTTCACCGTGGCAGCTTGTGGTTCCGAGAGATGTCCCGATCTGCGCAGTTCTTTGTAGAGTTCACCACAATGAGCATACTCCAAGATCAAGAAAATCCGCTCAGCGTCATGGAACCATCCGTACAGCCTGAGAACATTGGGGTGGCGGAGGGACGTTTGGATCTCCATTTCCCTCTTCAACTGATGGTGCAATCTGTACTTCTCTATCTGCTCCTTGAATATCACCTTCAACGCCACTATGTACTTACTCTACCCAAAGAAAAAGCACAAAGACACAGTTTTACTCACACATTTTGATTATTTTTCCATGAATCGAAACTAGGTCGAGAAATTTACCTTGATTTCGCGAGCGAGATACACTCTGCCGAATTTCCCTTTACCCAAGGGTTTGCCGATGTCGAAATCGGAGAGAGACCATTGCTTCTTGGTATCTTTTAAGGGCTGTTTAGGGGGCTTCGGTGGGTGGCCGGTCATCGGAATTAATGGAATGGGAATCGGAGTTGAGGAGTGAAATTGGGAATTTGGGATTGATCGAATTGGGAATGGGAGGGAACCGGAGATATTTGAATTTGTGTTTGTGAACATGTGGACCGGTTTTCAAAATCAATACCCGGTTTGCAACGGTCACTCTATTGGCTTTTGATATCTACAAAATACTTGTATCTTAAATTAATATAATATTGCAAAAAAATAGATCGAAATGTTATCTATGACAAATATACAAATACGGGAATTACAAACAATATTTGAATTTTCCTATATAAATTACAAGTATCAAATCGATGTCATACAAGGTTTATTCTATAAATAAAAGAGCACAAATATTCCATTTCATTTATATTGTAAATGCAGAATACTTAAACAGAGATCGTAATTTTCAAATTACATAAGAAATTACAACAAAATCTCGTGCATTAAACACATCTCATTAATAATCTTCTACAAATAAAATAAATAAAATTGAAGGAGAAAAAAACCCTTGAATTGCTAGGGATCGTATTTGGGCATGATACATTACCTTGTAATCTACCAAATAACACAGCCTCAACAATGCTATGATATACTTTTTGAGATTCATTGATCACGTTTTGGCTAATCAAATATTAGAAAATACAATTAGTCATCTTTGTTTTAAAAAAAAAAAAAACTCATTTTCTAGCTTTAAAGTGTTTATTGAACATCATATAAATGTGTGAAAAAATTATGATATACAACATAGCACCGAGTACAACATTTGCACAAGGCAATAGACCTGAATAATAGCACCACCATCAGTAAATACATGTGGAGAGAAATTAAGTTTGTGACTTTATTTACATGTTATCAAATCACTATTTTTCATCCAATAATAAATAATTATACCCAAATCATTGATAAAAATGAAGGAAAAACTTAGGCATATATTCAACTAGTTAGAGCCGAACTCCCGATTCCACTTTTCAAGTTCACTCCACTTGCTTTTCTGTAAGCTAGGTCTTATTACGGTCATTGCTTTCTTAAAATCTTCGTATTTCAATTGCCTAACCTGTGCAGAGAAGTGTACGTTAGCATGAGTGCTTCGATTGTAGGGGCAAAGTGCAAATTGTTAGAAAACTTACATAGAAAAAACCGAACACTTTCATATGGTAAGCAGGTGTTAAATCACAAGTCAGGCAAATATGATATTAAAAGTAACTAGAAACTAGGTAACCAACTAACTACAAGTCTCAGCTATATCTTAAGCAACCCGGTTCTTGCAATGTAAAGTCATCAGAGAGGTGGATGTGTTCTAAGGGATAAATGATAAATCAGAAAAGAATAATATTGCGCATATATTCAAATCATTCATTTTTACATCAAAAAAATTGCCTTTTGCTACACTAACTAGTAATAATGTCTCTTACTAATGCAGATAATGAGTAAATATATTTCGGGTTAGTTTCAGAAATCAGCCTTAAGGTTTGACCCATTAACAGAAGTATGACAAATTTTCTTATGATATCACAAAATTATATTGAGGTTTGTACCTTTTTTATACATCATCCTATAACTTGCCTTATATCATACTAAGGATTACAGTTTAAAGAAAAACAGATGCATGGAAAGTACCCTTTGGAGGGTAAAAAGGGCAAAAATCAAGGTGAATTGAGCTGCAAGATTAAATTCTAATTTTTCAATTTCGAAATTGCATGAAATATTGGTTAACAAGATTTCACGGTTTGCAGGGAGAAACTAGCAACTTTGCCTACTTTTGGCACAGTGACACAAAATTGCTTCTCATTTTGGTAACTAGAACTAGATGGAAGGATTAGCAGATATGAGAGTAGAAGATTATAATGGCTGGCTAACCTGATTTGCCTCGATTGTAAGAATGTTCGAACCAAGCTCTCTGATTGGCATCATTGCAGCTTCTTCACACAGTGCTTGAAGGTCACTTCCAGAATATCCTAAAAAAGAACAACATTACCACAATAAGTTACTTCGTGATCTTGCTCTCAAACAACATGGGTAAACCACAAATAACAGCCTAGAGGTTTGGCCTATCATAGAATAAAACTCTTATTAATTTTTGAAATGTCAAAAACAGCAAACAGCCCATTGAGATTAATGTTTCTAAAAAGGACCCCTCCAGTTGGTGCAGTTTGTAGAGTAGAAGCAAAGGTCATGAGAGGTATTTGTAGTTTACAAACTTTATTGGGTTCTTTTGTAAATAGATTAAACCTCTATTGGTGCAATAATCGTAACTTCAGTGCAAGTTATCTTGTATTTTGAAGATATAATAATTTCCTAACCAGGACATTCAGTTCAAATTACAGATGTTGCCCATGGATTTTTCTGGAACATATCTGTCCACTTAAAACTATCGTGTAACCGTCTAGTCTTCTTCTTTCTCCAAATGATCAAACAACGATCATCTTAAGCCAGAAAATTCATCGTCTACCCTAATACAATGTTCCGGAGATCCTAGCGCAAATTCCAGGCTCTTTTGGATGAGTTAGTGTGACAACCACAAGTTGGCATGAGTTGGGTAGCTTCTTTTCACATATTTCACAATGTTAACTGATTCTACCCAGAAACATTCACGAGTTATTTAATCTTTACAATTAAACAAGGAGAAAAGATGAGGATAAAAAAAAAACAAAAATACATGTTACTTTAAAGCTCAAACATCAAGCATGCAACAGTTATTACAAGATGGTTTTGGTTTACCATTGGTTTCAGCCACAAGTTTCTCTAAATCTCTATCTGTTTTACAAGAACAAGAAACAACGTCAATATACAGCATTATTTATCCAGTAACAACGAGTTAGAATCATGCTTTCACCTGGCAAAGCAAATGCATGACCCCTGAGCTTATGTTTAAAAAGGAGCCTTCTAGCATTGGCATCTGGCAAAGGTATGTAGATTCTCTTCACCTGTGCCAGGATTTCAACACAAAAAACAAGATGTTGACTTAGAGCCATGCCAGCTATATATTACACTTACTAGATACAAAGTCAGCCTTGTATGTTTTACTGGGTATATTTTCAAGAAACGTTTCTTTTTCCACCATCACATACCAAGTGTTGAAAAGTAATAACACACAATGTCCTTAAGCAAAAAGGATATATTGACATTTTAAGTCTACTCTAACTCAAGCCTAATCTAGAAAATACTCATTCTATTCATAGAGCCCTTGCACATATCTATTCATGCACCAGAAAAGATGACTCTGAGACCTGATTTCACATTAAAACGTTGATAGTCAGAAATATTACATATATAATACTCTGTTTCTACAAAAAACGCTACACATACTGGTCCTAGATAATGTACTAAAAAGGCATATCAGGCAGGCAGCAGACTGGGGCCTAGCGCCAACTAGGGCCTTGGCCCACCTGGGCAAGTCCAAGGATGGAGAAACCAGGGATAGCCAATGGCCTCCTATGCCTTGACGGAGCACAGTCATCACCCTGAGTTTTTAGAACACTGGTCTAGAAATTTTAGGAGATATAGTCATGAAATATAGTAATGAACAAAATGACAATCCACCAAGCATTCATAATTACGCCATAAAGTGCAAGTAGACAAATTCATGCTAACCAGTCTTCTAAGCACTGCATCATCCAACTCTTGGGGTTTATTGGTTGCACCTGCAATAAAGAGAAAAGAACAAGCATGTGAAATTACACTACAAACCTGTCAGTGTGGCTGTCTTAAAATAGAATTTTTTCATGCAACTCATCTGCATCACTTGACCAACTCAAGTAAACCTAATTAGCACAGGGAGAATATCAGGTTTGTTAAGCTTACATGTTTGACAAGCAAATAGGTGTCCTTTACGTATGCTATATAACACTCGTTTATCAAATGGCCTGACTCACTTATGTCATGGGAGCATAGTCTGATTAGAAATGAGAGTTTTAAGGCAGACCGTACCAGCCTAATCCCCATAGAGTCTCATACATCTCAAAAGAATAAAAGTAAAACAGCAAGGAACCTACTCTTCCTTCCCAGCCAAACTCTTAAACAATTCCTTGCCTGAACCTCAGCATACCTAAACACTACAGCCAAGATGAACATTATCCCAAACCCTAACAGAATAAGAAAAAGAAGCAACAGCATCAGAGTGCTACATTCCTCCTAGTTCAAATGTGATAACACCAAAATTGTACACAATATAGTTAGGACGAGTGCCTGCCAGAACATTGAGTTTTAGCAGTGCGTCTGTATTCATAGCAAGGAGTCTCTAGTTTCTCAGAGAGAAAGGTTAACAACAAGATAAAGACACGAAAAGATATGAGAGCCAAAAGCTATGCATAAATATTGTTAAAAAGTTCAAAGCCTCAAGCTCACTCAACACAATTAAGTACTTGCATTGTAAAACTTACCAATGACTGTAACTAAATCTCCGGAACTTGATGCTACCCCATCAAATTGAACCAGAAATTCCGATTTCAACCTTCTGCTTGCTTCATTCTCATTTTCTGTTCTTGTTGACATGATACTATCAATCTGTCAAAGAAAGTTTGGATAATGTTGTATACGCTCAAAACTCAGTCGTTTTAGGTCTTACTTTTAGAAATTAGAAAGAGTATCATGAGAGGGATGTTATACAAACATAAAACACTAAATCTAACCAAAAAATAGAAAAATGATTAGAAGCAATTCAAAAAAAAAAAAAAAAAACTCTTCTATTATTACAGGTGGGCAATAACTTTCTTAATTAATAGAGCCAATTATGTCCAATATGCATGGATATCTTTATTCACAACCCAGCATTCAGAATCAGAGAAAGTTCAATACCTCATCCATGAAAATTACTGATGGCTGCCTGGAAATGGCAACCTCAAAAAGAGTACGAACAAGCTTTTCACCCTCTCCCACCTATAACATAAACATAATATACAAGCAATTTAGATATAAGTAAACAGAACAAGGGCTAAGACCCACCCACATTAACATTTAAGGTGCAAGAGAGAGACATGACATACCCACTTTGATGTCAGGGAAGATGCAGAAATATTAAAAAAGGTTGCTTCAGATTCAGAAGCAACTGCTTTAGCAAGCAGAGTCTTCCCAGTGCCAGGTGGTCCAAAGAGCAGTAAACCTGCAAAAATATCATGTCTTATACTTTCTGGTCAAAAAAGTAGTTTAAACTGCTAGTGATGCATTTGTGAATTTATATCCTAAAATTACCCTTGGCTGGTTTCCGAAGTCCAGTAAAAAGGTCTCTTCTTTTTGTCGGCAGAATAACCATTTCTAGCAGTGCTTGCTTTGCCATCTCAAGACCAGCTGCAAGGATGTTGTCACATTAAGATCTTCGAAAGGTTAAAAAATAAAATTCATGAAGAAATTACAGCCACTCACCAATGTCTTCCCATTTAACTGAAGGGCTATGATCCACAATCACCGAATTTATCATGTCTATCAGTTTAGCATCATAAGCACCACCAGATCCCTGAGAAGATCTTTGAGTCATTGCATTATTACCTTGACTCCTCAGAGCAGGCCTGCCTCTGCTATGGAGAGAAGGCTTTTGTGCTACCACGTTTCTTGGATGTGAAGCTTTAAATGAAACTTCCCCAGTTTGCAACTTAGGTGAGGTTCTCTAAGAAATGGATAGAAGGGAAAAAGAATTAGGTCAAGCTGGAGGTTGATTCCACTACATTCCCCCTGACAATTTAAGCGAAAAGGTGAAGAACACATCTCTCGCCAATGTGAGCTACAGATCAACAAGTTCACTTTAATGACAGGTTCTCGACTTTCATGCTTTATGTACTAAAAAGTACAAAATAGTTCTGTGAAACAACCGTACAGGAGACGTCATCTGGAGCTCATATATAATTTCATAAGGGAAGCACATACATAAACCAAGGAAATACACACCAAAGTTTGAAACTTACATGCCAGTTAGAGCAGTCCATACCTTGATTTCTGATGACCCACCTGAGATAACAGACAAAACATGAAGAAGAAATCAGAAAAACAATGGATGTAATTGGATATATTTGGGGGTTTTCTGGAGAAATGTTATTTGGAGAAGGTTTTGATGTGATATATTATATAAAATATGCATTAAATACCATGAATGTGCAATGTATGTATTAGTTAGAAAAATGATTGACAAACATGAATGTGTTTTGTTATGTCCTGGAGGGAGAAAGAGTTGGAAGTAAAACATTGAGAGAACAAAAAAAAACAGACTTTATTTTTTCAATCAGCAGAAGTAGAATTCAGAAAGGACAGTAGAGTATATGAACCTGTTCTTCGCGCTAAAGTTTGCAATCTGTCTGCTACTTGGCCTTGCCACTTTGATATCTTCTGTCGATAAGATTTCACCTTCTCCAGTTCACTGTTGAAAATTTCAGCAAAAGGGACCATGTAATTCAAACATTAGCAAATCAGCAATTACAACTGCCAAGTCATCCAGTGCGGAGTCCAACACATTCTAATCTTGCAATCATCATCATTACCATATAATTAAATTATGAAAGTTAAGTAGGCAGAAAACAATTAATGAAAACTGATAGTATATTATGCATATGCACTCAAGCAGCGGAATACACAAAATTAAACAGCACACTTCACTCTAAAAAATATGATGTTGAATACAGTCTATATACATATTCCATAAATATAATATGCATATGCACTTCACTCTAAAAAATATGATGTTGAATACAGCCTATATACATATTACATAAAATGAACAAGCCTAAGAAAGTGCTGTAATCACTCATCTCATTATTCACGTGCATATTCAGAAAAGTTCAACATATGCATAATCATACAAAAACACAAGATTTTTTTTAATCATAAGTAGATATAGCATACTCCAATTACTACCACAAGAGAACAGTTTGTATACCTAGTGGAGATGTAAGATGGAACTGGAGTAGAAATCGCTTCATCAAGTATCCTCTGCGCATTCTGATAATGAGAAGTGGCATCCTCTGGCAAACCCCACTCTTCTGCACGAACGGCCTTAGCAATTTCCTCCTTAGCCAAATCAAAGTAACCTTTAAACTTATACGCCGTCCGCTCATTCCCCGTTGAAACGCCCCCTTCTCCGTCCATGGCTCCACGGCCGGAGGTGCTAGGGTTTTGCTGCGACTGAACCGAATCGGAGAAGATCGAGCTAAAATTTCCGATGATCTCCTTAAGGAAGCTCATTACAGGAAAATAATCATCAGAAAATCAGCCGATTTCCACAGCTTTACAGATTTTGGGGAATCAATTTGCATTTCATATCTTAAGAATCACTGCTCGGAGTTGATTGAGGTTCGACGCCGTCGCACAATTGACTTCTTAATTTCCTGCGTTTTACCCTGAACTTTATGATTAATTTCTATTATTTTCCCCCAACTTTCATCACAAAAAAATTAAATAAATTATTAAATAAGTTCTATTTTCTCCAAATAAATTAATTAATTAAATTAAGATATATGAAGAACAAATCGAAGCTCCACTACCACTCGTGAAAAATCAATTCTATATTTTAAGCATTAATGTTTTTTGAACAAATTCAAATATATAAAAATTTAAAATGATGTAATACTATATTCCAACAGCGGGTGGAACATTGTGTATACAATTCTTTGCAATATTTTGTATACTAGTGTGAAAATCTAATGGTTTGACGTCAACCATATATTTCACTTCATTAAATAACTATTTGTTTTTTATTATTATCTTGATTAGTAATTATAAGGGTTAAAATGTATATAAAAATACAAATTTAGAGTTTAGTTTCAACACAAATACTCATATACAACCGTCTCACATGCGACGGCACTCGCGCACGGTCGACCGTGTCCCAGGACACGACCGTGCACGACTGTAGTGTATAAGTATGTCTTTTTCAATAATAAGTACGTGATTTTTCACTATAAGTATGTGATTTTTTTTCTTGCCCACGACCGTGTCTTGGGACAGATCGTGTCTCGCGTGAAAACTAAGAGCAATCTGTGGCGCACGTTCAGGTCTCATGACACGGTCGAGATAAATATGTGATTTTTGTCTATAAGTATGTCTTTTAGTGCTATAAGTATGTGTTTCGGCGCACGGTCGACCGTGTGACCGTGAGCCAGTACCGTCGCACATGAGACGGTCTCACAGGAGTCCAGCTCTAGTTTCAATTGCAACACGAACTTTTGACTATAACATTAAAAAATTCATTTTAACACGTTCAAATTTGGGTTATGTTTGAGTTTTTCGAACTCCAATATTAACTTGAAGATGAAATTGTGTCAATTAATTTCCGATATGTAATCTCATAATCATTATCAATAATTAAATTATATAATTTGGATTCCACGTCGACAATGGAGACTCGAAAAAATCTAAACATGTCTCAAATTGGAATAAGTATTGAATTGAGTGTTTTTATGTTACAGTTAAAGTGATGTCACAGTCAAAAAATTATGTTGCAATTAAAACTAGTTCTTGCTTTAGTACGTAACTAGTAGTGTACATGTGCGTTGCACAATGTGTTATATATATAATTATTAAAAAAATATAGTAACATATAAAATGTAATGATTATTATTTTAACAAAAAATATATTGATACTCTTTTAATTTGTATTAGTATAAAGCTATGTATTTTAACTTTAAATTTATGTCATTATAAATAATTATATTTGAAAATATTAGAAATTTGAAATATATAAAGTAATATATTAATTTATGGATTAAACAAACAAATAACGTTACATGGGTAGTGAAATTTTAAAAAAATAAATTTAATATCTAAAAATAAGTTATATGTATTAGAAACGTTATGATTTAAGTATTGAGATAAATAAATTTATATTTTATTGGCATTTATAACTATAAATACACACGTATTTTAATAATTTTTTTTGTTCAACGTCACATATAACTCATTTATTTTAAATCAAATAAAAAATTATATTAGCTTATCAAATACATAAAAATCTCTCTTACTATCTATTTAAATGAAACAATTCAAAATTGGACTTAATCTACACATTTTGAATAAAAAAAATTATGAATAATAATTATAAGATTGATAAGTAAATATATCAGGGACTAAAAATGATGAAATTTTAATTTGTGAAAAAACAGAAAAATTACTTTTGTCCAATCCCTTATGCCACCTCAATTAATCAGAATATAAATATAAATAAAATTTGACAACAAATAAATATAAAATAAGAAAGATAAAATAAAATATTTGTATATTTCAAACGAATAAGTTGGTTAACTTGCAATAATAATTTTAATCTAATTTTTCTATTTGATATGTTTTATATGTGTAATCTATTAGGTATACCTATAATATTTTTTTATTTCTACATTTTAATATCAATTTACAATAAATTAATAATATATATCATAGAAATGTTTAAAAAGGAAAAATCATTGAAGCTCACACACATACATTTCCATATTTCAGTTTGATAAATTTTATATGAATATTAAATTTAAAATCATTAAATAATGATTGATTTTATATATTATATATTTAAAATTGATTTAAAATAGGGTAAATTACAAAAAAACAACCCCAGCTATCGACTTTTTAAAAATTGCAACCTAATCTGTTTTTTTTAAGATTGACATCCAGTCTTTCTGTGGTTTTTTGCCGATTGCAAAATTTCCGGTCATTTTTCCGGCAAATGAATTAATTTTTTTCACTTTGCAACCCAAACCTTAATTTTTTTGTCCAATCGCAAATCATGTTTTTTTTTCGCTTCACACTGATACCTTTATGTTATATACATGAGTGTGTCATTTATGTTATATAAGTGTGATCGATATTCATAAAATAAATATCAAATAATATTGGTTAAAATTGGTGAAATATATGTAACATCGGTAAAAAATTGATGGAATATCAATAAATATCGAGAAAATATTGGAATATATTGGTAAATATAAGAAAAATAACAATAAATATATGTACCCATATTTCCATTAATATCGATATTTTCACGATATTTCCGTGAATTTAAGTTACCTATATTTCCACCGAAATCAAAATTTTCATTATTGGTTGCAATCTGATAAAAACACAAAGTTCAGGTTGCAATTAGATAAAAAAAAAAAAAGTTGCAAAGTCAACAAATTAATCTCTATTTTGCCGGAAAATTTGCAATTAACAAAACCACAAAAAGACTGGGTGGCAATCTGAAAAAAAAAAAAATTAGGTTGCAATTTGTAAAAAGTTGATAGGTGGAGTTGTTTTTTGTAATTTGCCCTTTAAAATAAGTACTTAAAAATAAGATGAGAGATAATAAATATATAATCCCTTATTTCATCTTATTTATTTATTTATTCATTTATTTATTTTATTTGAAATTTCTCTACATTAAATACTAAATTGAGTATCATAACTGATTTCTTAAATTAAATATTTATGTATTTGTATTGAATTTCTTAAAATACAATAAATATGTTTATTTATTTTTATTTGTATTGAGTTTCTTAAAATACAATAAATAGGTTTATTTGTATTTATTTATTTGTATTGAGTTTCTTACAATAAATACAATACGAAAGTAATTAATAGGTTTCTTAAAATAGTAATTATTTAATAGGTAGATAATTTATTACAATTATTTTTGACAGAATATCCTAATTTTATATATATATATATATATATTAATCCCAATTATAAAGGAAAAGTGCTAATTATTAGAATAGTTAGTTGATTTATCCAATTTATTAATTCTTTGTTTTGCCAATAAAAACCTATAATTGTCTTCACATGATTGTTTACAAAATTTGCTTCAATTATATCTATATCTATATCTATATATATATATATATATATAAAAGCAGGATATTCTGCCAAAAATAACTGCAATAAATTATCTACGTATTAAATAATTACTATTTTAAGAAACCTATTAATTGCTTTCATATTGTATTTATTATAAGAAACTCAATACAAATAAATTAATACAAATAAACCTATTTATTGTACTTTAAGAAACTCAATACAAATAAAAATAAATAAATCTATTTATTGTATTTTAAGAAATTCAATACAAATACATAAATATTTAATTTAAGAAATCAATTATGATACTCAATTTAGTATTTATTGTATAGAAATTTCAAATAAAATAAATAAATAGATAAATAAATAAGATGAAATAAGGGATTATATATTTATTATCTCTCATCTTATTTTTAAGTACTTATTTTAAAGGGTAAATTACAAAAAAACAACTCCATCTATCGACTTTTTTCAAATTGCAACCTAATCTTTTTCTTTTTATTCAGATTGTCACCCAGTCTTTCTGTGGTTTTGTCGATTGCAAATTTTTCGGCTAAATGAAGATTAATTTGTTCACTTTGCAACCTAAATGTTGTAGTTTTTTTTTTTAATCTAATTGCAACCTGAACTTTGTGTTTTTTATTAGATTGCAACCAAGAATGAAAATTTCGATTCCGGTGGAAATATAGGTAACTTAAATTCACGAAAATATCGTGAAAATATCGATATCGATGGAAATATGATACATATATTTATTGTTAATTTTCTTATATCTACCAATATATTCCGATATTTTCTCAATATTTATTGATATTCCATCGATTTTTTACTGATATTACATATATTTCATCAATTTTGACCAATATTTCCTTGATATTTATTTTATGAATATCGATCACATTTATATAACATAAATGTCACACTCATATATATAACATAAATGTATCAGTGTGAAGCGAAAAAAAATCATGATTTGCGATTGGAAAAAAATTAAAGTTCGGGTTTGCAATTGGATTAAGAGAAAAAGTTGGGGTTGCAAAGTGAAAAAAATTAATTCATTTGCCGGAAAAATGACAGAAATTTTGCAATCAGCATAACCACAGAAAGACTGGGTGACAATCTTAAAAAAAAAAAACAAATTAGGCTGCAATTTTTAAAAAGTCGATAACTGGGGTTGTTTTTTTGTAATTTGCCCTATTTTAAATCAATTTTAAATATATAATATATAAAATCAATCATTATTTAATGATCTTAAATTTAATATTCATATAAAATTTATCAAATTGAAATATAGAAATGTATGTGTGTGGGCTTCAATGATTTTTTTATTTTTAAACGTTTTTATGATATATAGTATTAATTTATTGTAAATTGATATTAAAATGTAGAAATAAAAAAAATATTATAGGTGTACCTAATAGATTACACATATAAAACATATCAAATAGAAAAAATTAGATTAAAATTATTATTGCAAGTTAACCAACTTATTCATTTTAAATATACAAATATTTTATTTTATCTTTCTTATTTTATATGTATTTGTTGTCAAATTTTATTTATATTTATATTCTGATTAATTGAGGTGGCATAAGGGATTGGACAGAAGTAATTTTTCTGTTTTTTCACAAATTAAAATTTCATCATTCTTAGTCCCTGATATATTGACTTATCAATTTTATAATTATCATAATTTTTTTATTCAAAATGTGTAGATTAAGTCCAATTTTGAATTGTTTCATTTAAATAGATAGCTAGAGAGAATTTCATATATTTGATAAGCTGATATAATCTTTTATTTGATTTAGAATAAATGAGTTATATGTGGCGTTAAACCAAAAAAATTTATTAAAATACGTGTGTATTTATAGTTATAAATGCCAATAAAATATAAATTTATTTATCTCAATACTTAAATCATAACATTTCTAATACATATAACTTATTTTTAGATATTAAATTTATTTTTAAAATTTCACTATCCATGTAATGTTCTGACACAATTTTTTTATTTGTTTGTTTAATCCATATATTAATATATTACTTTATATTTCAAATTTCTAATATTTTCGAATATAATTATTTATAATGGCATAAATTTAAAGTTAAAATACCTAGTTTTATACTAATACAAATTAAAAAAGTATCAATATATTTCTGTTAAAATAATAATCATTACATTTTATATGTTATTATATTTTTTTAATAATTATATATATAACATACTGTGCAACGCACGGGTACACTACTAGTATATATAAAAGCAGAATATTCTACTAAAAATAACTACAATAAATGTCTCATTTATTAAATATTTCTATTTTAAGTAATCATTAATAATTTTATTTTAAATTTATTAATAAACAAATACATAAATATTAATATTTAATACATTTAATTTTATATTTATTGTTTAGAAACTCAAAAGAAAAAGTAAATAGATAAATTTATCTATATATTTTTATACTATAATAATAGAGGAAAAGTTTGGGATATTTACAGAAATACTATTTTCTCAACAAAAAAGTGTCACATCAAAACAATATAATTAGTAGTGTACCCGTACGTTGCACAGTATGTTATATATATAATTATTAAAACAATATAATAACATATAAAATGTAATGATTATTATTTTAACAAAAATATATTGATATCTTTTAATTTGTATTAGTATAAAGCTAGGTATTTTAACTTTAAATTTATGTCATTATAAATAATTATATTTGAAAATATTAGAAATTTGAAATATATAAAGTAATATATTAATCTATTAATTAAACAAACAACTAACATTACCTGGGACTGGGTAGTGAAATTTTAAAAAATAAATTTAATATCTAAAAATAAGTTATATGTATTAGAAACGTTATGATTTAAGTATTGAGATAAATAAATTTATATTTTATTGACATTTATAACTATAAATACACACATATTTTAATAATTTTTTTTGGTTTAACGCCACATATAACTAATTTATTTTAAATCAAACAAAAAATTATATCAGCTTATCAAATACATGAAAATCTCTCTTACTATCTATTTAAATGAAACAATTCAAAATTAGACTTAATCTACACATTTTGAATAAAAAATTTATGAATAATAATTATAAGATTGATAAGTCAATATATCAGGGACTAAGAATGATCATGAAATTTTAATTTGTGAAAAACCAGAAAAATTACCTCTGTCCAATCCCTTATGCCACCTCAATTAATCATAATATAAATATAAATAAAATTTGACAACAAATAAATATAAAATAAGAAAGATAAAATAAAATATTTGTATATTTCAAATGAATAAGTTGGTTAACTTGCAATAATAATTTTATTCTAATTTTTTCTATTTGATATGTTTTATATGTGTAATCTATTAGGTACACTTATAATATTTTTTTATTTCTACATTTTAATATCAATTTACAATAAATTAATATTATATATCATAAAAACGTTTAAAAATGAAAAATCATTGAAGCCCACACACATACATTTTCATATTTCAGTTTGATAAATTTTATATGAATATTAAATTTAAGATCATTAAATAATGATTGATTTTATATATTATATATTTAAAATTGATTTAAAATATAGTAAATTACAAAAAACAACCCCAGCTATCGACTTTTTTAAAATTGCAACCTAATCTTTTTTTTTAAAATTAAATTTTCACCCAGTCTTTCTGTGGTTTTTGGCCGATTGCAAAATTTCCGGTCATTTTTCTAGCAAATGAATTAATTTTTTTCACTTTGCAACCCAAACCTTAATTTTTTTGTCCAATCGCAAATCATGAATTTTTTTTTGCTTTACACTGATACCTTTATGTTATATATATGAGTGTGACATTTATGTTATATAAGTGTGATCGATATTCATAAAATAAATATCAAGGAAATATTGGTCAAAATTGGTGAAATATATGTAACATCGGTAAAAAATAGATGGAATATCAATAAATATCGAGAAAGTATCGGAATATATTGGTAAATATAGGAACAATAACAATAAATATATATACCCATATTTCCATCGATATCGATATTTTCACGATATTTTCGTGAATTTAAGTTACCTATATTTCCACCGGAATCGAAATTTTCATTCTTGGTTGCAATCTGATAAAAACACAAAGTTCAGGTTGCAATTAGATTAAAAAAATAAAGATTAGGTTGCAAAGTGAACAAATTAATCTCCATTTCGTCGAAAAATTGGCAATCGATAAAACCACAAAAAGATTGGGTGGCAATCTGAAAAAAAAAATGATTAGGTTGCAATTTGAAAAAAGTCGATAGGTGGAGTTGTTTTTTGTAATTTACCCTTTAAAATAAGTATTTAAAAATAAGATGAGAGATAATAAATATATAATCCCTTATTTCATCTTATTTATCTATTTATTTATTTTATTTGAAAATTCTATACAATAAATACTAAATTGAGTATCATAACTGATTTTTTAAATTAAATATTTATTTATTTGTATTGAATTTCTTAAAATACAATAAATAGGTTTATTTATATTTATTTGTATTGAGTTTCTTAAAATACAATAAATAGGTTTATTTGTATTGAGTTTTTTACAATAAATACAATATGAAAATAATTAATAGGTTTCTTAAAACAGTAATTATTTAATAGATAGATAATTTATTACAGTTATTTTTGACAGAATATCCTATTTTTATATAGATATATATAGATTAAATGTAACGTCCACGATTATTTGCATGTATTCATATAGCTACGAGTGTTACTATATATATAAGGGCATCCCTTCTACCATTTATGTAAGATCATTTTGGCATTCAACCAATAATCATAAGTGAGTTTAATATTCCTATAGAATATTAATAATAATATAATGGTGCACATAAAAACAGAAGCTTTATGTGTATTTGCACTAGTTTAGGTGTCTTCATTTGGTGTGCAGTGTTCTTAATGATGTTATCATAACCACTATAGCTATTTATCAGTTCGTCATCACTTTTTCCTTATTTATTCACATGACATTGAATATTTTTCAACTCTTTTTGTGTGCACCAAAGCAGAATGAAGATGCAGAAAGCTTGGTTGTATGAAGAGCATGGCTCGAAAGAAGTTATGAAGCTACGAGATGACGTTCCGATTCCATCTCCGAAACCTAATCAACTGCTAGTCCGAGTCTATGCTGCCGCGTTGAACCCTATTGATTCAAAGTTGCGTCAGAAGCCATCAACCTTTATCAATCTTCCAGTAAGTTGGTCTCATATAAGTATGTTGTTTTACTAGGAGGAAAAATCTCAATTTTAGTTTGACTCTTGTCATTTTCATCATAAATTTCATCATAAAATAGGTCCTTTTCGTACATTCAAAATTGATGAGGATTGCAATGCAGGCAGTTCCAGGGTGTGACATGGCAGGAGTTGTGGTGGGAAAAGGAGAAAATGTAGTGAAATTCAGAGTTGGTGATGAGGTTTATGGAAACATTCAGAACTTCCATGCAGAAGGGAGGCTGAAGCAGGTTGGAACTCTGGCTGAGTTCGTGGTGGTCGAGGAAGATCTGGTGGCTATAAAACCGACAAAGCTGTCGTTCGAGGAGGCAGCGAGCCTGCCCCTTGCTGTTCAGACAGCGGTCGAGGGGTTCAAAACGGCGTCGTTTCAAGAAGGGCAGTCGGTTTTTATAGTTGGGGGGGCAGGGGGGGTTGGAACTCTGGCAATTCAGCTGGCCAAGCAGGTCTACAAGGCTTCTTTGGTGACTGCAACCACTAGCACTGGGAAACTGGAGTTTGTCAAGAAGTTGGGGGCTCATAGGGTGCTGGATTACACCAAAACTAGCTATCATCAAGTTGTGGACAAATATGATGTTGTCTATGATACCATTGGTAAGTTACTTATTTCAACGGAATTCACGAAAATACCTTTTATAAAATTCTGTTATGTCTCACAATAATACTTCTGCTCTGAACTTAAATATTGGCTTTCAGGAGAGTCGATGAAGTCGTACGTGGTGGCTAAGGAAGACGGTCCGATCATCGACATAACATGGCCTCCCTCGAACCCTAGAGCCCTGTACTCAAGCTTGACAGTGTCTGGTGAATTATTGGAGATGCTTAGGCCATATTTGGAGAGTGGAAAGGTGAAAGCAGTGATTGATCCAATTGCTCCATTTGATTTCAATAATGTGATAAAGGCTTTTGCATATTTGGAAACAGGACGAGCCTGGGGAAAAGTTGTGGTTTCAATGAATCTTGGGTATTAAACAATGACTATGATCTATCTCTACTTGTTGAACAAATGGAAAGTGATTTGGAATATCACTTTGCAATTAATATGTTTTTACTAATATAAAACTCTGGATATATAAAATTATTGTATAAGGTCGTTATAGTAATTTGGATGGGTTTAAGCTTTCTTATCCTTGTGTAAGTATTTGGCTTTTAGTGTCATATATGAACAATTAAGTCATTATCATGTATGGATTGTATATTGTCTTGCTTCTATATAAGATTAAAGTTTAAGTACATCTTTGGCATTATATAAAATTAAGAATATGCAACAAATGCATTATATAAAATTATTGATTGTAGGTATATAATTCATAGCAATGAATGTTCATGTCACCAACTATATATGTCATGCTTGGTACAAGACTACATTTAATCCATTAAAAACGTAAGTTATTCCTTCAATCGGTGTTTTTTAAATTAACATAATACCATTAATACACAAAAATACTAAGAAAGAACCAAAAAAAAAAAAAAAGAACAATAAGGTGTATGAAATCAAAACCTAATAGCAAACTGAAGACATAAAAATAAATTAAGATTAGATAATCAGAAGAAGCGAATATTGTAGAACAATAATGGGATGTCAATGCCACATGCAATGCACATGCTCTCTCTGTTATTTTTAATTAGGAAGAGATGAAGAACTCTCTCCATCCACACAGGGTTTGAACTTGCGTTGTCGGATGATTTCTCCCCACATCATCACAACCCTTATCATTTGGCTATGCCCCTGGGGCACTATTACTTGATTCGTGACTAAGAATGCAATGAACAATCTTGCAACTTATGGTAAAATTAGAAGAAATTTAAATGAAGGTTCCCTGAAATCTATCATAGCTAACTCTTTTGATGAATATCATCCGAAATCTATCAAGCAAACTTGGAAGATTCCCTGAAATTCAAAAGATGAATTTCTTTTGATTTGATGACTCTTCCAATATCTGATTCATTACTAGAAGAAAGTATCAAAGCTGAAATTCCATAGCTTGTTTATACTGAACAAAATAAATAGGAAGACAATCAATCTTCAGAAAACTCACAGGACTCGTGTTTATAAAGATATTTAAATGCTACAATCGAAAAGGGAACATATCATGAAATACTTAAGTAACATAAATGCACTGTTTCATTTCAGGGCACAAACAATGGAATTTTTTAGCCCGGCTCACTTACGGTCACACTCAAAGCCCAAATATAACAGAGGATCAAATTCATCGTTGTTTGTTAGGTAATTAAATATATTTGCTGTACATAACGTTACTGTTGAGTGAAAAGTTAGACCCACCAAGAATATCTAATTCGATTCTTCTTCAATTGGTCCTTCAAGAGCCAATACTTATCCATAAATTGTGTGAAAGATGATGAAATAATTGATGTGTAATGACAGACCAACTAACTAGTTGAATTTAGAGCATCATTTACGCCTTCTCTCTCAGCCATCAAAATGTGTGAACTTGCTACTTGCAATATTCCCAGGTTTCCATTTTCATTAATGCAGATTAATAGTAGTATTCCCAATTTCATTAATGCAGATTAATAGTAGTATTCTTTCAACTCGTTCTGTCGCTATTATCATTTAATTACTCTCTCCATGTTCATAACAAGAACTACATTCAATCTATACAATTGAACTCATACATTCAATTATAGAGAATTAGTTGACAACTCCAGACCATAGAACATGACGAATCCAATCACGGTGCATTCACTCGACATCGATGAGTCCTCATTGGTCGCAATTACAATTAATACAGTACCATGTTGATTTCGATTGGATATGGATTATGTGTAGATTAGAAGCTGACTCTGATACCATGGAAAAAATCTAATGGGAGTAAATGGAGAGAGGAAAAGCGGTCTATTATTTTACAGTAATATGAGCTGCACAAGTCTCTAGATACAAAAGATCATAAAACATTACTTCAACTATGGCGATGAGAAGAAAAATAAACGAATTTGTTAAGAATGTCACAGACCAAGCACTTGAAGAAATGAATAACCTTCATGCATCATAGACTCAAGTTTTGAGGATATACACTGGTGAGTGTGTGTGTGTGTGAGAGAGAGAGAGAGGGAGAGAGGAGGTACAGTAAAATAAAAGTGAGACAATGAAACAAGTGAATCCTCAGAAATTTGTATAAAATTACCCGAACAGGAAATTACAAAATCCTGATTTGTGTGTACAAATCCAGTGGCAACTGGCAAGAGTGGCTTCAACAGCAATCGAAAGAGAAAAAAAAAATTATACACCATTATATTAAAAAAATGGACAACAATATTGAATTCTTTATACATCATAATATGGAGGACACAATATACACTATGGTGGCAAAGTCATATATGGCCTTTTCATGTAACAAAACTAGCCAACTTGGTTGTGCTAAAAGTACAGCTATTCACTTACCGAACATGACAGTCATGTCTCATTGAGGTTGTCATAACTATTTTGTTTCATCGACAGCATCAACCACATAATAGAAGTAAAAAAATACTGATGCATGGCCATCAAAAAGTTGACTGTGTCGATTGCATATGAAGACTTTCCCCCCAAAAAAAACCCAATAATCTTAGAACATTCACTTAATCAGTGGAGTCAATCCATCACCTTCCCACCCCAATTTGAGCATCTGATCTACAACTTTTAAGCTCAACTGCAAGGAAAAGAGATGAATAATATTTCTTTTAAAATAAGTGAACAGGAATTTAGCAATAGCAAAGCATCAGATGGCATCCCCAACTTTGAGTGCAATTTAATAAACTTATTCTGATATTTAAATACCTGGAAAGAGAATAAATAAAAAGAGAATCCTTCTTAGCTTGCCTAATTAATTGTCTATTAACTGGCGTGGTGTTTTATTTTAATTTTAAGGGGATCATGAGAATGCATAATATTTCTGTTGATGGTGGTGCTCTATGGAAGGTATGTGTTAAAGAGATCTTAAAGCATATAATTCCAATAACAATGATGGAAAATCCAGTGACAGATTAATAACAAATGCAACTTACGGAGGGATCTGTGTATACTATCAACTGTTTATCTGCTGTTGATACCAAAAGATTTGTATTATCCTCATTCAGAGCAATAGTGGTAATATCTTGTCCTTCTGCGAGTTCCAATGTATGAATAACCTGCAGGAAGCAGATTTCAAGCATCAGATTATATGTAAAAAAACATAGGTGGAAGACAATTTAGTGATCTGGGAACAAATTAAATGCTCGAATTTTTTTTATGTTTTCTCAAAAAAATCAAATTTAAATCAGAAGTAGGTCTTTTCTACCCTACCTTCAGAGTATAGAGATCAAAGAAGCAAATAGAAGGTAAAGGTAAATCCTGTGTATTTCCTTCATTTAACTCATCATCATCTGCACTCCCAGGGCCTCCATCATTTTCCTGTGATCGGTTTAGTCCAACCAAAGCACAACGACCATCAGCAGAAACCTCTATGCAACTAATACTTGATGAAAGTGGAAGCTGTTTCTCAGCAATCAGAATTCCATTAAGAGTAAAGGTGCTGATAGTAGAAAGATTTTTGTTCCAGGTTATTATGATTCCATCAGATGATAGGGACACCATATGAGCTTCCACACCAACAAGCCTCTTGACCAGTCGGCCTCGCCTTATAGAATGAAGCAAGACATCTGAAGCATTGGAGTAGGAAGCAACAATTCCAAGGTCTGAACTGACAGCGCAACATGTTATTTCCCCAAGATGACCTCGAAGGACATGCACAGGGCCCTCTATTCGATGACCTTTAACCTTGTCTGCTAAGTTGTTTCCTGTTGCAGCACTGCCCGGGGATGTGGGTGTGCCAGGATTATTAGAGGGCTCTGGTGAGCTACCAGAACGTGAAATAGATGATCGATGTATTCTCCAGAGTAGAACTGTTGCATCCCGAGATCCAGTCACAAGATAGTTGCTATCCGTAGATAAAGCCAGGCATGTCACTGGGGCATAATGTCCTCTGGCTATTTCCAATGTTCTTGCTCCATCAGGTGAAATAAGCCTTACGCTGTTATCCACATGTCCTCCTGACATAGAGAATTAATACTTCAATACAAGTGTATGTCAAAGCTACTGTCATATCATAGCAAATGCCTAATCAGCTAGAAACCAAATGTAATACTTGGAAGCATCGATGGAGATAAATGTATCAACTTAAGTACAACACTCTAGGAAAATAGCTTGTTATCTATGGTCTAAATCCATTACCAAGCATAATGGATAATTTTGGCTGAACAAGTTAAGTTCAAATAAGGGTTGAAAATATCGTATTGTAGAAATACCAATACTTCGATTTTACAGAAATATAGGTGGAAATATCAATATGCTAAAAATTGGAAGAAAAAAAAAGGCATATATTTAACAATCGAAGAGTATTACAAGTATTACATTTGGGCAACGTTTTTGATACTAGTAGTCATGTACTAGTTAAATCTGAACAACTATTGTAGGTTGTAGCTATACATTTTCAAAAACTCTATTATTCCTTTCCAACTCAATAGACCAACAAAATGCTTGGACTATGATACCCCACAAAATCCTAGCTTCTTGACCAACTAAGCTCCACAAATTCAGCATAAAACATTATTCGATGAATTGACCCCATATCTTGACATCAGCTGCCCCCCAAAACTAAAATATCACTGAAATGTCATGATTTCACAATCCCTCATCTAAATTCATCATAAAGATACTTATGCCAGAATATGTTCATAGAGATAACCTCTCCACACTTATAAAGTAGAAACATAATATGTTACCAGATGTAGGAGCACATGCTCACCAGTAATAATCTCTTTGTCACGAGTGATTGAAACTATTGCCGTGCATCGAAGTCCAGAAGCTGGAAATGCCAGCACCTGGGGAAAATGCCACTCTTCTGACTCAGTTGGAGTTGGGCCTTTGAACATTCGCATAAAAGTTCCGCCAGCAGCACCTGCACCAGGCTTTCCATGTTGGAAAAGGAAAGGCGTCCCTTGGCCATCAGGTGTGTTTGGTTGCCACTTGTGTTGTGCTACATGTGCCGCTGGAGCATCTACATCAACGATTACAAGAGAGTCCGAAGATGCATGAATGGCAGCAGCAGGCAGATTGCAGCGTTCGGGATATGAAACCATATATGGCTTAACCTCTTGGGGATTCCGGAAAATGGTCTACACATAAGAAGATATATCAGATCCATAAAAACTGCCACTTCTAGCACAAACTCATATAAATCTGATTAAGCAGTTGAGGTTACTAGTACTTTTACATTCACAAGAACACTGTAAAATTGTGGGCACTAACAACCATCATTCCCAGATAGACTCCTACCATATCCAAGAGCAAGAAGTGTAATGACACTATAGCTCCAATACAGAAATGTGCTGGTGTCAGAAAACAAAGCGGAAATTTTCAGAATTATTTTCTAAATTATGCTAAATAACTACTGCATTTAAGTTTGCTGAGTAAGTATATTTGACTGCACCTCTAGCTCACTAAGTTTCCTATCTCTATATCCAATTGTTGGTAAGCAGATTATCCCTAGAATTTATCTCAAATTCATCCCCTAAATCACAAGGTCTGTCAACACTTTTCACACCCTACCTCTTCAAATTGCTACGGATGTGTTTGTATGTCTATAACGAGAACAATAAAGCAAGAAATTTACTTTATGGAAAAGGGAAAAAACACTCAGAAATAGGGCTATTATAATGTACCTGCATGTGAAGGACATCTGCCAGAGACATCCGCTTCATGTGAGGTACCACTAAAAGTTGTGAAGGGGTTTGGCCAAAGTAAGTAATCTGATCTTGGGTAGCACGCTGTTGGATCTTTTAAATGTATTGAAACATATAAGTAATTTATTTTCTAATTATGAACAAAAGGATTGAGGAACTTAAAGCAAAAACAAACTCACTGGGTCTGTTATTTTATCAATATCTACAGTTCCTTCGTAGGTGATATAAAAGAAAACATTATTCGCCTGTATAGCTTCTTTTCCACGTTGCTTGTACCTAATTATGTAAACTTGTGGGAATCAGCTTCAGAAATTTCATTCATAAATAAGAGAAGAGGGTGGGGAGGGAGGAGTAAAAAAGTGATAAGTACCCAAATATAAGATCAATCCATTCATGCAAATGTTCCGAGACATGCTCACTCTCCAGCGCCATCCGATGCTTATGGACAAAGTCAATTGGGTTTTCAGCCCATGGAGGAAGCCGGACATTACCTATAATGTGAAGGGAGAAAATAAATATAACAGAAAGCTATGCCGGAAATAATTCGGTCTAAGCCTGAAAGTGAGCAACTGAAGTGCATACCAAGCTTTTCACCAAGTTGTGTTGTACCAAAGTCAATTGAGTTTTCATTGGTTAAAACCTCAGGCATATAAAATAGCTCCGGAACCTAACAATAAGAAACAAAGGAATTGTATAATAATAACAGAAGAACTGAGTACAACACATCTGGAAAGATTGGGAGCCAAATGTGGAGAAATCAATCATCAGCAAATTCTGAACAGTAGTTGAAGAACACCCAAAAAATAGCTGAAAATTAGACTTCAACGTAGGTCAAAGAAAACTAAACTAGGAGACAGCTCTTGATGCATACCAATTCCTTGACATCGCTCATGTCCTCAAGAACTCCATTCCATGTTGCAGCAATGTCAGAAAACATTCTGTCAGCATGATCAAATTTGCCACCTTGCAGTTGAATAGAAAGGGTAGTAAAAGGTTCTACTCTTGCGAGGTAATACAACACCTGCCACAAAAAAAAAAAAAAGGCAACCACAACCTTCAATAATAGTAGAGAAAGCACTCAAACAGCCAAGGTAAACTTATTGGTTGATGTGAAAGAAGTTACTTCGCAGGTCATATCTTCAGTGTTAATTTTTGTATAAAGCTCAAGAAAATCAAATCAGGAAATAACATTTCATCCTAATGCATAAATCATAGCATACACTCAGTATGCAGGCTTAATATTCATGCAATTAGTTCTGGTTAGGTTGTGCAACAATAATTGGACTTATGCGAGTTATTTCCTTCTTGTTTATTCATCAGAATTCATTCAACATGTATGCTTGCTGTATGTGACCTTGGTGCTTGTAAGAATGTAAAAGAAATATTAGCACACTTGAAGCATGGCTGCATGGCAGCATTTGTTTTATTAAAAGGAGAATATAAGTAAGGAGAAACCCACTGTTCCAGCTGTTGAATAATGTGACCCGTAGTGGAATTTGGGAATGACTGGATCATCAAAGCTAGAGTATCTCTCTTGGAATTTGCGTAGTCTCTCAGGATTCAGAGCGCCAAGAGGCTGCAATACAAATGCTAGATGAATATTTGAATTATATCAGAAATTAAAATAAGAAAATAAAATGTAAACTACCTTTGATAGATCTCGAAAAGAAGAAGGATTTGAAAGATCTAGGTTCTGTGAGCTGTAATCAGAAAGGATCCACGGGAATACAGGATACTGCACATAATGATGTAAATAAGTTCTTCTATTTCGGATTACAGTGGATATCAATTAAATCTTCACCTGCGTCATATCATTGTAGCTGCGTCCAGCCAGGGTGTTAAGTTGCATTAAATATTCAAAATTGCTAATCTGCAATGAATTTATTTTAGCATATAATCATGAATGTAACACTTTAAGCTAAATAAGATAGTTAATATAAGATGTACTTAAGGTTGATGTTGCAAATATACCTCCCACCTTGCCCAACGTTCCATAAGCTGAGTTCTCTTTAGAAGTTGGTCAGGTCTCTTCAAAATAGAAGAAAATAGTATAGCTTTAGAAGACTGCAAATACAACTAGATTGAAGTCTCAAAACACCAAATCCATGTGTCCAGCTCAATCCTCAGGTTTATGGGATGAGTCTGTTTCTTTGCATGTAAATGCATGAAAAATCATGTGTGTAATCTCATTGAAAAAAGACTACTTCTTAGCTTAGTTTATAGAGGGTAGCAAGATATCACAAGATCACTACCTGAGTCGCAAGGTAGATATTGTTCAAATGAGGAGGACGGGCTTGAACAATAGCCCGATAGGCATTCCTTCGTCCCTCAGAGCTCTAGAGAGAGAGAGAGAGCATATTAATTGCCATAAGTAAAAGCTCAAATGTCTGAAAGTACAGATGTTCTGAAGGAACATACTCCAAAATCAAAAAAGTAGTTTGACCGGTCAACCATGAACACCTCCAATGCACTTCTTCTCAAAAGATATCTGCAGAACAATGATACAATAGTTCACATATCCTGAAAGAGGTACCTACCCATGACATTTTTTAATTAACAGTGAAACAAGATCGTGATCCATGAAGACTAAAAGAAGCAAGAAAAGCAAAGAGTGGAATAAGATAGATTTGATGGGGAAGAATACCTATTCTAAACATTACTGACAGTTGTACTCATGCTCGATGAGGAAATAGAGTTGAGAAATATATAGCCTTGTACATTTAAAGATCAACCAGTTTTACATAATATTGAGGTTTAAGTACATAATATTGAGGTCTTATCCCAATTAAATATCATCCATTTTTACATAATATTGAGGTCTTAGTAGTTTTATACATCAGTCATAGATATAATGACCACGTTGAAACTTGCAGACAAGTAATTCTCACAAGCAAGGAAATGAGTGGACTTCTAGGATTTGATTAAAGTTATAAGCTGGTGAGGATGATTTAAAACCATGAATAACTAAGAGTGTAAATATTTTCGTCAGCATCTAAAGGAATTTATATCTCAGAATAATATAAGCCCCCTAAGAAAAAGACAAAAATGCCAATATATCAAATTGTAGAGACAATGAAATATCTATACAAAGGAGAAGTAAACATAAATGATGCCATATAAAGGCAGACATAACAGCAGGCAGTTTTGAAGTGATTTACAAACATAAATGGCAGAGAGATGCACAAAGGTTGAAGTGAATGAACATGTCTGTAATGTCACCTTCTGCTGTATACTTGGTGCAGTGATGATATGAACCAGCTTTGATCCTTTTCTTGAACTTCACTGTGACCTTTGCTGTCCACATCTCCTTTCACACTATTATCCATTCGATCAACAATAAAATTGATTCTTCTAGTTGTTATCTGAAAGAACATGTAATTTAGAACATTCAAAATTACAATAGTAAGTTGAACTTCAGCATGGGCATCATTCAGAACAGAAATGTTCAGCATTGTAAAAGAAAATGTCTGACTCTATATAATTGTGTAGCTTGATGCAGCCAATAGCTAGTAAAGCATTACTAGAAAACAAGAGATAATTGCTATCATTAAACATATGGCTAGAAGATAGAGGTGCATGGCCAAATGAGGAAAATAGTATCTGAAGTTCCTTTTCCCCCTGGAAAGTTAATAAAATTTAATCCCCCTCTAAGGATTTCAATATCTTAACTGTGAAGTGTTTCCAAACAGCAACAAAGTCAAGATACCAGTTGAATCTTTCAATAGCAGAGAGTTGAAGCTACAAGTATACATAATGCAAATTAATTGCATCTCGATTAGGATATATAGAACTTACTTGGAAAGTTCCTCTTAGAACCTTTAATGGACGGACCATCGAAGATGGAAGCTCAAGAACAATTCTTTCATTATGCTCAAAAGGAACATAACCAGGGGCAAGCAATGCTGGGTTAGATGCTGAGTCTAGGCCATTACTCACTGGTGAATCTGCAGACTCCGGCTTGAGAGAATGCTCACCTGGTCCAGATGGTGTTCTCTGATTTTCACCAGTCTGTTCACCATTTGGGCTAACATCCAAATAGGTTGATTCATGCTCATCCTCCTCATTTACTATCTCAGATGAGATGGCTTCCGCTGCTAAGATAGAGGCATTAGATGGACTTACAGCTTTATGTTTTTCATGCTTCCGCTCGATATGGTCTTCGTAATTTGCCGCAGCACCATGGTGATCTGAACCTTGGTAGTTTCTGCGTAAAATTCTTCTCATCCTTGAAGAACTTTCTGTGAAATCTAGCTTCCAGAAAACCTAACACCAACAAAGTTCACAATAACTAAAATTTGAATCATTCCTCAATGAAATAGTTAAAGTTCAAGCAAGAACCATACATGCTTAGGTTTACACAAGTCTTCACTAAAAGGTCCAAAGAGGCATCTCATTTCTATCAAGCAGTGGATAAGCTTGCGCCATTCACGTATTCCAGTGTATAATCGATGCTGAGCTATTAGCTCGGCTTGTGACCTTCTGTCAACCTAAAATCATGAACAAAATTTTCAGGCAATAGTAATTTGTAACTATACAAATATTTATAGGAACATTTATTTAATCCAAGAAAGCAATACCTCAGATCGCTGCATGTTTCTAGCCAAAGCTAAACTTCCAACAAGGACGGCGATATACTTGTAGGAAAGGGCATTGAAATCCTTGGCATATACAGATTTTGAATCTACTGACTGTAAGCATTCCATCCAGGCAGTTCCCATAGCTTCAGTAACATTCCATCTCTTAACACGCTCAGAATCACTTTTACTTCGACGCTGTGCTGATGTAGCCATTGCCACAGCACTGAGGCCCCTTCCAGAGCCAATTTTTGCGTTACGCTCGAGGTCCCTTGCAGCAGCCAATGCAGCTGCTTTTGCAGCAGCCTTGTCCTTTGGAACAGCTGAAGATTTGTTTGGTGCCTCCAAAGGTTTCTGAAAGCTTGAAAAAGTGTGGAGTCTAGTAGTAGTTTTCCGCTCAAGCAATGAGGAGTCACGCCGAAGGTGAGTGGTGGTTGTTGTAGGAGCAGTGGTCTCTCCACCGGCAGCACCAGCAGCAATCATTGCTAATGCCATAGCAGCAGGAGGTGAGGCAAAAGCAGCAGCCCAGCTTGGAGATATCATAGCAAGAGCAGCCTAATAGGTACGATAAATATCTCAGGTATTGCAAAGTCTGAGGAATGCATTATCAGCAGAAAAGGGAAGGGGAAAAAAAAAAAGGGAGACCAACACATTTAGTATTTTGATCTTTTTTCACCAGACCCCAGAAAAGAAAAACTGAGACAGCTTTTTTTTTTTTTTTCAGTTTCGAGAAGCATGAATCTGTGATTGTATATGAAGTTCTAAAGAACACTTTGTTGTTGTGATTTTGCTTCAAGAATGGACTTCAACTGACCAATGTAAAAGAAAGGGAATTAATAAAAGAGGGCCATAGAATGTGCAAAATAAAATTTAACCCACACTAAGCCCAAGTGTTCTCAACTGCATGACTTCCACACACAAGCGAGCTCAGCCTGATGTTTACGTGTGACTAGTCTTTAACATATGTTGTTGAAATAATGATTTCACTTTGGATTTGGATCATATTACTAAAGGTGTCAATAGTTGAGCCTGTCATACTTTGAGGGAGTGGAGGAGAGAATTTCATAACATCAAGTCAATTTCCATGTATTAAATAAGTATTGAATAACCACCTCAACAGGTAAAGCATCTGCAGCCAGGGCACGATCATCAACAACCAGGGGATTTAAGCCATCTGCAGTTGCAAGTTCATGAATTCCTGCCAAAAGAGGCCGCCACCTTCTCAGTACAGCAACAAAAGGAGGTAGGATAGCCTCCAAATATTGTTTACGTAGAGGACTTCGGTCCTTCCCAATAGCATGCCATACCTGGAACATGAACAAAATACTAAGATAAGAGCATGACAAATATTAGAAACACTACATCAATGAACAAGCATAGCACAAAAGCACCAGATTAAAACAATTTTCAGAGAAGTGAACAAGACTTATACGAACACTAAACGTTTAATAATATTACAAGACTGACCTCAGAATACAGGACACATGATGCAACCAAAACTCGCTGCCTCTTCGTCTCAGAAATTGGCATATTCAAGATAGGGGACAGCACACTGCACAATATTTAACTGTCAGCCAATTTCATTTTTTCACAAAATATATGAAAAAACACGAAAGGAACTTCCCATGAGAGAAAAACATTAATAAGTGTATGTCCATAGGAAAACCAAAAAAAAACAAAAATGCATGATCCATCAAAAACCTCTCTTGAAGCACTTTAAATCAAAATTGCAGAGAAATTTCAGAAGTCAAGGATAATTAATAACTTCGAACAGCAAAGGGGATAAGTGATGCATAGCGAGAGTTATTTCATGGAACAAAACTCTTTCTGCAAGACAAACTGCTATGCAAAAATAAAAATTGTGGTATCAAATTGAGATTATTGAAATACACTGATATCATAACACATGTTTGAGTATCAGCTGATAAAGAATAAACAATTGGGGAAAAAGATACTAAGTCTAAAAGAAGTTTTTGCGTCTGAACATATTATGAGACATCCAAGGAGGCTGAAGACGAATGAGATATCACGTTTTGTTGACATAAATGGTACCTCCAAAGCAATGCAGATCGTGGTTTTCTTGTAGGCATTCTGGTGTTTGTGTCAAATGATGAAGCACCACTAGTTTGTCTATGGAAATCCTCTGTTGATCTGTCCTCAGTATTTGCATGCCTCATTAGCATGCGGTCTTCACCATCATCATCTTCCCTTAATGATGCAAGCACCATACGAAGCATACAGAGGAATGGTTGGTCACTATCCAATAACTGGTAAAGGGCTGACATACCTCCCATCCCAGTACCAGATCCTCCACCAATACCCAGACCGCCACCAAGTCCAGACTCATCTAATAGCAAAGCTTGAAGCATTGTGACAGACTTCTTTATCAATGGAAGTTCAATCCAGTTTCCATTAGCATCCTTCTCCAACGCCAAATTCCAAGATTCCCAACCACTGCCACCTGCACCAAATTCCGATGTTGTTTGAGGAAGTCCAACACCAAACCACATTCGACTTCTGTATTTCCATCCATCTGCCAAATCTACAACACAGCTCCCATATGACACAAAAGCACAGGAAACAGATTCATAAGGTTCTGCTGCTACGGCGGCAGTCAGTCGTTCCATTACAGATGTTGAAATTTGCCCATTGGCATCAGCCATTGAAGCAAGAACCTAATCCAGATCAAGTAGATTTAGTACAAATCATGATGACTAAAGAGAAAAATAAAGAAGACACAACTATAGTCCTGTAAATACTAGGCTCTTCTAGGACCCAACCGAGCTCCAACATATGAGTTAGACAGTTAGCACTCATAAAGTTAGAAAGAGTAGGCCCAAATTGACTGGCATACATTTTGCAATGACCTGTGGATATAAATATATATTCACAAATACACAATGAGTCTGATTGCATCAACCAGACATGATCGTACCCATGATATTGGAGCCTTATAATATCTGGCAGACAGTGCATGGACAAGAAAAAACTTAAAGGAAAATCATGGCCACAGATTGAACTAAAAACAAACAGGAACAAGAAGAAAAAAAGGATTACAGCACATGCAAGTGTCATTTTATTTCAGCACAACTTAAAAATCATTAATATCAACATCAAGACCTAGTAGAATGCGTACATTAAGAGAGAGGCCTCCAGAATCACTAGTTGTTGAAGTACGAGATGAATCTGAAGTTTCTTCATGTACTGTACTTAAGGAGCGGCCGACCACAGGCAATACGCTCGAAAGTGGGGATGGAGATATAGTAGGCATGCGTGAAGTACTGTAAAGTTTGCTTTGTAACCGTAAATGGTCCTCGACAAGCATTAAGATCACAATTGCATTCTCAACCAAAGCTACGGAAAGCTGAGCAGCATTCTCTGCTTCAATCTTTGCATCCTTAGGTGCCAATCCCTCTGCTGCCACACCAGCAGCTGCTGCAGCAATAACTTGAGTCTGAAGCAATAGAAAAGCTAGAATGCTGATATTGGTGTAGCATTACAGTAATAGTGGAAATCCTTAAAACATATAAAAATACATAATATTAATCCTAAGGATACATGCTAGAACAGTAATGCCACACAGTATGAGAACATGTAATAGAATGGAATTGATCAAGAGCTTTTGGTCCATAGTGAACCAAAACTGAGTTGACCAAAGTAAAAATTAATATTTGGTTTGTTAAGGGGATGTATACATGCATTTATGTATGTATGAATGAATGTGAACTACCAAAAATGACAACAGTCTTCCATTTATTACAAGCTTGGCTTGAGGCATCTAATGCAGTGGACTTGACCATCATGCAAGGGAAAAGGGCTAACAGATGGGAGATGTATACACAAGATGGGACAATAAACAGTCACATCATCAGCTGCAGGGACCAACTTCACAGGTAAGGCAAGAAATTTTACAGATTTAATGTCCGATGTGCAAGTCTGGTCAAAACTTTAGAGACTCCTTAATGAAATTCACCACACCTTCTCCTTAAATCTGTAGTTACGCTATTCAAACTTAGGCAGAGGTGCCAGGTAATCCAGTAAGGAGTTACTTTAAATGTTAATCACAACAAATTACTGTATTAGGTTGGAAGACCAGTCAAGGTGACTTTTGACTTTATTACAGGTACAATACAATATGGTAATGTCTTCTAAGAACATATAAATATGTTCCTCACAAAATAACTGGAAAAGGATAAAACTGAAAATAATTGACAAGTCAATACTGAAGACTTGTCGCAAGTCAATATTTGAGAATTTTTGAGAGGTATAGAGAAGCCATAGTAATAGCCAATATAAAGCAGGAGGTAGTACATGCTACCAAAAGAAGAATAGTGTTATCATAGCAGCACACTGACGAAGAGGCTGAGGCTCTTAGAAACAGAATATTAGAGAATCAACAGAGAGAAATGAAATGACTTAATAACATTATATCTGCAACTGGAAATGAATGGCCTCTGGAAAAATATATAGATCACCTGATTCTGCAATTCTCTAGCAGAAAAGTCCAGCAAGCTACCCAAAAGCCTTCTTTTAAAAATGGGCAATGATTCCTCCCGTCTGTAAAACACAGTATCAGTCTCTAGTAACCCTAAACACTGTTCACAAAAAACATGAATTTCCAGGAAGAGATATATTGGTTCAAAAATCTGTCATTTGAGCACATTGTTTGTCCTAGGCTGTTAATAGATCCTTAGACCTGAATATTTGGACCGAAAAACTGACATGTTATAACCTTACTGAAGTTATCATGCATAAGAGAGAGCAGTAGAACACAATATTACGGTATCAGGATTCACAAATCCAGTTATAAACTTTCTCTCCACCACCAGAAAAGCTGTAGAATGCAATTGCAAAGGCAATACCTGATCCTTTGATCTCCAGTGCTACAACCACCCACCATAGATAGCCATTCTGCACAATGAATTGTAGCTTCAATATCCTGTTACAGTAATGACCAAATACATGAATGAAACTCAGAAATTGAAGACAAAAAGTTCAAAAGAAACAACACAATCAGACAAAACAAGAACAAAATGGATAAAGTGTTGCAGACAGCAAGCAGGAAAGACTTTAGGTTGGCACCAGAAATTAATAAGTTGATATACTCAAACTCATGCACTTGGTGAAGTGATACCAATAAACGGTGACAAACAGAAAAGAGAAAATGAAATGTTATGTCCACAAATCATAGAAAATAAAAATATCACCCGCAAAGAGCTCAAAAACAAGACGATCTATCATGTTTGCAGAGTTATTCTAAAATACAGTTTACGACTTTCTTAACACTACCCAAATACAGCAGAAGATGTCTAATGAAACAACAAACTCCTGAAACAAGCAAAAACTATTCCAAAGAATTTCAATCTCTAAAATAAGCAAAACTCCAAAACCCTGGAAGTATTATGTTATCCACAAATATGATGATGAATACTGCAAAAATCAACCAAAATAGCAGTAGAACATCTAGCTGCAATATATTTTTTTTCCTCAAAAGTCAAAACAAAGATATATTTCTTCCCATAACTTATATTGATTGTGTGATTTCTTCACCATAGATTTTCCATCCTCTGAGGCATTGTATTAAATTATAGCCTTCCTTTATAAACATTAAAAGCTAACGTAAGGAGGCAAATACAATGACAATTATTGAGAATATTAACCTTCCATCCATCCTTCTGGCGCATCGAATGCTCTAACATGATAATCAAGAAATTATGTATAAAATCTTCCACGTCTCTCAAGCTGGACTGATTCATATTTCTACTTCCACCTCTCTGCATTAAAGCATACAATGTGTAAAGAATGCACAATAGAAAGGTCCCAAACAATTGCTGGTGTCAACCATCATGATGGTTGATGAAACTACCTCATGATTAGATATGAGAATCTCCAGGATCCACTCAGGCCATTCGTCCATCATTGTCAGGCTCCTTCTATTTTCTGGATGACCGCAAGCCAAAATCAGAAGATCCTGAATGAAATTGAAAGAGTAAGATCTAAAAAGATATAATATCAGCAGGACTATGGTAAAGCAAAATATAATTAATTGAAGTAAGTGTTCCAAATAAGAAATAAACTTTAAAGTAGTGTAACCTCAGGTTGAATACTTTTTTTACCATGATTTTGTGAATCAAGTACAGAGTTTTTCTCACAAAAAAATTGAAGAGAAAAGATGAGGATTGCAATTTTCCTTGATAAAAAAAATATAAAAATGAAGATATACAGTCCTGGCCCAGTTGCATGCTGCACTATAGTACCTGAAGTGCTCGACTCTGCAATGCTGTTGATGCATATGGAAGAGAATGAAGAAGAACCAACAAGATCTGGAAGTGCTCAAAGCGATGACCAGGATCATGGAAGTTCAGACCATCTTCTGCTAAGGACACATTTATCTGAAAAGCAAAGACTGTCAGGTACTCAAGTTAAATAACAGCACAAGACTGTCAGTCTCAAAAGAAGGTGATAATGCACCCATGTTAGCAACTCCTTCTGCATTGAATGGAGCATGGGTTGTTGAGCATAATGATATGAGCTAGTAAATCATAGATAGTGGTCATTATGATCCAAGCAATATAGATGAAAGGATCTTATGAAAAATTCAGGATTAGCAATAAATATATTTAGCATGGATTACTAAAGATGGTTAAAAAATTCTCATAAATCATGAGCATGAATGACATATACCATCATGTACTGAAGCACTTCTGATTGTTATGGCTTAGCATAGCAGTTCTATTCACCTCGACAACACATAATACTATTTGGTCAACAGTCATCAGTTGCACCAACCAATATGACATAATATTCATCTCAGCATAAAGTCACCTAGTTTTTCTCTAACTGAGGACCATTTCTATGAGTGATGGGAAAAAAACAGAGCCTAGGGCCTATAACATTTCAAATAACACTGCAGCATCAAGAAAAATGTAAATATATAACTAAAGCAAAGAACATTCACGTACTGAAGCAGCCAATAATGCCTTATACACATTGCAAGTCATAAGCCGATTAGGCGCTGCATGGAAAACCTTTCGTAGACCAAAAAGCAGGAGAGAAACTTTATCATCAAACATGGTACCACCTCCCTCAAGCAAACCAAGAAGGTTGTTTGTCACATCCAGAGGAGCAGGTGAATCAAATTTCAAATGTCCTGATATTACCAAAGCACCCAAGAGGTTAATTATCCCAACAATTATGCCATCACTTTTGTCAGCATTATACACATTATTCCGTGCATTTTCAGCACTTATTAAGTAGCTTATACCACCCAAGTTTTTAAGTAGTGGATTTTCAGAGATTGATGCCGTCCTCTCAATTTTAGATACTGTAGAACCACCAAAATTCTCATATTCAGAAACACTTTCATGTAAATTCAAATCTTTTCTCTCCAAAGATCCCCCATCATCATTATCAGTTTTTGGAGAATCTCCTGCAGCATTATCTTCATCTGTTTTGGCCGATGACAAAGCTTTATCATGCTCATTTAACAACTCTGGGACATCACAGTCTCCAGCTTTTGTTTCACGCTGCAACAGAACAAGAAGTGTCTCTACGCCACCACATGATATAAATGCCTCAGCGAAGGTTTGAGCCCGGGACGTATTTGGTTGAACCACCAGCCTGTATATCAGGTGCAAAACTCTGGCAACCTGGGAGGAGAGAAATGCAGCTATTTATTCCAGAAGATTTGCCAGATATACTTTGAGAATGTAAGGATGACACAGAGAAAAAGATTTGAATAGAAATCAAAAACTTAGGAATGATAACACAAGATTTGATTACAGACAGCTGCCAAATTGATATGTTAAAGAGAAAGTAAACATTTATAATCATTCCATGAATCAGCATGGTGTGAAACGTAATCACAGAACGTTCTGATAGTATAGGAAAAACAAAGGAACGACGGAGTAGTCATACTACATCATGGACACATAATACATATGGAGTCACACTATTTAAAAATCATATTATGGACGGCATCCAGATAGGGCTTTTGGTGAATTTGTATGCAGCTTGATATGATCAGCAAATCTCTGATGTATATACTTGCCAAGAAGTGCCTTGTCACTCATTTAGTCCAGAACTGATATCCCTTATAATATGAATCTTAACTATTGCATGAAAATTTATTGCACCAAAGAGAATAACTTTTAGCTGTGAAAATTTATTATGAACACTTTGAAAGAAAATAGGACTATTCAATTTGGACAATAGGGAGGATCCACAATCGAACAATGATACCATATCTCCATATCCTACAAACAAATTGAATATCTACTTTCATTTGTCTCCAAACCTTTGCCATCTGAAGTCATCTAACATTTTATTATCTGTGCACTCTAGTTCTAGTTATAATGATATGTCATCTATACATCAAATAATTTACAGGTGATTATACAACAATAGTGCATTACTATAAAAAAATATGCAAACTAAAATAGTTATTCAAACTGTATTACAGCATCACAACTGGACAAATTATTTTCTAATATAAATTAGCTTTTCTTATTTGTGTCCATTACCAACTCCTTTTAAATTAGAAGATAATGAAAACGTGTTGAATGTCTTACAGTCACTCAAAAGGTCCACCTGGACTCTAAGTCGTGTGGAATAAAACTCCAACAGTGAAAAAAAGCTAATGAAAAGTAGCCATACTAATCCGTGCAAATCTTATACAAATGGAATTGAACAGTAAGAAAGGGATGTAAACAAGGTTTTCGTGATCTAAGAGGGGAGGTTAGGCCAACACAACCCAGCAACTATCCATGTATATTTAGCATAATTCAGGATACCTTCTAATTGCAATAGATTTATTACAATTGGTCAGCCACATGCTTTATTTGTTATCATCCATGATTATATAAAATTAGGAATTCTAAGTATCTGAAAGACAATTAAAATATAACCTACAAAAAAAGACAAAACATAAGAGAACTCAATCCATGGTAATCAAGTAAAATATTAAGTGAGCATTTACCTGATTTGGTTGGGGACAGTCTAGCATGAAACCCAACAAACAACGAATATCATCCGCAGCTGATGAGGGTGGAGCGGCCAAAACTAATAGTTCAATGACCACCAAAAGTTCATCAACTAAAGCATTCACTTCACCAACAAGACGAGTGTCTTCACCCGTTGAAAATGTATTGACCGAGTCACTTTCACGTACAGTCCAATAACATCGTCTGCAACCATCTAGAAGCATCTGGATAGCATTAGCATCACGCATTACCGATGATTCGGTGAAAACCATATCTGCAAGTGAGGACAAAAGCTTTTTTTGCAGTCCATAACTGCACAATCTCCAAATTTTAAGATCAAGTAGCAGTGTACTGAAGAGCTGCACTTTGAGGGCGTGGTTGAACTGCTGCGCCTGACATAAAGAGACAATAGCAGCAACGAGTTCCTCATCACCATCACGCTTTGCAATGTCAAGGGACGACAACGTTTGGAGGAGATAATTCAAGATTCTTGATAAAATTTCAGGGCCTCTTCGGCGGTAAAGCTCTTCATTGTTTCCAGGGTGCCTAATAGCCAAAGATATAATTCTGAATATGGGAGCAGCAAGCGCAGTAGTAGCCAAGGACAAAGAAAGGCCACTTTGCTGTGGCTCCAGGCTATACTCATGGACATTGCTAACTACTAAAGGAAGCAAGAAGATGGGACCTCCATGAGCCAACGCCCATAAAGCTTCTGTTGGTCGCATTCTTGTAGCAACATGCACTTGACCAAGAACCTCTGCAGGCCTTCGAAGCATGCCTAAAATGCACAAGAACACCATTCACCAAGGAGAAGAAGCATGCTAAATTTATTCAGACTACACATAAGGAAGAAACAAGATCATGATGTAGAAAATTGACCAAGTAAAATTGATTTTGGGTGTAGTGTTCTTTACAAAAATCCTCGCTGTCAGTATAAATACTGCCTTCACCAGGAACTCTATAAAATTTAATAACTCTATAAAATCAACAGCAGTCAACATGACTAAGAAATTATTAGAATCAACTAGGCAAGTATATGTGATTCAAGAGCAGAACAAATGATATATTCATAGCATAGTTGTTTTAAGGCATAAACTGCTCAGGGAGCCTGAGACAAACAAATGTACAGGAAAAAAAAAAAGTTCAATTATTAAACTACTATGAAGCTCATGTAAATAACAATCAATATTCCAAACACACAAGCCATTTACCATTACGAGAAAAACAACACCAATGATATTGAACTCATGATGGCTAGACTCCAAATACAGATGTCAACTCTTTAGAAATGTGTTTATGAGCTGAGGGAAAACCAGTTTATACCAAAGGCCCCGACTATGACAAAAGTGGGATAGTGAGTTACTACACTTTTATGAGGGCTCGTAGACAGGAAACCAGTTTTCACCTCAATACTTCATTGCCTGCCCTGGGGCATTTCAGGCACATGCACCTCAGGGCCTAATATACGGCTTTAACAAATATGGTTAAATGTGAAGAATAGATAGAGGAATCCTTCCGACCAAAGAAACAGAAAGAAAACAAAAGTGAACTGTCGATAATTTTTTAGTTGTGCCTCAGTAAGTATCCCATAACTTAACTTAGAAAATCAAAACCACAAAGAGGTATATGAACCATCATATGCTCACAGTAAAAACAATACAATCTAGCATAAAACAGAATTTGAAAAACTATTGGCCAGTTCCTTTTAGATGCGACTAAGTATGTTCTAGCTTGTAGTAATAATCAATTTGGGTAAACTTTTATATTATAATTAATCAAAAAGGTACTCTCGATACCTGCAGCACCAGAAGGAGAAGCATCAGGACAATAACGTCCACTAAGCAAATTAGGATGGTAAAGTAGATGAAGGCATCCAGCAATTTCAGCATCCAGAAGTGCACTGTCCTTTACCAACCTACGGACATGGTCATTTGTTGCTAGCCATGGGGATCCAGCACCACTTCCAAATGAAGGCAGCACATCCCCTCCTCTATAAGCCAACCGTGCTATCCTTTCTGGCCCAATAGGTTCCTTAAATATATATACAGGCCCCATCTCAGCAAACAAAGGGCATTGGCGGCGGCGGCGTTGCAACCCAGCCATGGTTGGAGGAGGATTTGTACCAATGCAACAAAATGCAAGGGGCTTAGAAATCCTCGGCAAATCAAAAGGACGACTTTCATATAGAGAACCATCAATGTACAACCTCAACTCACTTTCTGACTTTCCAAGCAGACCCTGTTTGCAAGTATGTTCAAGGCAGATGAAATACCAGCACTGTGGCTTGAAAGCATGAGTGAAATGCAAGGAAGCTTTCCTTCCCTTCCCACTTCCACATTCAACAACCAAGAATTGAGCATGAAAATATGCTTCCATCCCTTGGTTGTCAGCAGATAAGAAGCTGAATAGGCGAGGCATGTGTGCCGTGCCTTCACCGGCTAATGCACTAGCAGCTGCAGCAGCTGACATGGGCGATGATTTCCCTGATGTGGCTGCAGCAGCCATTGCAATTGCAGCAGCAGTAGTTGCTGTACTTATATTGTCCGCAAATGATTCAATGTAGATCCAAGTTGCAAATGCAAAACCATTGGTAAAAGGCCACCTACTCTCCCCTGGACCTAGCAGGCCAGAACTTTCGCCATCAAACTCAAAAGTACTTGCTGGACCTCTCACCTCTTTTTCAGACATGGCTTTCTCCAATGAGTTCAATAAACGAGCTGCCCAGACAGAAGTGAGAGTTTTATTAATGACTTGAAGCCAATAGTGCAGATCATGTGGACTAAGAGAATGCCCAGCTAAATACCGAACACAGTAGCAGAGAGGAGTTCCATCCCAACTAATTTTCTCTGTTGAATTGATATCCTGAATAAATATCCTCTCAGCAGAGCGAAGTAAAACTCCTAATAAACCCGCCACTGAGCACATTGCTCTATTCCTAGTGCAAGCACGCAAGATGGCTAGCAATCCTCTTGCCATCCTAGTCCTAGGAGACATGAAACCTTCGAAATCCCCAATATCAGGAAGCCAAGGAATTAGCTCGCCAGCCACTATTGCAGCCCTAGAGTTCAGCATCACACTAGGGGGGTTGGCATCCTCATCCTCTTCAAAAGACTCAACTCCTCCCATCGTGGCAAGAAGAGAATCAACTACTAAGTAAGCCATGGCAACTGCATCACCATCTCCGCCAAAAATTTCAACACCACTAACTACATTTTTCAACTTTTCCAAGCTTTCAGCCTTCCCCATTATTGCTGAATCTACTAAGTGCAAAAGCTCTGGAGACCCATTAGGCGTAACCTGCTTAGACTTTGGCTTCGGAGGTGAGTCAACAGGAGAGTATCCAGCATCTCCTATTATATGCAAAGTAGAATCAAGACTAGCGGAAGATGAGAACTCTTTCGTGTCATAATTGGAGTCCCTATCTGGCCCAGGGCTTGAATGGAGATCATGATGCATCTCTACATCTGGTGGAGAATCAAAATCAGATGATGGAACATTCCTGAAGGAAAACTCAAATGTATCCTCACTTCCGATAGACGAATGTCTGAACTCATCAGGACTCAAAGACTGATTTGTCTCCGTACCATTTTTATCCTTATCTTTGAGGGACACATGCTCAAAAAGATCATCGTCCAAAACAGGAGAAGTTGAAGCAACTCCCTCTATATCTATATCACCTCCCACATTATCTGCAAAATCAATATTTGTTTGTATACTTGAAGGTTTGGATATTTCTACATCTAAATTAGTGCCTTCATTCTGTGTCTTATAGTCCTCACGAGAAGTTTCTTTATAAATTCTTGTTTCTTCTTCTTCCATTTTCTAAAAAGAAAAATTGGCAATATATCTTATAGGTTCTTCATATGAATTGCCCTTAATCTCACCTGCCAATATCATCAAAATCAGCCAATCAATCACAAAAGATAAATACATAGTTAAAATTCCAAAGCCACAATAAACAAAAATAAAAAATAAAGGAAGCAAAAAGTAATAATGCGGAAAAAGAAAAGACAGAAAGCGAGATACACAAGGGTGAAAGAAACTTGTTGTCCTTCTATATCGGTACTTTATTCAACTAGAAGACAGGTAATTCAAACTGGTCCACGAATGAACAAGTTCTGAACCATACAATCAACTTGAACCAATGCAGTGAAATCAATTCATCAGCAAATAAAGAAGATTCTTCTTTCTTTTACCAAGAAACACAACGCGCAACTGTGGAACTTGGCACTGGACAAACAACAAAAGACAGACAAATCCAACAACACCCACAAGTCAAAAGTGAAGCAGCAACCACTCAATCACAGATCTACCAAGACTTAACCAACGCATTGTTAATTCTCGAACTTGCGAACGTTATGCAGATCTTGATTCACCAAATAATAGATCAAAAGATCAAAATTCATGCAAGATTGTGTACCAAGATGCAAATTTCTGCATAAATACCAGGAAAGAAAGAGTGTTAATAATTGTGTCTTACCTTCCAAAGAAAGAATCGCAAGAAAATCTGCCGATTTGATTGAATCAATCTTGCGTGGGTTCATAAATGATGAGAAATTATGATGATCGGAGCAAGAATGGAAAAAATTGAATGAGAAGAGAGGGATCGGAATAGGAGGCGAGCAGAGCGCGAGAAAAGTGTTCGGGCCACCCAAATACATATGGGCTCTTTATTTACTCAACTTATGAACTGGGTTGGCCCATTGGGCTATGATGCTAACGGCTACTATCTAATTATTAAACCCTTAATTATGCTTTGTCAGCCCAAATATATAGGCTGGGCCATGATGCTAACGGCTTCTTTCTAATTATTAAACCCTAATTAATTTGGGCTTTATCAGACCAAATATATAGGTTGGCCCATTGGGCCATGATGCTAACGGCTACTTTCTAATTATTAAACACTAATTAATTCGGGCTTTGTCAGCCCAAATACTATATGTGTGTGTTTTTCGCTCCAGATATAGATGTTAATGTTAATATTAAATCTTAACAGATATATTTAAATATTCAAAATATATAGAATAAAATGTATTCTAAAGATATTGAGAGATATTTTGAAAAAAATTAGAGGACTTTTTTTCAATTTTAATCAAGCAAGATTATTTCCAAAAATGGATAAGCATGACAATAAATTGACATTATTTATAAGTTAACATAAAGGGAAAATTTATTTTACTCAATCGTGATAATAAAGACGAAGCATGATAGTTTATTAGTCTAGTGGTAAATGTTATCTACTATCTAAAGTTCTAAACTTAAGTCGTTGGTTTGAATCACGTACAAAGGTAGAAGAGTGACACTTGTGTGTCCTATGAGTATTGTACTCCCACATTAATCATCATATGGTGTTAAATATATACTCTACACGTATCATGTATATACTCTTCACGTATCACATGATACTCTTATATACATATAATACTTGTAGGGTATATTTATAATACCAAGAAATATAACACATATAGAATATATATATAACACCTGAAGAACATTTATATAACACCTAGATCTGTGCCCCTATGTGCCCAGGGCATATAAGTTTTTGCCAAGGTAGAAAGATTAGGAGAATATGAGCGAAATCTTTTGATACTTATAAGAGAAAATTGATTATAAATTGTAAATGTTTTACATACACCCTATAAAATAGTTGTCGTTGTTGTTTTTTTTTTTTTACCTAATTTTCTTTTTACCTAACATACTTACTTTGGTCATAAGCTGAGTAAACCATTTTGTTAAATGTATAATGAGTACAAATCATAAAGCCCCATTATACCATTTTCCTTAGCACTTAAATTAGAATGGGTGTGTTCCATTATAATTTGTAGGAATTTAATTATTATGTATTGGTTACCGATATTGAATTTTTATGATGTTTTCAATGTCACATTAATATTATAAAAGTGTTTGGACATCTCAGTTTTATAGGAAAAATAATTTTTTAGTGTGTTTTAAACTTAATGTTATTGTCTGTTAGTATCTTTTAAAATGTTTTGAAACAGTGTTTATAGGAAAATTATTTTTTAAGTGTGTTTTAAACTTAATGTTGTAGGATATCTTTTAGGAATGTTTTGAATCAATGTCTGTTGGAGCATTCAATTTTAGTTAATTTTGTATTCCACTTAATTCACGTTAAACTTAATTGAAAAACAAAGTTCAAATCAACTTTAAAAACATGTTATTCATTCAAATATATTCAAATTACAGCACATTAAACTTTGATTTGGTTCACTTACAATCCAACAAACAACCATGTTTCCAAATGACTCCTTTTCAAAAGGATCCAAGGTGCCACATTATGAAAGCTTGGTAGGAACAGCATTGAGAGGTGTGGTTTCTTGAACACCAAGTCCAAATCTCTCATCCATATCCAATTCTTTGTTGGGAAATCCTCTGAGAATTTCCATCTGATTTAATAAATCAGAAATCTCGTCATAGGATCGATTATTGAGTGTAATCTAACATGATGAATTAATTAAACGGAAGAAGAAGATATACGAGATACCTTTTTGAAGCGTGTCTAAGAACACTATGCTTCAACCTGTCCAAGAAATCTGCCGACTTCAAACCTTCAAGTCTTCTCCGGTGTTCTCTAGAATTCTCTCTGCAGTAACGTGTGTGGGCACGTTTGTTGTGAACGCGTCTTATAAGCAGAAAAGAAACTGCTTACCACGTTCTGTTCCCACGTTCTATTCCGGATAGAAACAGAAACGCGGATACTTCCCACGTTCTGTTCCGGATAGAAACAGATAAAATCCTATCAGTTAAATATTTATCTCATAAATATCTTTTAACTGATATTTTTATCCGGATAGTCCAACAACCTCAATTATACTGCAGTATATATCATAATATATTAAATTCATATTAGAGCCACCGAAGGGACCTAATCGGACCCAATTAAATTAAGCTCCAATAAATTAATTTTGACTCAATTAACTCTTAATCAGTCAAATTAATTTATTAATCTCGTTCAACTCCACTATAAGTACGAGATTGCACTCTTAATTAAATTGGAATTACTGAAGCAATTAATCAATAATATGTATCCTCTGATTGATCGATCCAACATATTACCCCCTTCGATCAATTAAAATTTTGGAATAGGCTATCATGACCAATATGCCATCATTCCAATATTTATCAATCTCACATCTTAATTTCTATCTGATAGTACCGTGTGATCACATCACACAATTTGATTCAACAAGAATGTTGAATACTGAGCTCAGATTTGCTATCAACAGAAAAACCAGTGAGACCATGATCATGCCTATTAAATAGGTGAAGGTGTCTGATATTGCAAGTATATGTTCTTTATTATTTCACTTTAATTCCCAAGACACTGAGATATTGATCAACAAAAAAATCTCACTCATTAGCACCTCAAGGAACTTCAAGTTAGTAACAAAATTACACTACTTGCTCAAGATTAAGGTAATACATACGTCAATCAATGAATTAAATCGTATGGTCAAACACAATTTTAAATTCATATGATCCCGTCCAATACACCATCTGTGTATCCTCAATTCCATTACCAAGTCAAAGACAAACTTTAATAAAATTGAGATGATCTTATCAAAATAAATTGCCCAATTTATCTACTGATCACGGACAAAAATTTTATGGATTGAATAATAAATTGAACCTTTCTATGCTTAACAACTTAAGCACTCAATCTAAAATTATCTACAATCCATGGACATATGCAATGCTCAAACAAAATAGAACAATTCATTTTATTTCAAAATGTCTGACATGAAAGATAATAAATTTACTCAAGGGTATAAAACAAATACACTAACAACATATCTCTCACACTTGCCCTAGAGTAAATGGGACATGTCTAGTATATCCATATTCCTAATATGACCCTCAAAGACCCCACTGGATAAGCTCTTAGTAAAGGGGTCAGCAAGATTATCGGCAGTTGCAATCTTGCACACCGACACTTCTCCTCGTTGAACTATATCCCTTACAAGGTGATACTTCCGCTCAATGTGCTTTCCACGCTTATAGTTTCTAGGCTCTTTTGCATTAGCCACTGCTCCACTATTGTCACAAAACAGAGTAATGGAATGTGACGCAGAAGGAACCACCTCGAGGCTTAACAAAAAAATTTGAGCCATACAGCTTCTTTGGCTGCTTCGCAAGCAGCCACGTACTCAGCTTCCATTGTGGAATCAGCAATACATGATTGTTTTACACTCCTCCAAACAACAGCTCCGCCACCAAAAGTGAATACTGACCCTGATGTAGATTTTCGAGAATCTCTATCAGCTTGAAAATCAGAATCAGTATATCCTACCGGCACTAAATCTGATGCTGTGTATACCAACATATAATCTCTTGTTCTCCGAAGATACTTGAGAATATGTTTTACAGCAATCCAGTGTTCAGGTCCTGGATTTGACTGATATCTACTGACCATACCAACAACATAACAAATATCTGGTCTGGTATATACCATTGCATACATGAGACTTCCTACAGCAGATGCATAAGGAACTCGTTTCATGTATTCCACCTCACTAGGAGTTTTTGGAGATTGCTCCCGTGACAGGTGGATTCCATGTCTGAAGGGGGTCAGACCTTTCTTGGAATTCTGCATGGCAAACCTCACCAATATTTTATCAATGTATGAAGCTTGGGATAAAGCAATCATCCTGTTTTTCCTATCTCGTAAGATTTGGATTCCTAAAACATAGTTTGCTTCTCTCAAGTCCTTCATATCAAACTGTTGTGCCAACCAGTGTTTTGTTGATGTTAACAGTCCCACGTTATTACCAATAAGTAGGATGTCATCCACATACAACACGAGAAAAACTACATTATTGCCTTCAATCTTTTTATAGACACAAGGCTCTTCAAGATTTTGATCAAAACCGCAAGTTTTAATTGCTTGATCAAATCTAATATTCCAGGTTCTAGACGCCTGCTTCAGTCCATAAATGGACCTTTTCAGTTTGCATACTTTATGCTGTTGACCATTTTGGATAAAACCCTCTGGTTGCATCATATAGATGCTCTCGTCAAGATTTCCATTAAGGAAAGCTGTCTTGACATCCATTTGCCACACCTCATAGTCAAAATGAGCTGCAATGGATAAGAGAATGTGAATAGACTTTAGCATGGCTACCGGTGAAAAGGTTTCTTCATAATCGATCCCTTCTCTTTGGGTATAACCCTTGGCAACCAATCTAGCTTTAAAAGTCTCCACTTTTCCATCTATTCCTCTCTTTCTCTTGTAGATCCATTTGCACCCAATGAGTTTTACCCCTTCAGGCTTATCTACAAGATCCCAGACAGAGTTAGTGTACATGGAATTCATTTCTGAATCCATGGCACTCCTCCAATGATCAGCGTCTACATCTTCTATAGCCTCCCTAAACGAAGTGGGATCTTCCTCTTGCTCAATGGAGACTGCCTCAAAAGACTCTTCATAGAGCAAGAATCTGGAAGGTCGTCTAACGACTCTCTTACTTCGTCTAGTCGCTATAGGTTCCTCGATGACTGGAGTTTGTTCTTGTTCTCCATGTCCTTCGATATCCATTTCTACACCTGAAGGCGAATGAATAATAGGATCATGATCTTCTACTGCCTCATTAATTGGAGAACCAGTTAGCACTGAAGGTGGAACCTCTGTGTGTCTCCCACTGGATCCAATAGCTGATGGTGGTAGACTTATGAATTCAGAATGAATAGGTTCAATGCGGATCTCTGGATTTGATGAACCAGGAATATCTTCCTTCACCTTTTCCAAAAGAACTCTATTCTTGGATTCATTCTCTTCTATGTATTTGTCCTCTAAGAAGGTCGCATTTGTACTTACAAATACCTTCTTGTCTTGAGGACTATAGAAGTAGTAACCTCTTGTCCCTTTAGGGTATCCTACAAATATACATAATTCTGATCTTGATTCCATCTTATCTGTCTTACCTTTGAGCACGTATGCTGGACATCCCCATATCCGAGTATGTCTTAGATTAGGCTTACGCCCATTCCACAATTCGAGGGGTGTCTTAGGTACAGACTTAGACGGAACTAGATTCAATACATACATCGCCGTTTGTAGTGCATATCCCCAACAAGAAGCACTAAGGTTTGAGAAGCTCAACATAGATCTGACCATGTCTAACAAGGTCCTGTTTCTCCTTTCCGAGACACCATTCTGTTGTGGAGTACTTGGTGCACTCAATTGAGATAAAATCCCATTTTCTGTCAAGTATGCTCTAAAGTCACTAGATAGATACTCACCACCTCGATCTGATCGAAGTGTTTTTATGTTCTTACCTAATTGTTTTTCCGCTTCCAGTCTAAATTCCTTGAATTTTTCAAGTGCCTCAGACTTGCGGACCATTAGATAAACATAACCGTATCTTGAGTAGTCATCAGTAAAAGTGATGAAGTACTCATATCCACCTCTAGCTTGAACTTTAATTGGTCCACATACATCAGAATGTACTAATTCCAAGACTTCTTTGGCTCTAAGTCCTTGAGACTTAAAAGACCTCTTAGTCATTTTACCCTCCAAACAAGATTCACATACGGGCAAAGGTTCTACCTTTAAATCAGTTAAAGGACCTTCCCTTACTAGCCTTTGAATCCTATTAAGATTAATATGACCAAGTCTTAGGTGCCACAAGTAAGTCTCATTAGTTGGAGATAACTTTATGTGTTTTGATGTGTGATATAGAAAGTTGTCGGTTGGTTTTAAGATATACAAATCATTATCCAAATGTCCCTTACAGATAATAGCTTTATTAAAAGAAATATCAACCGCCATTGTAGAAAAATGAACATGATATCCTTGTTTAAATAACAAAGCAACAGAAATCAAATTTCTAGTAATGTCTGGGACATAATAACAATTACTTAAAACCAAATGTTTCTTATTCGAAAAATAAAGATAAACATTCCCGACAGCTTTCGCAGATACCACAGCCCCTGTGCCAACCCTCATGGAATGATCCCCTTCATTAAGCTTTCTGGTTACTTGGAACCTCTGCAAATTATTGCAAACATGGTTAGTGGCTCCAGAATCTACTATCCAAGTATCTGTAGAATCAACCACTAAACAAGACTCAATAAAAGATAACTCACCCTTTCCTTGTTTCTTCGCTAGGTAAACCGGGCAGTTTCTCTTCCAATTACCCTTTTCCCCGCATTCAAAACACTTCCCTTTTGGTTTCCCATCTGATTTCTCTTGAGTTTTAGGCTTCTTTGCTACTTGTTGTGGACCCTTCTTGTTAGACTTCTTCCTTTTTCCACCATTACCTTTCGGTTTGGTTGAGGACAGTCCAGCAGAAGCAACAACGAAAGCATCACCATTTTGGACTTTAAGAACACTTTCAGTGTTTTGAAGCTCTTTCATCAGTTCGGTCAAGGACATGTTCAGCTTATTCATGTTATAAGTAACTTTGAATTGTGAGAATATCTCAGGGAGAGTCTCTAAAGCCATGTCAACTTGAGTCTCCGCACTGATCTCAGCCCCCAAAACCTCAGCCACGTTGAAATGACCAATCAGCGTAAGCATATGGTCTCTCACGGACGTCCCAGGTTTCATACGCAGGTTCATAATGTTCCTAATGGCACCTTGACGTGCTTGACGTCCTTGATGTGCAAACATTTCTTGAAGACTTTCCATGATTTCAGTGGATGTCCTCATGAACTGATGTTTTTGTTGCAACACATTTGAGATGGAACCCAAAATGAAGCAACGAGCCATGTCATTAGCATGAATCCACTTATCATAAGCCTCCCTATGTGCATCAGTTGACTCATCAGTAGGGATTTCGGGACAAGGTTCAGTTAGCACAAATTTGAACTTCTCAGCAGTGAGAACAATCATAAGATTGTGTTTCCAGTCAATGTAATTTTCTCCCACTAGTTGGTTCTTATTCAATATCAAAGACAAAGCGTTTGCAGACATTTTCTGAAATTAAATAAATTAAAATTTATGAGCATACATAATGATAGAAAACAATAAAGATAACAAATCAAGTAGACCCAAAACTACTTTATGTGATTACCACCTAAAACCCCAAAATCATAACATACCCCTCTATAGGAGAAGTAAATGTTGATTTATGGCTAGGCTTGGACTCTCCCACTAAATCAAACATCTCGCATCTCATGCTATGTTGATCTAGTATCACATTATTTTGGCCATCAATAATATTGATTGGATATTCTATAGGAAGTCCTCTCAATATTTCGATTTAAGTGTATAACCCTTATATTAATGAATTTTCAATTCTTTTAATCAAGAATGAAATCTATAGGATAAACATACTTAATCAAATTGAAAATCAATTACCATTATTGGGCTCAATCAAGTAACCGAAACAATGTAACCCTCCTATAGGGAGACCAAATAAATTGGCACAAGGTGTACATAAATTCTTACTTATGAGCTAATAAGGGAAGCCACGGGCTAATAAAATGAGCCCTCACACACTTAATATTTTGTTAAATTGGGTTTTAATAAATTGATATTAGTCCAACCATTTTAACTCTTAAAATAGCTCAAATATCAATCATAGTATGCATGATAATATAAAATCCTAGAGCGGTGTTCATGCGATTTCTATATGACATGTTATATGAATGACAATTAATATATATAAAGCATCTCATGCAAAATAAAATAAAATAAGGAACAAATCTTATGGCCCATCCTAGACACAAAATTACAAACAAATGAAAATCAATTGGGCCACAATCCGGCCCAATTCTTCAAAGTCTGTTTGTAATATATAGATTCTCATATCCAGCAGCCCAAACCATTCTGGCCCAATCTGCAGCCCAAACCATCCTGGTCCAATCTGATCCAGCAGTCCAAACCATTCTGGCCCAATCTGCAGCCCATAGTTGCTGGCCCAATAAAAAATCTGCTCACCAGTTTGGGCCCAAAAAAATGAGCCCCTTGTTTGCCTGAGGCCCAAAAAAAATTGAGCCCTTGTTTGCCATTAGCTGCAGCACTCCTCTTCAGCATCATCTCCATCCTTTTTGTCACGGCGGCGGCTGCTGACCTTTTTTTTTTTTTTCAGCAGAGAAGGAATACGTTTCTACAGTCCACCATGGAAACTCATCTCCAATAGAAAACAGAAAAAATACAAAAAAAAACTTATCACGAATCCTACTTCAAATCTAACAAGGGGAAATTATGGAGACGTAATCCACCCCCTTGTTTACAGACTCGAAATATACAAAATACAATTTGTATCAAAACTAGGCCATAAATTGTTCACCACTTAAAACATTCATCCATAACAAATAAATCACATACACTAACACCGCTCGTGATAGCATGCATAAATTAAATTAATTCATCAAAGAGTACACAAAATAATATCAAAACCTATGGCTCTGATACCACTTGTTGGGAAATCCTCTGAGAATTTCCATCTGATTTAATAAATCAGAAATCTCGTCATAGGATCGATTATTGAGTGTAATCTAACATGATGAATTAATTAAACGGAAGAAGAAGATATACGAGATACCTTTTTGAAGCGTGTCTAAGAACACTACGCTTCAACCTGTCCAAGAAATCTGCCGACTTCAAACCTTCAAGTCTTCTCCGGTGTTCTCTAGAATTCTCTCTGCAGTAACGTGTGTGGGCACGTTTGTTGTGAACGCGTCTTATAAGCAGAAAAGAAACTGCTTACCACGTTCTGTTCCCACGTTCTATTCCGGATAGAAACAGAAACGCGGATACTTCCCACGTTCTGTTCCGGATAGAAACAGATAAAATCCTATTAGTTAAATATTTATCTCATAAATATCTTTTAACTGATATTTTTATCCGGATAGTCCAACAACCTCAATTATACTGCAGTATATATCATAATATATTAAATTCATATTAGAGCCACCGAAGGGACCTAATCGGACCCAATTAAATTAAGCTCCAATAAATTAATTTTGACTCAATTAACTCTTAATCAGTCAAATTAATTTATTAATCTCGTTCAACTCCACTATAAGTACGAGATTGCACTCTTAATTAAATTGGAATTACTGAAGTAATTAATCAATAATATGTATCCTCTGATTGATCGATCCAACATTCTTCTGGTTTAATTCCTTCAAGTTTCCAATCAAAATTCCTTATCAAAGAGGTTAGCATAAGATGCACCATTCTGTATGCCAATGGCAATTCTAGACAAATTCTCCTCCCCGCTTCGAATGGAATGAGCTCAAAGTTGTTGCCTCTATAATCTGTGTGCCCATTACCATTCAAGAACCGTTCTGGTTCAAATGAATCTGCATTTGTCCAGATGTTGGGATCTCTACCACTTGCCCACACATTAACAAGAATTTGTGCATCTCTAGGTACTATGTAGCCATTCACTTCCACATTGGATTCAGCCTTGCGAGGCACTAAGAAAGGGACAACAGGGTGAAACCTAAATGTTTCTTTTACCACTGCTTGCAAGTATGGAAACTGAGAAATATCAGATTCCTGAAATATTGCAAACAGCTTCTTGAAATGAATCTCCATCTTCTTTGAAATTTCCTGAGGATCAATGGATTTCAAAATAGGAAAATAATCTACCAAATTCGGGCTCCCTATGCATTCCATCACTCCCCACACCACATCCTTCGTCTCCTTCGACTAATTCGAATTGAACTGCGCAAATTCCATAGAGAAAAGCGTGGCCGACATCAGATTCAATGACGTCGTAAACGCAGCCTCTCTTATGTTCACGGCCCGGCCCGTTTCACTGCATTCTCCCACATAGTCACACAGCTTTTGCAGCTTCTCTCTCCTCAGGCCCTGGCTAGCATTAAGCCTGGAAACCGAAAACATCTGCTCTTTGCATATTTTCCTCAGCTTTCGCCATTGATTCTCGACAGGCAGCCATGTTACGGAGAATTGGTCGTGTTTGACATGATGGATCGAGCTTTGAATGAATCTGTCAGAGATGGCCAGGTCGTGCTTCTGAAACACGATTTTGACAACTTCAGCTGAGGAGACAACTACTGTTGTCAAGCTTCCTAGCTTTAGCGACATCAACAGTCCGTATTTCTTGGATAGTTTGGCGAGTGATTGGTGGGGTTTAGGCCCGAGAGTGAGGATATTGATTGTTGCCGATAATCGGAAACTGAAACGGGCCTGGAGGGAGTTTGGATAGACTTCGGGCCCTGGATTTTGATATCAGAATGATGGTGCATATCCACACACTGGAAAAGGTGATGAGCAGAAGCGTTGGAAAGTCCATCATGATCGAACCCTTCTTTTTTTTTTTCGTATTTTACTTGGATTTGTTATCTGAGAATTGAGGTGAACATTTATGGGCAAAGCTCAAAAAAAAAGTTGGCAAAAATATAGATGCAGAATATCTGATAATTTGTCTTATGTGAGACATGAGATCTTCTTATGTCAGACCGACTTTATGGTAAGATAATTAATTCATGGCCACCGAACTCATATAAGATCATAAAAATTATATTCCACGTAAAATCTTATATAAAAAGTTTTACATAAATTTAATGAATAAAAAGATTAAATAATATCTAAATTATTGGATAAAATTGCAATTTTCTCGAACATATACTTGAAATAATTCTAAAAACCTTCATCTCCTCCCTACTGAATTATGCCTATCTAGTACTTTCTAGGCTTCTAGCAACCGCCAAGCAGATTCCTATTCTGATATTATGTATATCGAGTACAATATTGTCTTTTCATAAATTAAAAAGGGACTTTCACTATAATAAATGTTGAGTAACACTTATGTACACCCGGGGGATCCGTGCCCCCAACCCGTTCCATCGACCCGGACAAATTATATATATATATATATATTTATTTATTTTCATTTTCACAGCTCCAAATAGAGAGAAGGAATCAGACGCACAAGTTGGAGAAATTTCTCTTCTTCTTCTGCAAAAAAATTCTTATTCTTCTTCTTTTTTCCAATCTTCTCCATGACACAATGTTTCTTTCTTCTTTGCTATTTCTTCCTTCTTCTTTTTTTTCTCCTGCCATGATTCTGAATTCTTCTTCTCTTCTTCTTCCTAAACCCTAATTTCTTCTTCTTTTTTCTTATTTTTCCTCCATGGGCGGCACTATCTGTTCCAGATGAGGCAGAGAATAGGCACGTTGGCAGCGAGGGGCGAGACCGAGTCCTCCTCCTCCTCCTTCTTCTTCTTCTTTTTCTTCTTGGGCGGAGAAGCCTGAAAGGCTTGGAATCCAACTTTATTTGAGATTGGGAATTTGTAACCTTAATTAGACCACTTTAATTAATGAATAAAAAATGTCATGTCCTTTTCTTGATAGTTAAAAAAAAAATAAAGATGATCACTTAAGGTGAAGCTTGAGCTAAAGTGTCATTTTTCAAATAATAGTATGTTTGGCTAGAATTCTGTTCAATCTCAATCATTTTTGGGTTGTGCTGCAAATATTGATATATGACATTTATGCTTTAGTAACTAATTAGAATGTTATTAAGGTATTAAACATATGCTCTAAAGGTATTAACATCTCCTATCATTATATATGTGATCAAAAATACGATAATAATCATATTGTTATATGTATATTTTAATAATGTCAAGTGAACAAGAGCTTTCATTCAGAGTCTAATGAACAAAAACAATGAAATGTTATTAATACAATTATTTCAGGTGTTGTGAAAATATTCTAAAGGTATTACAAAGATACTATATAGGTGATATAAGATCACATGCATCTATAAGATATAATGAATACAACTTTCAAATGTTATGAAAATATTCTAAAGGTATTACAAATATACTCTATATGTGATATAAAATTACATGCATCTATGAGATATAATAAATACAGTTCCTTCAGGTGTTTTGAAAATACTATAACACTTAAAGAACATATATATAACACCTATAGAGTACATATATAACATCTATCACTAAATCACATAATATGAAATCTTCTATATATGTGATACTTCAAGAACATACATATAACACCTAAAGAGTATATATATAACTCATATAGAGTATACATATAACACCTATCACTAAATCACATAATATGAAATCTTCTATACATGTGATAACTCAAGAACATAGATGTAACACCTAAAATATATATATATATATATAACACCTATAGAGTATAACTATAACACCTATCATTGAATCATATAATATAACTATAACACCTATAGAGTACATATATAATACCTATAGAGTACCTATATAACACCTATCACTGAATCACATAGTATGAAATCTGGTGTGCGTGGGTGCACCATAACTCAGATGTGGGCGTGTGGTTCAGGCTGGTGGGCGCGTTGGTCAGGCTTGGGGGTTGCGCGGGTCAGGCTGGGGGCACGGATATATAAGTTTTGTTGATAAATGTTATATAGGAAGCAAAAGTCAATAGTTTATTTTCAAAAAGGAATAATTATTAAACTCACCAATATATATCTAGCAACAAAACTCGTATTTGCAATATCTAAACACAAAATAAATGGATATAAATTAAATGTATTTGCATTAAAATAAAGTTGATATAAATTTTTATGGATTCGTAAAATTTTCTCTTCAAATTGATATGAATCTTTGATTTGATCTTCAATAATGATTTTGGAAACCCTCCCTAAGAACGCCTCGAATGTGTGAAGAATGTCTTGATTTTTGACTTGACAAACACTGATAGGAGGGTTTAGCACTTTGATCTCTGATCGAACGCTATTTGAGGTGACTTTCTATGAAGAACACAGATAACTCTTTGAATCTTGGAGACATAAATTCTTGATTCTTGAAATCTTGAGTCTTAAAATCTTGAACTCTAAAATTTGTTTGTGTCTTGAGCTCTTATTTGTCTGAGTATTGAAATCTTGAACTCTTGGATTTGCTTGTGTCTTAATATGATTTTATTACCAAGATTTAATCTTGATAGCCAGACAATTTGATTTTGACACGAGTCATCATTTGATTGGTTAAGAATAAATATTAAAATATCAATTATTTATATATTTACTTTATGAATTAATTTAACTTAAATTCATAAATATAAATAGAAATTTGTTTTTTAATATATTATTTTATATGTAACTGTCATTTGATATGCTAACAAAATTTGACTATCTGCGATCTCTTATCATGTCTATGGCTGTTCTTTTTTTTTTAATCTATCACGCTAAGTACAAAACTTATGAGTATAACCGAATATCTATACTTATACTAAAGGAATAACCAAGTGTGACACGTGTCACTCTCTGGTTAATCCTATTTCTCAATTAAGAAATTAAAAATTAGCTTAATTTCATCATCAATTAATACATTAGTTTTATATTTATAATTTATTATAATTAATCATTTATTGAGATAATAATGATTGAGAAATAAATTGTTAATAAAATAATAATTTATCAAAAATTTTGGTAAACATTTAATTAAATGATAATTAAATTATTCTGAACAATTAAATTTAATTTATATACTAATTAAATTAAGAATTAACGATAATTGAATTTTTTTGAACAATTAAATTTAATTTACATATTAATTAAATTAAGAATTAATGATAGATAATAATTAAATTTAATTATTAATAATTATTTTCAAATTCTTAATTAATTATAAAAATATCAGTCTAATACACGGGTGTTACTCTAGTATTATAATGAAAATTACACACATACGATTGAAGAGGAGATGTCATTTATTTGGTCACGAAATTGAGGCAAAAAGCAGCAAGTGTTGTGTCTGAATTTTAATGCCATGCCAAATCAGTAGTCAATTCACAGCTTCAAAGTTGAGATCTCAGTGCATATCTTCTTGCTAAATTTATCCTGCTAAATTTATCCAATCAGACATACATATATACATACAATGAAATTATAATGGTTGTAGATATGATGATACTAGCTATATTAATTACGATAGAAGTTGTCTTGTATGATGGTGAGAACTATTTTTGTTTTTATTAAATTAATATTTTAATGTTTAATCAACAGGTTCAATTTTTTCTTATAATAAACATGCAATTATCTAACTATTATAAATTCTAATATACATTCCAAAAAAATTATTATATTTTATAAAATTGATAAATTATTTACTTGAATTGCACATTTATTATACACTTTTAAATTTATAAATTACTTAATTTACAAGTCAAAATTTATTGTACACGCTTAAATTGATAATTTACTTAGTTTAGAATTCACATCTATTATACACGTTTAAATTGAGTAAGTTGTGATGAAAAATACATGGAGTTCGAATATGTGGGCTGTCCACCGCTAAATGGTTGCAAAACAAACGGAATCTTATTGGGCCAGGACACATGTTGATAATGGGCCTAACGGCTCGTTTTAATTGTCGATAATTTAACTTCTGGATGGATGAATTATATATGAGGCCCAAGACACATATGATTAATGGGCCCAACGGCTCTTTTTATTTTTGGTAATCTCATTATATAGGAGGCGCAAAACATGTGTGATTAATGGGCCTAACGACTCTTTTTATTTTTGGTAATTTCATTTTTGGATTGAGGCACAAAACATGTGGAATTAATGGCCCAACGGCTCTTTTAATTTTTGGTAATTTCATTATATATGAGACGCAAAACACGTGTGATTAATGAGCCCAACGACTCTTTTTATTTTTTGGTAATTTCATTGTTGGATTGAGGCACAAAACATGTGTGATTAATGGGCCAACAGCTCTTTTACTTTTGATGATTTCATTATATATGAGGCCCAAAACATGTGTGATTAATGGCCCGAACGGCTCCTTTTATTTTTGGTTGTTTTTATTGGCTGATCACACATACCATCGTTAGATTTTGTTGTAATTACTGCTTAACCCAAAAACCCTTTTTTTGGATGTACATATTTTGATCACAAAGTGAAATGGTTCATTTTTTAACGGAGAAGTAATACACATAAACCTCTTGTTTAACAAGTTTGTGAAAATCAGACTTTTTCTTGATTGTGCAATTTTTTGGGTGGACTATTTCAAATTTATGATGATGATATTCCGTTGGATGTTGCCAAAATTTACACATACTGCTTTTTTACTCATAGTTGTTACATTTAATTTTAAATTTCTATAAAAAGGGGAATAAAGTGAAATTTTTATTGCATAATATTATGTTTACATGAAATGTTCAATGTTTTAATATCTATATGTTAATAAAAACTCAAATATTTTATACTAGACATAAAAGTTATACTATTATCATATAAAGACTATGCTAAAATAATATAAGAGTTACAATGAATTAAAACAATAATTTGAGAGTGGATTTGGGTCAGATCCAACTCAGACGCCCAATTGCATATGTAACGGATCCACAACAAAACTACTCAATTTAATATATATGTATAATATACGTTTGAATCACCCAAACATCAAGTAAAAGTATTAAAATACAACTGTCCATATTTATCACGTGTATATATACCAATTAAGGTATTTTCCAACCAAAATCTAAAGTAAATATGGTAAAGATTTTTTTCTCGTAAGTAAATAAGGTAAGTCAATAAAATGAAATCTGTCATTCTGGGCCGCCGCGTTTAATCTCGTTAATAAAGTGAATCTATCATTCTGGGCCGGGCCTGAGTAAGAAACAGGCCAGGCCCAGCAATTGTATCTATATATATACTTCAACTCACACCAACGGTCATTCTCATCGACGCAGATGTTTTCGGCCATCTCCCTCGCTTTAATTCCTGCAACCGCCGAGTCCTCACTGCGGCGCCCGATCATTTTTCGTCGCCGCTATTCCTACGCCTTTTTTCGCCGCCTCCGCCGCCCGATTCTTTTTAGCGCCGTTTTCTGTCGCCTCCGAGTACTCAACTGCTTCAAAGTTCCCGCCAATCACAATAACAATAGTTGTAGAAAGCGAAGAATATGGTGGGAGTCAAGAATTGGATTCTTGATCTTGATTATGGTTTCAATGCGTTGCATCCAATTGGCTGGGATGCATTTGGTTTAACTGGAGAGCAATGTGCAATTGATTTACCTACTCCTGCCTCAATTGATTTCTTACTCAGCGACACCCCCAATCCTCTTCTCCTCTATAATATGAAATCATCACTTCTTGTTGACAGACAGGGAATCAGCCAAAGGTTACTGCGATAAAGAACATTAATCGGTTAAAACATTAATCGGTTCTTCTCTCAGGTCAATAACATTTATTTTTTGTATCGATGATAATTCAGCGTTAAATTCTTTCAATGAATTCAAAACTAAATAATTTCAAGATTTTGTAACATTTCAGAATAGAATGCTGGTTCAGATTGGTTGGGTGGGTGGTGCAGATTTCCAAGATTTACCAAACTGACCCATTAATCAATTCCTATTTTTCTGTTTTTTTTTTTAAATGTCTAATCTTTCCAAATATTGGTATTTCATGAAATAAAATAGATATTTTTATAAGTTTGGTGTTAAAGAGGCGACATAATGAGTTCAAAAAAAAGTTTCTCGTTTTTTTGAGAATTGGATTGTGCAAAAGAGCAGTCTTCACTAGATTGTGTACTTAATTTGCTCTTAAAAAAAAAAAAGTATAATCAGCATTAGATTTTGTAGAGTACATATTGATGAGCGAAGTAGAAAAATATTATGTTAAGAGTGTGATCCTAGGTACAAAATGTTGGTCTTTTAATAGTAAAATGGCTTATAACATTAACGACATCATTAATGGATTATAACATTAACCAATGGTATTTTCATTGATTGGACCGTGAAATTTCCACAACAGAGCCTGAATATTATAAATGGACGCAGTGGATATTTCTGCACCTTCTGAAGAGAGGATTGGCATATCAGGTTAGAGTTTCCTCCTCTTTTTTGGATAAGTTCAGTACATAAGGATGCATAGTGTGCTAAGAAATTTATAACATAGGCTGAAGCTTCTGTCAACTGCACTCGGCACTGTCTTGGCAGATGAAATGGACTAAGCGAGCGTGGAGGACACCCAGTAATTAGAAAAAGTACTTTTTTTTTATTTAAAGTCTTAATGCCTTCTGCAATGGTATGACATGAAACCTTTTGCTACGTTACTTATTTTCATTTGTTTGGATGGCCGAGCAGCCTTTGCGGCAGTGGATGCTGAAGATTGCTGCATATGCTGACCGTCTTCTTGAAGATTTAGATGGCCTTGATTGGCCTAAAAGTGTCGAGGAAATGCAAAGGAACTGGATAGGGAAATCGGAAGGAGCAGAACTGCTGCAATTCAGTGTTTTGGATGTTGATGGTCGGAAGAGAGATGTTACAATTACAATTTACACCACAATATTTGGTGCAACACATATATGCTTTAATTCTCATATTCTCTCTCTCTCTCTCTCTCTCTCTCTCTCTCTCTCGTTTATTTTTTCTCCCTAATTACAACTGTGGTTGCTTACTACTTTTGTCTTACTATACAGTTCCTCTTCCTGGCACCTGAACATGTCCCACATAAAAGATGTACATCCATTTTTTCATTTTGTACACCCACTTCTGAAAACTATATATCAGTGGCCTAATGAAACTTTATTTTAATTAGTACATGTTGAAGATTACAAAGAACTTGCCTCCAGAAATAGTGATATTGAGAGGACTGAGCTACAAAAGGGAAAAACTGGAGTCTTTGTTCTTATGCAACAAATCCAGCTAACGGAGTAGCTATTCCAATTTGGATAGCCCACAATGTTTTGGGAAGGTCTGCTTATTATCACTTTGTTCTCTCATTTCTCTGAACCGAGGCTGTTTAGCTCACAATGCACTTAGTCTATTTTCTGTAAAAGGAGATGCATCCACGTTTATCCCGTCACATTTGTGAAGTTTTGATTGATTTAATGATTAATGGTGTTTTCATATTGATTAGATAGCTACTGGACGGGAGCAATAATGCTTGTACCTGCACATGTCACACGTGACCATGAGTTTGCTTTGAAGTATAGTATCCCAATTTGTGGGGTTGTGATTCTAAAAAATCGAAGTTTCAGTTACTTTGAAGAGGCATATGCTGGTGAAGGTACTATGATAAATTCATCCAGTCTAACATGAGGACTTGACATTAATGGTCTACCTATCAAAAATGCTGCTGCTTTTAAAGTCATGCAGTGGCTTGAGAAAGCAAGAAATGGGATGAGAAAGGTACATGTCGTGCCTTCTGGTTGGATTACCTGTTTAACCCCATCACTTCATCTCAGGCTTTGGTTTTCCTTTGCACTTCATTTTTGTGTTGGACAAGTTTTACATTATTACAACTTTGTGTACATTTAGGTTAACTATAAGCTAAGGGACTGGCTATTCGCTAGGCAGTGTTATTGGGGAGAGCCTATACCTGTTGGTGTTTTGAGATGATACTTGTGAATGCATACCGATTTCTGAAGCTGAGCTACCTCTTACTGTTCCTGAGTTGGATGACTTTACTCCAACAGGGACAGGAGAGCGGCTCTGTCTTAGGTATGGTTATCTTCTTTGAACGAGTCACATGAGTCAGATTTTGTGCAGTTCCCATGAGATTTCTGATATTGCTATATGAGGACCAACTTTTTGAATTTTAGTGTTCTCTTAAATTCTCTGCACTCATCAGAGTTCAGCTAATCATGGATTCTTTTGCTGAAACTTGATACTTTCTGATCCGTATTTTTTTGTTCTTTGTAAGAACTTAAGACCTATCGATGGATGATCATTTTCAGGTGCAAACAATTAATCTGACTTTTCTGCGATCTGCTCGGCGGTAGAGAAGCATTATGCAACAATGGGCTTTTTTTGGTTAGATCAAGAACACTCATTGTCGAGATTTTAAATCTCAAACATTTGTTTGAGCTTAGTGGATGACACTTATAATACTTTTCATGCATGCAGTGGCTTTTTAAAGAATTATTTACTGTATTCATATCAGTTACTACCTGAGGTTCATGGACCCCAGAATTTCCAACGCATTGGTTAACAAAGAGAAAGAAAATTAAGTTTAGCGTATACCTTTGCACATCTTCATAGATTCATAGGAATGACTTTTGCTTCTTGTTATAATCTTGGATCACTCACATTTTTTACAGCTCTTAAAATTTGTTCACATCTGCAGCTATTGGAGCCCTGTTGATGTTTATGTTGGTGGTCTTGAACATGCAGTTCTTCACTTTCTCTTTGCTAGGTTTTGGCGCGAGGTGAATTATCTATTTCGGATTGCTCTATGCAGTTCCCATATAGGATTGGATACTTTAATAATTATTCTGTTCCTATTATGCAAAGGATTATAGTTTAACGAAAGAAACCTTGGAGCATCTGTTGGTAAAGCTGAAGCTGAACACTTTGAACTAATCCATGGGTGTGTAGAGGCATAAACACTGTGGACAAACTGTTAAGCAGATATTATATATCTAATATTTGCATTTCTTATGGTTGGGTGTAAGTATAACTAATTGATGTCTTTTGATTCTTAGTGTTAATGCAATAACCTACCAAAAAATGGAGGAAATTTGACTGTTTGTATCCTAGTTGTCTCTAATTGGTTTGGTAGCTTTCCTTTGGTTTCTTTCTTTTATTTGTTATTTTCTGGATAAGAGTCAGCTACTCTATTTCAGGATCGTTATGATGTTGGTATTGTTTCAACTGAAGGACCTTTTCAATGTGTTATATAAACCGGGGGATTCTTCTTGGAGAACTAAGTACATTTTGCTTAATCCTTGTTTCATAATATTCCACTTCTGCACATGAATTACTGGCTTGGGTGTCAGGTTCAATACACAGCATTCAGTGATTCAGATGGGAATTCAGTCTCTGCTGATTATATTGTTGATATGAGCAACTTCAGTACAGAAAGTGTACCCCTGAATAAGGCATTTAATTTTGTAGAAGCATTTGCTCTCTCTCATCAAAGATTGATTGTGAATGACGTTCTTTTGAGTTGATACCATCTCTTAATGTTTCTTCAATAGGTCATGAAATCTGGTGATTCTATTGTGCTGAAAGACAATTCTGTTATCCGTTTGATTGCCCCTGCTCAAAAGATGAGTAAAAGTAGAGGAAATGTTGATCTTGTTTCACAATATGGTGCAAATTCTCTTCCTTTATATGAAATGTTCATGGGCCTATTCAGGTTGTTTTCCCCTATTTCTTTAATATTTTCCTGATATACTTGATTTATTTGCTCAGGTTTTAAATGAGAAATTTTAGGCTGCCTTTTTATTTCCTTTGACAATAATTGCTTCCATATTTCACTTGCAGGGACTCGAAAAGATGGAGCACAAGTGGTATTGATGATGTTCAGCTCTTTTTAGCAAGAGTGTGGAAATTGGTTGTCGGGACACCATCTGTTGATGGTAAATTCACGTTCGGAACAGTTGGTCTGATTGATGATGAACCTTCTATTGAAAAGCTTCGTTCTCTTCATAGATGCATTTTGCAATATGTTTATTTTCAAATGGGCTTTCTGTTTTGTATTGCCTAATTTAACATCTTTTCAAATGGGATCTTTGATCATTCTCTTTCTAGTAATTTCTGTTTTTCTTGATTGACTGTAAAGTGCTGTCTATTTCATTAGGTAACATTGTTAGGCTTTTCGTACTACTAGGACTATGAAATTTCCACAACTGAGCTGGAATATTATAAATGAACGCACTGGATCTTTCTGCAGCTTTTAAAGAGAGAAATGATAGGTTATAGTCCTATTTTTTTGTTTTTTTTTTTTGGATTACTTCAGTACATACAGATATATAGTATGCTAATAAATTCACAACATAGGCTGAAGTTCCTGTCGACTGGTGCCATGCGTTTGTGGCTCTATGTTTTCAAATGAAGAAGTAGTGGATGGAGTAAGCGAGCGTGGAGGATACCCAGTAATTAGAAAAGTACGTTTATTATTTCAATGTTTAATATCTTCTGCAATGGTATGACTGTGACATAAGCTTTTTGGTACTGCGTTCCTTATTTTCATTTGTTTGGATGGTTTTATAATTTAACAGTTCATTGTTTATTTTCGAGCAGCCTATGCGGCAGTGGATGCTGAAGATTACTGCATATGCTGACCGTCTTCTTGAAGATTTAGATTTGATTGGCCCGAAAGTGTAAGGAGATGCATAGGAACTGGATAGGTAGATCAGAAGGATGCAATTCAGTGTTTTGGATTTTTATGGTCGGGAAAGAGACACCACAAGGCCCGACACAATATTTGGTACAACGTATATGTTTTAATTCTGATTCTCTCTCTCTCTCTCTCTCTGTCTCATTTATTTTTTCACCCAAATTAAAATTTCAGTTGCTTACTACTTTTGTCTTACTATACATTTACTTGGTGCTGGCACCTGCATATGTTCTATTGTCAGCCATATCATCAGATGCCCACAGAAAAGATGTACATCCATTTTTCATTTTGTATTCTCACTTGTGTAAACTATATATCATTGGCCTAATGAAACATATTGTTATTAGTACAGGTTGAAGATTACAAAGAACTTGCCTCCAGAAAGAGTTATCTTGAGAGGACTGAGTTACAAAGGGAAAAAACTGGACTCTTTAGTGGCTGTTATGCAAGAAATCCAGCCAATGGAGTAGCTATTCCCTATTTGTATAGCTGACTATATTTTGGGAAGGTCTGCTGATTGTCACTTTGTTCTCTCATTTCTCTGAACTTAGGGTGTTTAGCTCACAATCTTAGCATGCACTAAGTCTATTTTCTGTAAAAGGAGATGCATCCATGTTTATCCTGTTCCATTTGAGAATTTTGATTGATTTAATGGTTAATGACGTTTTCAAATTGATGAGATAGCTACGGGAGGGAGTGTTAAGGGCTGTACCTGCACATGACACACATGACTATGAGTGTATGCTGTACCTGCAAATTGAAGTTTCAGTTACTTTGAAGAGGCGTGTATGCTGGTGTAGGTACTATGATAAATTCATCAAGTCCAACATCAGGACTTGACATCAATGGCCTACCTAGCAAAAATGCTGCTTTTAAAGTCAATAGTGGCTTTAAAAAAACTGGAAATGGGATGCGAAAGGTACATGTGCATTCTGGGTGGATTACCTGTTTAAACCCAACACTTCATCTCAGGCTTTGGTTTTCTTTTGCACTTCATTTTATGTCGGACAAGTTTTACAATTATTGCAAATTTGTTTACTTATAGGTTAACTATAGGCAAAGGGCCATTCACTCGGCAACGTTAGTGGGGCAGAGCCTATACCTGTTGTTTCGAGATGTTACTGGTAAATGCATACCGATTCCTTAAGCTGAACTGCCCCTTACTATTACTGAGTTGGATGACTTTACTCCAACAGGAACAGGGGAGCCACCACTTGCTAAGACGCTGTCATGGGTATGTTTATCTACTTCCAAGCGTTACTTGAGTCAGATTTTATGCAGTGACGTGTTCCTATGGGATTTGTGATATTGCTATATGAGGACCAACTCTTTGAGTTTTAGTGTTTTCTTAAATTCTCTGCACTCATCAGAGTTCAGCCAATCATGGATTCTCTTGCTGGAACTGGATACCTTCTTGTTCTGTATTTTTTTTTGTTCTTTATACGAACTTAAGAACTATTGATAGATGATTGCTTTCAGGTGCAAACAATTTATCCGATTTCTCAGAGATCTGCTAAGCGGGAGACCAGCATTATATGCCACTATGGGCTTTGTTTTGGTCTGATCAAGAATACTCATTGTCGAGATTGTAAATCTCCAAACATTTGTTTGAGCTATGTGGATGGCACTTATAATACTTTTCATGCATGCAGTGGCATTTTGAAGAATTATTTATCTGTATTCATATCAGGTATTACCTGAGGTTCATGAGCCCCAGAATTTCCAACACATTGGTTGACAAAGAGAAGAAAAGTAAGTTTAGCGCATACCGTTGCTTATCTTCATAGATTCATAGGAATGATTTCTGTTTCGTGTTATAATCTTGGATCACTCACTTTTTCTACCACTCTAAAAAATTGTTCACGTCTGCAGGTATTTGAGCCCTGTTGATGTGTATGTTGGTGGTGCTGAACATGCAGTTCTTCACTTGCTCTATGCTAGGTTCTGGCACAAGGTGGATTATCTATTTCAGATTGCTGTATGCAGTTCCCATGTAGTATTGGATCATTTAATAATTATCTTGTTCCTCTTATGCAAAGGTTTAGAGTTTAATGAAAGAAACCTTGGGGCATCTGTTGGTAAAGCTGAAGCTAACACTCTGAACTGATCCATGGGTTTGTACAGGCATCAGTTTTCTGGACATAGTGTTAAGCAGATGTTATAAATCTAAAACTTGCATTTCTTGTGGTTGGGTGTAACTAATTGGATGTCTTTTTTTGGTGTTAATAAAATAACCTTAACCAAAAAATGAAGGAAATTTAACGGTTTGTATGCTAGTTGCCTGTAATTGGTTTGGTAGCTTTTCTTTAGTTTCTTTCTTCTATATGTTATTTTCTGGATAAGGATCCGCTACTCTATTTCAGGTTCTTTATGATGTTGGTATTGTATCATCTGAGGAACCTTTTTAATGTGTCATAAACCAGGGGATTCTTCTTGGAGAAGTGAGTACATTTTGTTTAATCCATGTTTCATATTATTCCACTTCTCCACAAGAATTAATGGCTTGGGTGTCAGGTTCGATACACAACATTCAGAGATTCAGATGGAAAATCAGTCTCTGCTGATTCTATTGGTGATACGAGCAACTTCAGTCTAGAAGGTGTACATGAGAACAAGGCATGTACATTTTGAAAAGCATTGCTCTCTCTCTCATATTTAACTTTTATTGTGAATGATGTTCTTTAAAGTTGACACCATTGTTTTATGTTTCTTCAATAGGTCATGAAATCTGGTGATTCATTTGTGCTGAAAGACAATCCCGTTTTCCGTTTGATTGCCCTTGCTCCCGTGTTGAGTAAAAGTAGATGAAATGTTGTTAACCCAGATGATGTTGTTTCACAATATGGTGCAGATTCTCTTCATTTATCTGAAATGTTTATGGCCCATTCAGGTTGTTTTCCTCTGTCTGTAATATTTTTCCTGATAAGCTTCATTTTATTTGCTCAGATTTTATAATTAGAAATTTTCCACTGCCTTTTTATTTCGCTGCTTCCATATTTCCCTTACAGGGACTCGAAAACATGGAGCCCAAGTGGTATTGATGGTGTTCATTCCTTTTTAGCAAGAGTGGTTTTCGGTTCACCATCAGTTCACGGTAAATTGAAGTTTGGAACAGTTGGTCTCATTGATGTATTTGTAAGGTAATTATATTTATTTTCAAATGAGCTTTCTGTTTTGTATTGTCCTTACCTGACTGCATTAAAGAAAGGCTGCTTAGCCTGCTTTTATAGCTTAATTCAACATCATCTTTTCAAATGGGATCTTTGATTATTCTCTTTCTGGTAATTTCTGGTGCCACCATTTTTCTTGATTGACTGTCAAGTGTTGTTCATTGCATTAGGTAACATTGGTAGGCTTTTCACTGGGACCGTGAAATTTCCACAACAGAGCCTGAATATTATAAATTCACGCAATGGATATTTCTGCAGGTTCTAAATTCAGGTTAGAGTTACCCCTTTTTTTTTTGGGGTCAGTTCAGTACATAAGGATATATAGTATGCTAAGAAATTCATAACATAGGCTGAAGTTCCTGTCAACTGGTGCCCTGCACTTGGCACTGTGTTGGCAAATGAAGTATTGGATGGAGTAAGCGAGCGTGGAGGACACTCATTCTTGAAACAATCTGCCAAGGAGTCAAAAAATGCACCAAAGAAAAACAGACTTTCAACAAAGCGCCTTATAAAAGTTGGAGAATTACAATTGACCTCATGTTCGTTGACAATCATAACACAAGGACTCATATTTCGCATTACTCTCATCAATTGGTCAAGCCTATCAGCTCTTCCAACCATGCTCATAACTCGTAAGAGTGTAGGACGCATAGACTGCCAAAGATTCATCAGCATCCAGGTCGAAGATATTGTGATTATCTAAAATATTCCCCACCAGGACTATTGAAAGTAAATTTCAAGTTCTGTGACTGAGCAAAGCTCTCCAACTGCCTACCTGTCGCCTCCATCATCAACTTCCATTTGGTTGCCATGGCAGTGATCTTAATATGCTCAAGAGAATGTCCACTTTGAGCTGCAAGAGATTGCATCAAGATTATCCAATGTGCTCCACTCCTGATCTCGAGGCCAATCATATGCACCTTTCTTGCATCTTTCAGATGATCTAAAATGCCTTGAACTCCGACAAGTTTAGTTATCTGAGCAAGGATACTCTTTATGGAATGCAATATACAAGGTCATATTTGGTAACATATTTAACCTAGAGGATCCACAGGCTGCTTCTCTGAATCTTTCGGTAGAATTCTTCCTGTTTCTACTGCAACCTTCTCAAAAATTGCTTCAGAGAATTGGTAAACCAGTCTCTGAGTGGGAGTTCCACTACGGGAACTCATTCTGGCACACTCGTTCAAGAACTTGATTGCACGCTCATACTGGTTCTCAGCTAATTTCTCTGCACAACACAAGATTCTGGACTAGCTGAACCCCTTTCGAATCTTCTTCAGAATGGGCTAATAAATATTGCTTTTCTTGCTTCTTTTACTCTTCATGGATCCACGATCTTGTTTTAATTAAAAATGTCATGGGTAGGTACCTCTTTCAGGATATGTGAACTATTGTATCATTGATACTGCAGATATCTTTTGAGAAGAAGTGCATTGGAGGTGTTCATGGTTCACCGATCAAACTACTTTTTTGATTTTGGAGTATGTTCTTCAGAACATATCTAATTTCAGATACTTGAGCTTTTACTTTTGGCAATTAATATGCTCTCTCTCTCTCTCTCTCTCTCTCTCTCTCTCTCTCTCTCTCTCTAGAGCTCTGAGGGACGAAGGAATGCCTGTCGGGCTATTGTTCAAGCCCGTCCTCATTTGAACAATATCTCCTTGCGACTCAGGTACTGATCTTGTGATATCTTGCTACCCTCTATATAAACTAAGCTAAGAAGTCTGTCTTTTTTCAATGACATTACACACATGATTTTTCATGGATTTATATGCAAAGAAACAGAGTCATCTCATAAACCTGAGGGTTGAGCTGGACACATGGAGTTTGGTTTTTTGAGACTTCAATCTAGTTGTATTTGCAGTCTTCTAAAGCTATACTATTTTCTTCTATTTTGAAGAGACCTGACCAACTTCTAAAGAGAACTCAGCTTATGGAACGTTCAGCGAAGTGGGAGGTATATTTGCAGCATCAAACTTAAGTACGGCTTATATTAACTATCTTATTTAGCGTAAAGTGCTGCATTCACGATAATATGCTAAAATAAATTCATTGCAGATTATCAATTTCGAATATTTAATGCAACTTAACCCCCTGGCTGGACGCAGCTACAATGATATGACGCAGGTGAAGATTTAATTGATATCCACTGTAATCTGAAATAGACGAACTTGTTGTTTCTAAAGCTTATTACGTCATTATGTGCAATATCCTGTATTCCCGTGGATCCTTTCTGATTACAGCTCACAGAACGTATATCTTTCAAATCCTTCTTCTTTTCGAGATCTATCAAAGGTGGTTTTTATTTTAATTTTTTATATAATTCAAATATTCATCTAGAATTTGTATTGCAGCCTCTTGGCGCTCTGAATCCTGAGAGACTATGCAAATTCCAAGAGAGATACTCTAGCTTTGATGATCCAGTCATTCCCAAATTGCAATACGGGTCACATTATTCAACAGCTGGAACAGTGGGTTTCTCGTTACTTATATTCTCCTTTTAATGAAACAAATTCTGCCATGCAGCCATGCTTCAAGTGTGCTAATATTTCTTTTACATTCTTACAAGCACCAAGGTCACAAACTGCAAGCATACATGTTGAATGAATTTTGATGAATAATAATAGCTCACTTAAGTCCATTATTTCCTTTGTTTCTTATTGTTAGGTTCCGGAGCTATTTTATATGCCTGAGGTTTTAACCAATGAAAACTCAATTGACTTTGGTACAACACAACTTGGTGAAAGCTTGGTATACACTTAAGTTGCTCACTTTCAGGCTTAGACTGAATTATTTCCTGCATATATAGCTTTCTGTTATATTATATTCTCCCTTCACATTGTAGGTAATGTCCGGCTTCCTCCATGGGCTGAAAACCCAATTGACTTTGTCCATAAGCATCGGATGGCGCTTGAGAGTGAGCATGTCTCGGAACATTTGCATGAATGGACTGATCTTATATTTGGGTACTTATCACTTTTTTTACTCCCCCCTCTTCTCTTTTTTATGAATGAAATTTCTGAAGCTGATTCCCATTACATATTTAGGTACAAGCAACATGGAAAAGAAGTTATACAGGCGAATAATGTTTTCTTTTATATCACCTACTACGAAGGAACTGTAGATATTGATAAAATAACAGACCACGTGAGTAATTGTTTTTGCCTTAAGTTCCCCAATCCTTTTGTTCATACTTAGAAAATAAATTACTTATATGTTTCAATACATTTAAAAGGTCCAACAGCTAGCCAAGATCAGATTACTTACTTTGGCCAAACCCCTTCACAACTTTTAGTGGTAAAGCGGGGATGTCTCTGGCAGATGCAGGTACACTACTATAATAGCCCTATTTCTGAGTGTTTTTCCATGAAGTGAATTTCTTGCTTTATTGTTCTCCTTGTAGACATACAAACACATCCGTAGCAATGTGATACACACCTTGTAATTTAGGGGATGAATTTGAGATGAATTCTTAATCTGCTAACCAACTAAAGGATATAGAGATAGGAAACTTAGTGGAGTTAGAAGTAGGGTCAAAATATACTCACTCACCAAACTTAAATACACTAGTTATATTAGCATGATTTAGAAAATAATTCTAAAAATTGCAACTTTGTTTTCTGGCACCAGCACCTTTCTGTATGGGAGCTATATATATAGTGTCGTTAAACTTCTTGCTCTTGGATTTGGATCTTCTATTACATTTGGTGTTACATCTCGTGATACATAGTAATTAATACACGCCACATATTAATTAGTGATGTCATTGAATACACGTGGCGTGTGGTGTAACATCAAATGTAACAGAACATCTTACTCCCAGTTTTACAGTGTAACCTCAACTGTTTAATCAGATCTATATAAGTTTGTGCTAGAAGTGGCAATTTTTATGGATGTGATTATTTTCTCATGTGTAGACCATTTTCCAGAATCCACAATAGGGTTTCATATCCCGAACGCTGCAATCTCTACTTCTGTTGCCATTCATGTGTAGATGCTCCAGCGGCACATGAATGATTTTATGTAGTTGAGTATGACACGATCCAATTTAGTCTATATACAGAGCCATAACCATAGAAAATATCAACAGATACATGCTATAATCAGCTTTCTTGAGGTTTGAATTAGATGTAAAAATAGGACTCTTTTGATTGAGAATTTAAACAAGTAATATGGAGCAGGAAATCGTGCCCAAGTACAAAAAAAATAGATTAATAATGATTGAGAGACCAGAAATAGTACAAAAAATATTAAAATCGTATTCATGTGACTGTAACCGATTTTTTCTATAGATGCCATCATCTCAAGTTCAACACCCGAAATAATCACATGCATAAGTTAATGATATCAACAATTCTTATCACATATAATTATATATAGAGGTTATAATAAGTTCATCTAAGATTATAAAGTTGAAGCGAGGGGTAGAAATGTCAAGTTGAAATGTTACTTATGAAAATTATTTAATTTAGATTTTAATAATTTAATCAAGATTTAGATACTATAACAAACTATTGAGGTCTAATAATTAGGACAACCGACTCCGTTAAGGAGATCGCAAACCACCTTAATTAGGACTAATCTAATAATTTATGTTGAAATAAATTATTAACGGATCTCTTTTAATTTTCTTCACTTCTAATGGAACAGATATAAATATTGAAGCATAAATGGGCTCATTAATTAATCTTGTATGTGGTTGTGGAGGAATTCGATTCTCTATTCCAAAATCATGTTCCATCTTATGTTTCATTATTTTAATTAGATGACAAGTGTACATTGGTGATGTCATCTTTTACACGTGGCGTGTGGGGATTATATTGAAATACCAGATGAAACACTGTTTGAAATAGAGGATTCTGATTGGGTTGTGGACCTGTGGTTTGTAGATGAATGAAAACTTATAAAGTACACTAATATTTTTTTCGGTTTTTATTATTTTAATTGTTTTGGTATTTATTATTTTAAAATATTAATATGTTAACGTCGAAACTACATGTTCACACCTTTTCTTATTATAAACATAAAAATATCTAACTACTATAAATTCTAATATGCACTTCGAAAAAAATTACTATCCATAAACTAATTACTTTACATTCACATTTATTTATTATACACGTTTAACTTGATAAAGTACATAATTTCAAGCCAAATTTATTATTAACGCTTAAATTGATAATTTACTTAATTTATAATTCACATCTATTATTATACACATTTTAAATGAGTAAGTTGTGAGGAAAACTATATGGGGTTTGAATATGTGGGCTGTGAGATACTTAATGGGCCAAAACAAGTATAGATCCTTAATGGGCCTGGGGGCTCTTTTTTATTATGGTAATTTTATTGTTGGATGCATATATATGAGGCACAAAACATGTGTGATTAATGGGCCCAACGGCTCTTTTTATTTTTGGTTGTTTTTAATGGCTGATCATATATATTTATACATATATCCTTAGATTTTCTTGTAATTATTGCTTATAGCCCAAATCCCTTTTTTTGGATGTATTTTGATTTTAACTCAAAGTGAAATTGTTCTTCTTTCTTCTTCTTTTTTTTTTACAGAGAAGTAATAAACATAACCTTTAATTTTAAACAAGTTTGTGAAATTCAGATTTTTTCTTGAGTGTGATTTTCTGGGGTGTGCTATTTCATGGATCTGATGATATGATGTGGTCGTTGATTGATTAATAATTTACACATAACGCTTTTCTACTCGTAGTTGTTACCTTTAATTTTAAATTTCTATAGTGTGTAAAGTAATTTTTTGATTGCATAAATGTGTAAATTTTTATTTAATATTTTAATATTTATATATTAATAAAAACTTATATTTTATACGAGACAATTTCACATGAGTTTTTAATTAATTTTTATTGGTAAATCTTCAATCTTCTGTATTAGTACTTTATTTATCAGAGTAGGACTTGGGTGCCCCCGGGGTAACCCGACCCGAATTATATATATATATATATTTCTCTATTTTTTCCATCTTCTTCCTCCTCCTCCTCTTCTTCTTCTCCGATCCTCTTTCTCTTCTTCTTCTTCCTCTCCTCCTCCCCATCCTTTGATTTTGCAGAAGATAATTGTATGGGTTTGCTCTAGGGTTTCTTTGCACAATGTTTATGTGATAATAATTCATATGAATTCTGCAATTTGCAGAAAAAAGAGAGAGGAAGAATATGATATAAATCGCTGTTTTATTGTTTAGAAATATTAAACTCACCATACAGTAATGTAATACCTATAGAGTAAATATGTAATACCTATAAAGTACACATATGATACCTATAGAACAAAAATTCGAACAAATAATACATACCTTAATTGAGTTAGTTTGTAATACCTATAGAGTATACATGTGATACCTATAGAGTAAACATGTGATACCTACACAAAAGTAAAAATAAATAATTTATACCTTTATTGAGTGAACACATGATACCTTAAGAGTATACATGTAATACCTATAGAACAAAAAATAGAACAAAAAATCAATACCTTAATTGAGTAAGTTTGTAATACCTATAGAGTAAACACATAATACCTATCATTAAATCTCAAGAAATATAAGTGTAATACCTATATGGTATACATGTAATACCCATCATTGAATCATCAACTAGGTAATCAGGTATGTATAGGGGCGCGCGGAGGCGGCCCAAGCGCACACAAGTTTTTGCCTATTTATTAACTTTTTTTTTTGTTTTGTTGCATATGTATCAATATATCTTCTATATCAATATATAAGTCTTTTATATTCTTACACTCTTTAACTTCTCTCTATATACGTGTTTGTGTGAATGTATGGTTGTTTACACTTTATTTGTGTATATGTCTATTCATGAAATTATTGTCTTAATTTATTTATAACTGGTTATAAAAGTATAAAAAGATATTTACAATTTTTTTTTTAAAGATGAGCTGTCTAGGTTAATAAACATATTATATTTTTGGTATATATATATGTATACTAGTATAACAATACGTGCGTTGCACATGAGATATTTTATTTATATGATTTATTTATAAATATTTTTATTTTGAAGATAATAAGTACCATTTTTTAAGATATTAGGATTTTATTAGTTACAATAAATTCTTTAAAGTTCAATAAAAAAATTATTTAAAATTATAAATCAAATTGTTTACTCATGCTTTAAAAACATCTTATTTCTATTATATCATAAAATAAAGAAAGTTATGTCTATTTTATTTGTTAACTAATAATATTTATAGTGTAAGTCATCTTCAAATCAATTGATATAAATATTATGTGTTTTCCCTTAAAGGAAAATACACTACTTACACATGTGATTAATAAATATTTCATGTTTTCCCCTACATTGTTAAAGTTAACAACTATGTTTTCCAAGTGTTGGTAGTGCAAAATTCTAAATTTTTTTGATGTTTTTCTCACAAGTTTAATGTTTTGCATTACATATAGACTTTATTACTTAAATTGCTAAGTAACTTTGGTCATTTAGCAAAAATGGACTTTGATTTTTTGGGCCGACAATATTGGACTTTATGTTTTTGAGCTTCTCAAATTTTAACCAAATTGAAAAAAAAAAAAATCATCATCAATTATGAACTTCATCATCTCTCGTCATCTTCCTCACTGCACTGCCATTGCCACCTCCGATCCACCACCATCACCCCCACGATCAACATCATCTTCTGCTTCATTTTTCTCTGATCTTCATCACCGCCACCGCAACCGCCATCCTTAGATTCGTTACCACCATCCTCCGATCCACCATCACCATTTTTGCAGCTTCCCATCGATGTCAACACCTTGAAGCCCCTGCCTGATCTTCATCATCTCCCACCGTCACCTTCTCCTCTGATTTTCATCACCACCACCACCATCTTCAGATCCACCACAACCACCACCGTTGCAGCTTTCAAATTCAAATCTCCTCCTTCCACCCTCCAAGACCAGTTGGAAGAGTGACCATTCCACCCCAAAATAGTGTTGAAGCCCACAATGACATCACTATCGTCGTGGCTCCATTTCCGAATTGTGTCTACCCGACCAAGTAGAAGATGGCACTCTTGAGGATTTGGGGAAATTTCCGAATTGTGTTAGGGATTTGGGGACATTCCATATTTTTCAATTTTTTGGCTTTTTTTAATTTCATATTTTTCAATTTTTTTGGCTTTTTTATTTTTAATCCAAAATTAAATAAATTTTAGATATTTGATTCCATATCAACAATGTGGGTTGAATAGCCTGAAAATTGGACATCACGTCAAGCTGGACATCCCGTGCGATTCACATGTAATTTGAGCTAAATTAGGCAATTCGGGCTCAATTTGGAAAAAATTCGTGAAGTTCGAAAACATAAAATTTTAAATTTCCAGTCCAAAAAGTTAAAGTTTATTTTTGTCAAATGACAAAAGTTATTGGACTATTTAAGTAATAAACTCTTACATTTATACCGTTTCTCACTCCTATCTTCATAATATTTTAATATTCTTCTTTGTATTTTCTTTTTAAATATTTGCAACCTTAATTTAAATATGAATTTATATTTTCGTAAATTTTCTTTGAAATATTCTCCTAGAGATGCTTATTCTTGAGGGTATTTTTGTCTTATTAATAATTAAATTTTCATTTATTTCATCTTCTAACAAATAACTCATTGATGCTGCCACATCACTACTACCTACATGATTTATTTATAAATATTTTTCTTTTGAAGACACTAAGTACCATTTTTTAAGATATAAAAATTTCATTAGTTACAATAATTTCTTTAAAATTCAAGCATGAATTAGTTGAAAGTCATCATCAATAAATTGTTTAGTCATGTTTTAAAAACATCTTCTTTCTATTTTATTTGCTAAGTAACTAATAATATTTACAGTCTAAGTCATCTTCAAATCAATGAATCTAAAAGTTATGTGTTTTTCCCATGTGTTAAAAGAAATAGACCACTTACATGTGTGATTTAATAAATGTTGCATGTTTTGTTCAAGTACTACAACCTTTGGAATGATACTTATATGACACTTCAATGGAATATTCCCCGGATATGCTTACTTTGAAGGTAGTTTGTCTTTAATCAATCAATCAATTAATTAATTTTTCATTTATTTTAGTTGCATCTTCGTCCTTCAACCAACCACTCATCGGTGACCACTATATTATTGCTACTGGAAAAACCTCAAATCTTCAATTTTCATCTCAATCTCATGTTTAGGGTCAAATTCAATTGTACATCATCTTAATTTCTTTTAGTTTTTAAATAAAATATGACACAAACATCAATACCATCAAATAACCATCCCCAAAGTCGTCGAAAAACTCCATAGCTGCCCCTTAAGCTCAAAATCGTATTTCCTCATTATTTTAATTAAAATGAAAAAAAATCCAGGTCAAATTAATTATCTCTAAAAGCTCAAAGGTGCAACTCAATTATAAATATTTTGGATATCGAATTTGATATTTCTTTCAAGGTTTTAAAAATAGTGTTTATCATTAGTTTTATGTCATATTAATATTTACTGTCATTTATTCTATTATACTATAAAAATGTTTTATAATTATTTAAATTTTCTTTTTAATATATATATATATATATATTATGTTCATAAAGTATAAGTCACATTTCTCTTTCTATCAATACATTTAAATATAAGTGCGAAATTCTAAATAATTTCCACATAATCATGGATTATAGATCATTAATATTTATAAATACTTGATACAATATTAACATTTCTCTTGTTAAATTTCTTTCTATCAATATATTAAATATAGATGATAAATCTTAGATAATTTCCACATAATCAATTATAGATCATTAATATTTAGAAATATTTGATACAATATTAACGTTTGGTCTCTGTTCATTTTATGATAACTAAAGTGACATATCATATATTATATTCATGTGTAACAATATTTACAGAAATAATAATTTATTTTAATTATTATTTTTCTTTAAACTTCTAATTTGATATTTATATTTATCATTGCTCAACCTTTTTGCACAAATGTATCCGAAGTTTGATACTTTACTATAAAACTACTAACCTTAGCGAATGGCTTATAGCACGATATAGTGAGATATTGTCTCCAAATGCTTATTTTTAGGGTATTTTTGTCTTTTGATTAATTAAATAATTTTTCATTTATTTTTGTTGCATTTTCCTCCTCCAACCATTAGTTTGTCGATGGCTGCTATTGGTTGTCTATTAATATCATTCGCAAAGGTTGGTGATGATATTATAAAATTCTAAAGTTCAGGTACCTATAATACTTAATTTAAGTTTGATAGATTATTTGAACCAAAGTCTCTATGTCTTCCAAATAAATCTCCATGGCTATTTGATTTTATTTCCTTTTGATTTTGGTAATTCAAACCTACTAATTCTTATAGAAAGATAATTATATTTTGTCTCTAATTTTGGTAGCTATACGTTAGCAGTTTAATTTTAGACCGATACTGCGGAATATTGTCCCGAAGATGCTTATTCTTGAGGGTATTTTTGTTTTTTGATTAATTAATTTCTCAATTATATTTGGTGCTCGCTCATGACTGTCACATCACCGCTAACGAAAAACCCTCAAAACTCCCATTTTCGTCTCAATTCCTATGTTTTGGTTTTGAAAAATTAGACAAAATAAATGACTGAAATTGAAAAACATTGAAATATAGAGGACCAAAATTGAAAAACGAATACTTAAATGTCAAAAAAAATGGAAATTGTCTTACATATAAAACCAAAATTGAAATTATCCCTAACTTCTAATAGTATAATACTTTAATAAAAATATTAAATTTATACTATAACTTTTTTTTTTCATAAGCTTTTAATATATCGTTGAAAAGCTCTATAAATATATATTAATATGATCAAACTAATTTTAGTCACAAATTTAGAATTTTATAGAAGAAAAATAATCAATTCATGTAAAAAAAATTCTAGAAGAGTTGTAAATCTAAAGGACTCTAGAAAAATAAATAAAAATTAAATTACATTACTAAATAAAGAGTTTTATTTCAGTAAGACTCTATTTCACATCAATTATAAATTTAATTATGAAGGTTAAATTTGGCATTACAAAAAATGGACGAAACATACATACTTATATAGTGTTATATATATATATATATATATATATATATATATATATACCCTTCATAAAAAGATCTCACTGCATGCTTTCTTGTTGGACAATAACTATACATTTTTTAATTCATTTTTGTTTGAGCTATAATATCGAGTAAATATCAAAAGTTGTCGAAGAGTTTTAGGTTGGAACTTTTTTTGAAAACAATTATTCTGGATTTCACTAAAAATAACAACAAACAAAAAAGAGAAAAGAGCATAGGCAATACAAAAAAGGTATAAATGGAATATTGTATTCTTGCATATACTACTAAACTATACTATATGTGTTTGCAGGCATGATATCCAATATTTTGTTCATCTTTTATAATTATGTTCGATCGATTGGGACTCTTTTTTTTTTTCTTTTTTCTTTTCCATTTCGTTTTTTAAAATCGACCAATATTAATTCTAGGGTGAGTTGTTCATCGAATTGATCTTTGTATTTTTTAACATAAATGTTATATATATATATAGATTTTTCACATGATCAATACAATAATATCAAATCCAAGCTAGCAAGGTAGGCTCGAACTCTTTTTTTTTAGTAGAATTTTTTTACCTAATTAATGTTGGTGAAATTATATATTTCTGAACTGATGAAGTTAAACCAGAAAGAACTCAGTAAATATTCCTTTTACAAAATTTACTAATTTGTCCCATTACAGATTCCAAAATACATATATTTTGCCCTGGTGAAATATTGATCGAGTGACCAGCAATATAAAATATAGATATCTACTTGAAAATGGAAATTTAGATGCTTTATCTCATTTTTCTTGTACACATCAACGTGTTCTTTAAATACCTTATGGTTCTTAGTCGAGTTTTTAGTATTATAACAATATCAATTATTTAATATTCCATATCTTTCATAGGATAAGTTTTCTTAATAATTTCATTCACTGTCATACTTTCTATTATTCACCTTCACGTAATTAGACCGATACACATGATTTATTGAACTCCAACCACATAATATATTTCGTCACCTAATCCGTCATCTAGCTAATATAAGAGTTATATTTATTTGTCTAAAATAACATCCACTTAATTATTGTTGAAAAATCATATTAAAATCCACTATCAATGTGCTGTTGGCTAAATAAAAGCTCTTAATTTAATTTTTTCCCACATGAGAAAAAATAAAAAAAATCAAGGTACGTAGTTAAATGTTCTAATGCACTAATTTTATTGCAGTCATTTTCATTTCCCACTTGTATAATCTCTGTGTGGGTACTTTGAATCCTTGTTTACAAATTTAATAGTCGTAAAGCAAATAAAACACAAGAATTTAAACCACAAGAAAACAAAGACAAGTCTTGTTTTTACTGATGGGATCAAAGGTAACCGACCAATCTTTTGAATCCACTTTTGGTGATGTTTGTTGTGATCAACATGATTTTGATTAATCTGAGGGCCACTTTTTTGTATGCTAGCAAGCTTTATTACTCTAAAGTGGAGCCGTTATAATCTTGCAACGATAAGTTTGCAGAAATTCATTAATCTTGATGAGCTTTTGAAGAACAGTCAACTAAAGGAGTAGCTAGCTATCTACATCTTCTCATAACTTGTCACACACTTCAAATTATCAACCTTTTTTAATGACTCCTGATTGATGATTTGTGTTATTGTAGTGTTGTGTATTGAGTATTATAGTGTTGTGCATTGAGTGTTGTGTATGTAATGAGAGGTAGTTAAAGTAGTTAGAGAGAGTGTGCATAGTAAGCTTAACCACACAGGATTATAGCCTTTAGCTCACATGCATTGCATGCATGTATATATACGTATACTTTGTATCACTATTGTTAGTTTTGGATATAATGAAGATTATCATTTTATATCATGGTATCTAGAGCCTTCTTCTCCGGCGACGGTTACCACCGGTCCGGCAGCTCAGTTTTTTGTTGATTTGCAGTCAACTACCTTTGTGTGTTTTTCAGGCGACGGTTACCACCGGTCCTGGTCTCTTTTCATCTCCTTCGGCGACGGTTATCTTCTCCGGCCGATCTAGATGACAGCTACTTTTGTTCCGCCGCACTTTGTGCCGCTTTCTATTCGTTTGGATAGAACGAATTATGCGTTCTGGAGACTTCAAATTTTGTCTGCAGTCAAGACGCATGGCTTTGAAGGAATTCTTCTTGGTTCAGAAGTTGCTCCAATTGTCTCAGAGGTGATATCTTTTTCTTCCTCTTCAACAATTATGGTTAATCCCGATTATGTGACTTGGATGAGGCGTGATCAGTTTTTACTTAGCTGGATTCTTTCCTCTATTCATGAGTCTATGCTTGGTCATCTCAGTAGATGTACTACTTCACATGCGGTATGGAAAACTCTTGAATCTCTCTTTCATACTCAGTCTAAAGCACGCTCTCTTCAGCTTAGATTCCAGCTTCAATCACGTACTCAAGAAAGGTGATTTGTTTATTGATGATTATTTCCTAAAGATGACTTCAATAGCAGATGATTTGATTTCTATTGGTACTAGTGTTACTGATGAAGAACTTATTCTGTATATTTTGGGAGGACTTGGCACTGAATTTGAATCTGTGATTGTCAATCTCACTTCTAAATCTGAAACTCTTTCTTTAGCTGAAGTTAAATTTGCTCTTCAAACACATGAGATGAGGTTTTTGGCTCAAAATCAGTTAGTTCCAACTGCTAATGTAGCTACTCTTGGTGGTGTATCATCTTTGCCTCATGCTAATGTTGTGTATGGTAGAGGTTTTTCTTCCAATATGAGAGGTGGCAGGTTCAATCGTGGCAGATTTAGAGGTGGTGGCCGTTTTGGTTCAAGGAATGGTGGTGCTTCTAAGCCACTTTGCCAATTGTGTGGTAGAACTGGCCATACAGCCTTAAAATGTTACAAGCGTTTTGACATTAGTTTCACTGGTTCTGATGTCAATCTTACCTCCAATCATCCTAGTGCTTCTCAGGGTCATTCTCAGCAGGCTTTTGTAGCTCACACTACCTCACCTTCTTCGGATCCAGCTTGGTATTTTGATAGTGGAGCAACAAATCATGTAACTGCTGATTTGGAAAATCTCTCCCTGAAATCAGACTATAAGGGACCTACTTCTCTTGCAGTAGGTAATGGTTCTCTTTTGAACATATCACAAGTTGGATCTTCATCTATAGCATCTTGTGATAACAAAGTTTCTCTTATGTTGAATCACATATTGTATGTGCCACAGATTACTAAGAATTTGATCAGCATATCTCAGTTTACAAAGGATAATCATGTCTTTATTGAATTCTATCATGATTGCTGTTTTGTAAAGGACAAATCAACTCAACAGATTCTATTGGAAGGCAGCCTTAAAGATGGACTCTATCAGATGGATTTGGCTCATTTTTCCCTCAAGCAGAAGGACTCATCTCAAGTTTCACTCAGCAGATCCTCAGTTCCTAGTAGTACTTCTAGTTTTTCTACTGCTCCTACTGAAGTTTTCAATGTAATAGAGAATAAGAGTAGTTCATCTTCTAATAAAGTGCAACTGTGGCACAATCGACTTGGGCATCCTTGTAACTCTGTCTTAGCAACTGTTCTCAACTCTATAAATGTTCCTTTTAAACATAAAGAACTTGAGTTTTGTGATGCTTGCAAGCTTGGGAAACTTCATCAGCAACATTTTCCTAGTGTTCCCACTAAAACCACTGCTCCTTTTCAATTGGTTCATACTGATCTTTGGGGGCCTTCCCATGTCACTTCTCTTGATGGTTATCAATATTATATGCATTTTATTGATGATTACAGTAGATATACATGGATTTTTCCTTTGAAGCTCAAGTCTGAAGCTCATCAAACTTTCTTCAGTTCAATGCTCTTGTGGAAAGACAATTCAATTCTAAGATCCAAGCTTTGCAATCAGATTGGGGAGGAGAGTACAGATCTTTAGCTAATCTTTTGAAGTCTCTTGGGATTCACTTTCAGCATCCATGTCCCCATACTCATCAACAACATGGCAGAGCTGAGAGAAAGCATTTGCATATAGTAGAAATGGGATTGGCATTGTTAGCTCAAGCAAACTACCCCTGAAATTCTGGTGGCATGCCTTCCATACTGCAGTATATGTGATTAATAGGCTTCCTACTCAGGTGCTTCAGCTTCAATCTCCTTTTCAAGCATTATTTGATGCAGTGCCAGATTATAGTACTCTGAAAGCCTTTGGTTGCACATGTTATCCATACTTAAGGGCTTATAATCATCATAAGTTTCTCTACAGATCTTCTAAGTGTATTTTTTTGGGATATAGCTTGCTTCACAAAGGTTACTTGTGTATGGCTAATACAGGAAGGATCTACATTGCTGCCACTGTGGAATTCAATGAATTAGAATTTCCATATGCTGATCTGTTCACTCCTCTTCTATCTACACCACAGAATTTACCTTCATCATCCCATACTTCTTCAGTTCCTATTGGCACTCTCTTGCAATCTCCTGCTCCAAGTTCTCATGTTAATGTCTATGTGGATTTGCCTGCTATACCATCAGTCTCTAACTCAGTTCCTGCACCTAATCATCCTGCACCTGATCACTTAGACACTACATCTCAGTCTCATGCAAGTGATCACTTAGGACATCCTTCTCAGTTCCCTGCAGGTGGTGATACTTCTCAGTCTCTTCCTTCTTCCATGGTTCCATCTCATGCTGTTTATGGATCAAAATCTTCACATCCTATGATCACTAGATCAAGGAAAGGACTCTCCACACCTGCAGCTCTTGTTGCTGAAAGTTTGGAATCATATAAAGAACCTACCTCAGCTTCTCAGGCACTACTTCACCCTCAGTGGAAACAAGCTATGCAGGATGAATTCAATGCTTTACAAAGCAAAGGAACATGGACATTAGTTCCCTATATAGATGGTATGAATGTGATCACAAATAAGTGGATTTTTAAGACCAAGTTCAAGGCTGATGGCTCTCTAGACAAATACAAAGCTAGACTTGTGACAAGGGGTTTTGAGCAACATGCAGGGATAGATTTTTTTGAGACTTTCAGTCCAGTAGTAAAGGCATGCACTATCAGGTTGATCATGACTTTGGCAACTACATATTCATGGTCAATTCAACAGATAGATGTTAATAATGCGTTTCTGAATGGAGATCTTAAGGAAGTGGTTTATATGCACCAGCCTGATGGTTTTCATGATAATGAGCATCCTGATTTTGTTTGCAAGCTTCAAAAGTCTCTTTATGGTTTAAAGCAAGCTCCTAGAGCTTGGTTTAACAAACTCAAAGACTTTATTCTATCTTTACAGTTCAAAGTGTCAGCTTCAGATCATTCATTATTTTACAAAAGAGATAATGGCAAGCTCCTCATACTTCTTGTGTATGTAGATGATATTTTAGTAACTGGGGATGATCCTATAGCAATTCAACAGGTTATCAGTTTGTTGGGAGAAAAATTTGCTCTAAAAACGTTGGGTGAAGTGGACTATTTTCTTGGTTTGGAAGCAAGGAGAAACACTCAGGGTATTACTCTTACTCAAACTAAATACATTACTGACTTATTGCTTAAGACAAACATGCAGGCTTGCAAACCAGTTGCCACTCCTATGATTTCTTCTCAGAAATTGCACTTGCAGGATAGTGCATTGTTTGATCATGCTTCTCTTTATAGAAGTACAGTAGGAGCTTTGCAATATATCACTTTGACAAGACCAGATATCTCCTATGCAGTCAACAAGTTGAGTCAATTTTTGCATTCCCCTACTCAGAAGCATTGGATGGCTTGTAAACACCTGCTTAGATTCTTGAAAGGAACATCTACTCTTGGTCTTCATTTCACTGCAGCAACAAGATTGTCTCTTGAAGCCTTCTCAGATGCTGATTGGGCTAGCAATATTGATGATCGAAGATCAACTGGGGGTTATTGTCTCATGCTTGGTGGCAACTTACTGAACTGGAGTTCAAAGAAGCAATCGGTGGTGTCTAGATCAAGTGCCGAATCAGAATATCGAGCTCTTGCTGATGCTACTACTGATATTATTTGGATGAAGTCTTTACTTTCTGAACTTGGCATAAGTATTGAGAATCCTCCTCTTCTATGGTGCGACAATATGAGTGCAGCTGCCCTTGCTGCAAATCCAGTCTTCCATGCTCGAACGAAACATATCGAATTAGATGTTCATTTTATAAGAGAAAAGGTGTTAGCAAAACAAGTGGAAGTGCGTTTCATTCCTACTGAAGAACAGGTTGCTGATTTGTTTACTAAGCCTTTAGCTCTTACGCGATTTCATCATCTTTGCTTGAAGCTTCCTTTGCAAGATTCCCAGCTCCAGTTTGAACGGGGAGTATTGAAGTGAGGCATCCATGGCAACTCAACCTAGTTTGGTTTGAAGGGGGAATATTGTAGTGTTGTGTATTGAGTATTATAGTGTTGTGCATTGAGTGTTGTGTATGTAATGAGAGGTAGTTAAAGTAGTTAGAGAGAGTGTGCATAGTAAGCTTAACCACACAGGATTATAGCCTTTAGCTCACATGCATTGCATGCATGTATATATACGTATACTTTGTATCACTATTGTTAGTTTTGGATATAATGAAGATTATCATTTTATATCATGTGTCTCCCTCAACTTGATGAAAATTTTATGTGATGTATCAGAGAGGATATCAATAATAACAAACATCATTATTATATTAGTTATTCAAATGGAAATAATCAGGTAAGGTTAAAAAAGGTGGAAAAAACCCTATTAAGGGACATTTATGTGCAATTAGGTTGTTTAAATTGGTAATCAAAACATCCCATACATGGTGGATTGCTTCCTGTAAGAACATATGTAACATTTGTAGACATATTTTGTTAGTTATGTGGTCTACAAAGTCAGCTTATAACTAATCAAAAATCGAAAAGATAATTGATATTGTTTGTGCAATCAACATTAGTAGCCTACTTGTGATACACTTCATTATAGTTTAATGAATTACCGAAAATATTGTATTGAAATCATAATCATTTTGATAACAAATTAAAACCTAGCTAGTGAACATGGAGGCAATTCTTGAATAGCAGAAACAAAATAAGATCACGACTCTTCCAACAGTACAAGCAATAACAATCAATATAGCTAGCAGTGTTGTTGTCAATATAAGTTCAATTCAAGAAGAAATCGTCCAGTTGTCCTCGTGTATTAAATTAACAAGATATTATTTCGTGCTGGTTTGGCTAAAATTTTGAACGATGACGTTGAATTAAATATTATTAAGCTACTTAGCTTCAACAACACAAATGGAGGGGTGAGAGAAAACTTCAATATAATGGGATCAAATCCTTAATTTCTTGTTATTTAACGAAGACTAAGTTGCGTTTTTCATTGTGAATAATGGTGTTTAGTTGGCAGGCCTTTATCACTTACAAACACTCTAGATACTCGACCTTTTAATCAAGATATCATTGTAAATTCATTCATGCATGCATATATATATATATATATATATATATATATATGAGGATTAAGCACGTGCGTCGCACGTGGAGGGTGAAAGTTGAAGCTTAGAAAGAAAAAAATCAAATAATTGTAATAATAAATGATAAAAATTCTAGTTGATTGTGTTCTTTGTGTATTGACTCTAATTATGTGTTTTTGTTCTTGATGTGCACCTTACTCTTTTCTTTTTCTATATTGTGATTAAATATATACTTTTTCCTATTATTTTTATAGAAGATAAATGACTTACTATGTGATCACGATTTTCTGTTCAAATCTTTACTCCTCTTTTTGAGTTTGAATAATGTCAGTTTCATTTTCCCTTATTAGTACACATATTTATGTTCAACCCATCTATGATGAAATTTTCTTTGTTCCATTCATTTACACAACTTATGACCGTTGACAAAATATATGGTGTTTGATATTCGGGTTATATTTAACTTCTTAATCTAGTTTTGGTACTCATTTCACATTTCAAAGCTTATCTTTTTCAAAACCTATCCTTTTGTACTAAATCGTTATCTACAAATATTATGATATAATATAATATAAAATTATTAAATACATTTCTAAATAAGATTCTAATGTAAAATTATTAAATAATAAAATTATAAATTAAAATAAATATTAGAAATTCTAATAAAAAATATTAAATTACTATTAAAAACTTAAATAATGATCTTTTATAAGATTTATATAATCTATATTAAATTAGAGTCCTACTCATAATAAAATTCTATATATTTTGATTTAGAATTTTAATGTAAAAAATTTTAAATATGGAAATCCTAAATTACTATTATAACCTTAAATAATAATTTTTAGTAAGGATATATTAGGCAATCCATATTTTGTAAGAAACATCCATACTTTTATATAGGTAATAGATATATATATCTTCACAGGTTTTACTTTCTTTATTTTAATTTCCAAAATTCTTTGGCATTATAGACTTTATAATCAATAGTCTCACTTATCAATTCATGAGATTGTGTGAATTAATCAATATAAAAGTGAAATAATACTTGAAAGAACAAATTTTCATATTTTTGTAATAAAAAACATAGTGACACATAAGATATACATATTAAAACGTGTGTGGTCATATGTCGAATTAAGAAACTTTGAGAGTTCAGTTGTCGAAAGCTGGAATTATTGTATCTCTCTCCATATATATAGATTATGCAAACATAAATAAATAAATATGTAATCATAAATGCACAAACAAAAATGATTTACATGCTCTCTAAATTATTATTTATAAAACCTTCTCAACTTTGGCAATAAGCTGAGTACAAAGCACATTATTATAAAAGTGTATTAACGTCTCAATTTCTAGAAAAAAGTATCTTCCTAGTGTGCTTTAAAATTGATAGGTTTTGGTACATATTATAGTAATGCTTGATCGTAGGATGTTTTGAGTATTTGGTTTTAGTTAATTTCAATCCCACTCAATTAATTGTAAAAGTCAATTAATTTTTTTGTTCAATCTAAATTAATTTAACAATCAAGTATAGTTCAAATTAAACATGATCTTACATTCAAACAAACTTAAATACTATTTACAATAAACAGTGACTTGGCTCACCTACAATCCAACAAACAACCACATTGTGTTATTACTACTTTTCAAGAGTATATATACAAGTATACAACGTGCCACATTATGCCTTAAAGTTTGATAGGAACAGCCCGAAGAGGTATGGTTTTTTGTAGAGTAAGTCCAAACTTTTCATCCATGTTTAACTCTTTTGGTTTTATACTTTCAAGTTTCCAATCAAAATTTCCTATCAAAGTGACCAACATAAGGTGCACCATTCTGTATGCCAATGGCAATCCTGGACAGATTCTTCTTCCCGCCCCGAATGGGATGAGCTCGAAATCTTTACCTCTAAAATCAATATGTTCATTACCATTCAAGAATCGTTCTGGTTCGAATGAATCAGGATTTGTCCAGATGTTGGGATCTCTACCACTCGCCCACACATTAACAAGAATTTGCGCATCTTTAGGTATCGTGTAGCCATTCGTTTTTATGTCAGATTCAGCCTTGTGGGGGACTAAGAAAGGGGCAGCCGGATGAAGCCTAAATGTTTCCTTCACCACTGCTTGTAAGTATGGAAGTTGAGAAATATCAGATTCTTGAATTTCTCTATTTTGCAGGACAAGATGATCCCTGATTTCATCTCTAACTACCGACATTTTCTCAGGATTTCGTAGCAGTTCCGACATAGCCCACTCCACCGTACTCGAAGTTGTATCCGTTCCAGCTACAAATAGATCCTACACAACATAATCAGCAAAACACAAAATTACGGATTTGTAGATAAAAATTGTGTAGAATTATTTATATATAGAATAAAGTTAGCAACAATGTCTGAACATATATACCAGAAGTAGATGCTTAATGTCATCTCTGCTTAACTCAGATTCATCCTTTTGATTGATATCAATGAGGGCCTCCAACAAATCATTATTCTCACCCCTGGATTTCAATTTCTGATCTATAATCCCATCAAATATTACAAACAGCTTCTCGAAATAAATCTTCGTTTGCTTCAAAATCCCCTGAGGATCAATGGATTTCAATACAGGAAAATAATCTACAAAATTCGGGCTTCCAGTGCATTCCATCACTCCCCACACTACATCCTTCATCTCCTGCGACGAATCCGAATTGAACTGAGCAAATTCCATTGAGAAAAGTGTGGCCGACATTAGATTCAACGAAGTCGTGAATGCAGCAGCTCCTATATCCACGGCTCGGCCCGCTTCACTGCATTCTCTCACATAGTCACACAGCTTCTGCAGCTTCTCTCTCCTCAAACCCTCGCTGGCGTCGAGCCTGGGAGCAGAAAACATTTGCTCTTTGCATATTTTCCTCAGCTTTCGCCATTGATTCTGGACAGGGAGCCACACCATTGAGAATTTACTGTGTTGGAGAGATTGGCCTGCACTTGGGATAGTTCTGCTAGAGCAGACCAGATCGTGTTTCTGAAGCAGGAGTTTAGCGGTTTCAGGGGATGAGACAACCACCGTCGTTATGCTTCCCAGCTTAAGCAACATCACGGGCCCGTATTCCTTGGATAGTTTGGCGAGTGATTGGTGGGGTTTGGGCCCGAGCGCGAGGATGTTGCCGATAATCGGGAACTGAAACGGGCCTGGAGGGAGTTTCGATGATGTTCGGGCCCTGGATTTTGATATCAGAATGATGGTGCATATCCACACACTGGATAAGGTGACGAGCAGAAGCGTTGGAAAGTCCATTATGATTGATTGAAGCCTGGTTTTCTTTTCTTTTTTCTTACACTTGTTTTTTAGGGCAGCATTTAAGGAGAAATGGATACGAAAATCTTGAAATGGGACCCACCTTTAAAGACTAAGTCGGTAAGGCAGGGCCGGCCACTCCTATAGCTTGTCGGAACGGACAAGGACATTAATTTACACACTTGGTGACAATTCTCAATTTGAGTTGTAGATATAATGGACACATATTAATTTATATTAATTTGTCCACAATGATAGGTTAATCTATATATAACTTTATTGAGGAAATGTGCCAAACTACACGAAAAAATTTAAGGAATTGACTTTTCTAACATTGAATATAACAAAAGTACTTTTTTACCACAAAATATAAGAAAGTTACATTTTCTACACTATTTTGACTCGGTCATGGAGAAATCATTGAGTAATGATGGCTTGATGATATATTCAATTTATTTATACTATTATTTAACAATTGTTTTATCCAACAAATCATATAATTTATAATGGTTCGATTAATTAGTACGAGAACCACTATAATATGTTAATCGAACCACAATAATTTATACTTAATTTAATAAAATTACTGAATATAATTTAGGTGGTTCGATCACTAGTGTAAAAAACCAAATTTTTCCAAAGTGATCAAACCACTATGTCAAATTCATAGTGGTTCGATCACTAGTGTAAAAAACCAAATTTTTCCAAAGTGATCGAACCACTATGTCAAATTCATAGTGGTTCGATCACCAGTGTAAAAAACCAAAATTTTCCAAAGTGATCGAATCACTATGTCAAATTCATAGTGGTTCGATCACTAGTGTAGAAAACCAAATTTTTCCAAAGTGATCGAACCACTATGTCAAATTCATAGTGGTTCGATCACTAGTGTAAAAATTCATAGTGGTTCGATCACTAGTGTAAAAAACCAAATTTTTTCAAAGTGATCGAACCACTATGAATTTTAAATTAAATCAAAGTGGTGATTGAACCACTCATCAAAGTGGTGATCGAACCACTCATCAAACACAATCAAAGTGGTGATAGAACCACTCATTAAAGTGGTGATCGAACCACTCATCAACCACAATTAAAGTGGTGATAGAACCACTCATCAAAGTGGTGATTGAACCACTCATCAAACACAATTAAAGTGGTGATAGAACCACTCATCAAAGTGGTGATTGAACCACTCATCAAACACAATTAAAGTGGTGATCGAACCACTCATTAATTGCATACTAACCCATAATCGAACCATTTCAAACCACTATGCATGGCTCGAGCCACTATTATTAATCAAACAAAATAATATACAATTATTAAATGTATTACAAACCTCATTTATCAATTTAATTACTTTTATTCATTTAAATTTGGTTTAATACACTAATAATCGAACCTCATTTATCAATTTAATTACTTTTATCAATTTATATGATTTGTTGGATAAAACAATTGTTAAATAATAGTATAAATAAATTGAATATATCATCAAGCCATCATTACTCAATGATTTCTCCATGACCGAGTCAAAATAGTGTAGAAAAGGTAACTTTCTTATATTTTGTGGTAAAAAAATACTTTTGTTATATTCAATGCTAGAAAAGTCAATTCCTTAAAAAAGATTGTATAATTTCGGCTGGGCTCTCTAATTTTATTTGTTTGAATCTAACACTTAGTACAAAGACTTATGATATGTTGAGGCGAAAAGGCAACAAAATGTGTCTGGATTTTAGTGCCATGACAAACCAGTAATTTGACAAATTCAAAGTCGAGATCTCAAAACATATCCAAATTGTGTTGCTTAATTTATCTAGTTAGGTACGTACGATAAAGTTAAAACGCTAATACACTTTTCATCGATCAATTTGTATATATGTAAATGTGTGTATAATTTAGTGTAACTTTCTCAATGGATTTACACATAATGTAACTTTATCGGGTGAAAAAGAAGAAGCATAAATATCATTAAGAATATCATAAAGTGTTTTTATTTTATTTTAGAGCCTATCATAAAGTTAGTAATAAGAATCTAACAGGAAATGTTTTATCTTATCTTATAAATTTCAAAGTTAATAAATAGAATAAGATACGTCACATGTGTAATCTATTGATCTAGAGAGATATTTTGAAGCGTAAGTTTCAAAATTGTCTGTTTGTGCCAAATTTTTTTTTAATTTAAAATTTTAAACGAGGATGTTGTGATTGAATAATTTTGGATAAATTTGATAGCAAGAATCAAATAATATAAATTTTATGTTCTCAATTATAAACACAAATTTCGAAATTTCTCAATGAGAGACTTAATTTAAATTTATTTTTTAATTTTAAGATTTCAAATTAGATTGAGTTCTTGTTTCAAAATTAATCTAATAAATTTTAAGCATTAAATTGGGAACTCAACCTAACTTGAGAAAGTAAATGAAATTTTGTCTTGAATTTGCAAAACTCAATCTGAATTGAAGCCCTAGTTGAGATATTAAAACGAGTCTCTCATTAAAATTTCAACATATGTATAGAAACTGGGTCCTATATATTACGAAAATTATCCTTTTTTTGGGTAGTCTTTGATGTTTTAATTTAATAATAGAAAATTGTGGTAACTCTACCAGTACTGATAGAATTTCAAAACTTGTATTTAGCACATAATTAATCAAACTTATGTTGATACACTAATTATCCTCTTATTTCCCATTGTCAATCTTAAGATATGGCGGATCTTCCGTAATTATATGTAATATTACTTATTCTATTTATCAAAAAAAAATTATTATATAAACGTTTCTTTTATAGTACACTATAAATATATTATTTTAAAATTGAATATTAATTGAAATATATTAATTATGTTATACTATATTATAAATCTAAAATTTTAAAGTTTATACGTCCGTGCATCAAACGGGTGAATACTGGTTATTATAATATAAAGATTCATGTAGTATATAATATAAAGATACATATATACTACATGAATTTTTATGTTGAGAAAAATTTAAGTAATACCGCCTAAGTCTAAATGTTATGAAATTTCTACATAAAAGTTAACATAAATATAAAAGAAACAAAAAGAAGCACTCAACTGAATCTTGCCTAAAATTTCTTTGTATTGTCATACTATGTTTGGAATATACTTTTTCAATCTTTAATTATAGAATTTTTTATACTATAATATAGAATAATTTTTTTTATTTATTATTAGAAATGTGTTGGTTGTGGTTGAGTCATTAAATATCATTTAATTTATCATCAATGACTTTTATATAAAACGATAAATCAATTGAAATTGTTGAAGGTCATCCATCATCTAATTTAATGCCATTATGTATCATACACACACGGTGTCAGTTAACAGAAAATGAAACACGTAAGAGGTAATGTTATACGTACAAACTTGTGAACAAGATGCATTGCAACTCTATCCTCTTCTTTGATAATAAGTGAAATTTGTCAAATGGGTTCATCTATAAATATTTCACACCATCATCTTTAGTTCATTTGCAACCATCTGCCCTAAAGCCTCATTACTATCATCATGGATTTACTCATGTTTCTAGTCTTTGTCATTTCCATAATATGGATATGTACTGTTCCAATAATATCAAAATCCAGGGCCCGTAGAGCATCCAAACCCCCTCCAGGCCCTTATCAACTTCCGATTATCGGAAACATCCTCCAACTGGGCTCCAAACCCCATCGATCACTCGCAAATCTATCCAAGAAATACGGGCCGTTGATGTCGCTGAAGCTAGGAAGCTTGACAACAGTTGTGGTCTCCTCAGCTGAAGTTGCCCAAATCGTGTTACAAAAGCACAACCTGGAGTTCTCCAGTAGATCCGTTCCAAGCTCGATCCATCATGTCAAACACGACAAATTCTCCGTGGGATGGCTGCCTGTGGAGAGTCAATGGCGAAAGCTGAGGAAAATGTGTAAAGAGCAAATGTTTTCGGTTTCCAGGCTGGATGCCAGCCTATAAGTGAGATTGTGTCAACTGACTATTATGATACAAATCATACAACATATATAGTACAATGGATGGGCTCAAGCCCAACTATATACTAGCCCACTATATTACAATATACTACACTATCATCCCCCCGCAATCGCAACGGGAGGTCGCCGGACGTTGAGATTGGAACGAAAATCTTCAAACAGCACAGTGGGCAACCCTTTTGTCATTATATCAGCAAACTGCAAAGAAGAGGGGACATGGAGAACTCGAATAGTGCCCTTCGCAACCCGCTCGCGCACAAAATGGAGGTCTATTTCAACATGTTTTGTCCGTTGTGTTTGTACAGGATTGGAAGTAAGATAGACAGCAGACACATTATCACAGAAAATGATCGAGGCATGAGGCAGTGGAAGGTGAAGCTCCGTGAAAAGGGACCGTATATGCACAGCCTCCGAAACCGCGTTTGCGACGGCGCGGTACTCCGCCTCAGCACTAGATCGAGACACTGTATGCTGCCTTTTCGAGGACCAAGAAATCAAATTAGTACCAAGGAAGACACAATAGCCGGATGTAGAGCGCTGAGTATCCGGGCAACCTGCCCAATCGGCGTCAGAATAGACCTGGAGTTTCAAAGTGTCATCCGGACGCAGAAGCAACCCATGATCAATGGTACCGATGAGATAACGGAAAATGCGCTTCGCAGCTTGAAGATGTGTCGTGCGAGGGGCGTGCATAAAGAGGCAGACCTGCTGTACGGCGAAGGCTATGTCAGGGCGAGTAAACGTAACATATTGTAGGGCACCGACCATGCTGCGATATGTAGTGACATCCGGTAAAGGGTCGCCATCCTTAAGTGACAATTTCAACTTGCTATCAACTGGAGTAGAGGCTGGATTGGCGGCAGCAAGGTTGAACTTTTGTAACAACTCCCGAACATATTTGCCCTGTGATAGAAATAATCCATCAGTAGAACGGTGCACAGAAATCCCCAGAAAATATTGAAGAGTCCCCAAATCTGTCATCGCAAATTCAGATTGCAAGAGACGAATAACGGACTGCAATAAGGATTCAGAGGTGGCTGTAAGAATAATATCATCGACGTATAGTAGCAGAATAACCATACTAGAACCCTGCCGAAAAACAAACATGGAGGAATCTGATCGACTATTCGTGAAACCGTGCTTGCAAATGAACTGCATAAAACGGATGTACCATGCTCGCGGTGCCTGCTTTAGACCATATAGAGATTTGTGAAGCTGACAAACATGATTTGGGAACCGAGAATCTACAAAACCAGGTGGTTGCCGAACATACACTCGCTCAGACAAGATGCCATGAAGAAAAGCATTTTTAACATCAAGTTGCCGAATAGGCCACCGTCGAGAGATAGCCAAAGAGAGTATAGTGCGAATAGTAGTCGGACGTACCACAGGACTGTATGTGGCACCGCAATCAATACCGGGCTGCTGATTATATCCCTGTGCAACAAGACGAGCTTTGCATTTATCAAGTGTGCCGTCCGCCTTCTTTTTGGTTTTGAAAACCCATTTAGAACCAATAATATTCACTCCTGCTGGTTTAGGCACTAGTGTCCAAGTCTTGTTGCGAGAGAGAGCATCCATTTCAGATTGCATAGCAGATTGCCACAACGGATCAAGTAGAGCAGCCGAAACAGTCCGAGGTTCCTGCGGAAGAGGGTTAGCAATAACAGTGTGTAACGAAAACATAGTCTTGGGTTTACGTATTCCGGCTTTACCACGTGTTATCATGGGGTGAGATGGTGCAGGAGGGGACGGTATAACAGGGGGAGACTCACTGGACGGAGACAAAGGAGGAGAGGAGACCCGATCGGGTGATGGTGGGGAAGACCGATCGGACGACTCGACATGTGGCTGGTCAGACGGAGAAGGAGAAGGAGGATCTGGCGGAGGAACAGCAGGTGGAATGTGCAGCATCGGTATGGTGGAGGATGGATGCGTGAATGTAGGGGGAGGCGGAAGTGTGGACAAGGATGCAAAAGGGAAGAGAGACTCATCAAACGTAACATGACGTGAAATGATAACTCGTCGGGTGTTCGGATTATAGCACCGGTAACCTTTATGATGTGGTGGATATCCAATAAAGACACAAAGGGTAGATCGCGGGGATAGTTTATGTGAGGCTGTAGATTGCATATCCGGGTAACAGGCACACCCGAATACACGCAGATGATGATATGTAGGGGGAGAGGCATAAAGCATTTCATGTGGAGATTTATTGTTGAGCAGAGGTGTAGGTAAGATATTAAGAAGGTGAACTGCTGTATGTAGAGATTCAACCCAAAATGATAAAGGTACCGAAGACTGAAAGAGTAAAGAGCGCATCATGTTACCCAAGGTGCGATTGAGTCTCTCGGCTTTGCCATTTTGTTGTGGGGTGTGTGGACAAGAGGCACGGAAGTGGATACCCTGTGTGGTGCAAAAGGTTTGAAACTGAGCATTAGTGTACTCCGTTCCATTATCACACTGTATGGATTTGATGGTTCCATTAAATTGAGTGCGAATATATGTATGAAACTGGACAAACAGACAAAACACTTCAGTTTTAGATCGTACAGGAAAAACCCAGCAATAATGAGTATAGTCATCAAGTAAAGAGAGAAAATAACGATAACCAGTCTCAGATAGCACAGGAGAAAACCATAGATCAGAATGCAATAATTCAAAAGGACTCGAAGTTCTGGAAACAGAAGAAGAAAACGATAGTCGTGAGTGTTTGCCTATTTGACATGCATGGCACAGACAGGGAACAGGTTCCACTGCCTTGGACAAAGAAATATGTTTCTGACTAGACAAAGTACTAAGAATACTAGAATTAGGATGGCCAAGTCGCCTATGCCATAGTGTAGGTGACACATGAGCCGACAAGGCAACAGGAGGCGATGACGAGGAGACGCTACTTGGGAGTGTATAAAGGCCATGAGGACTACTGCACCTGAGAAGGGTTGCTTTCGACCGTTGATCCTTAATAGAAACACCATCAGAAGAAAACTCAATTAGACAAGGATTATCTTTTATGAATTGACGAATAGAAAGAAGATTATGAGTAAGAGAAGGACAACAGAGAACATTATGCAGAGGAAAAACACGTGTGCCCGACCGTAATACAGTAGAACCAAGAGATGTAATCGGAAGCACAGCGCCATTACCAACGCAAATCCCAGAAGAACCAGTATAAGGTATCGAATTATGCAATATACCTGCATCATGTGTCATGTGAGTGGACGCTCCAGAGTCGAAGATCCATTGCTGTGTGCGAGCATCAACCACCGGATATACATTGAAAGCCTGAGGTGTCGCGGTATCATTCTTCAGCACCGAAGAACACTCCCTCACCATATGTCCGAGACCGCCACATCTATGACAGATAATCTCACGCTGAAAATCAGAAGGCATGAAACCAGTAGGGGAAGGAGAACGAGGACCTGGTGTGGGTCCAAGGATGGACGGCACGGACTGAGACGGCTGTGGCGGCTGAAAATATCCCTGTGGCATCTGATAAAAGGGGTGCTGTTGTTGATGCCGGTATCGGTAGTTATTTCGTCCGCCCGAATTATGAAAACGCCCACCGCGGCCACGGCCGCCATTACCACGGCCCCCATTACCGCGGCCGGAATGAGGTGGTCTCTGATTTCCTGAGTGCTGTGCGACCAGGAGCTGTTCCGGAGATGGAGCAGCGGGAGTCCGCTGTGTCTGCAATTTCGACTCCTCAAGGAAGAGGATCGATTTCATCTGATCAAACGATGGCGGTGGCTGTAGAGTGGAGAGAATAGACGTAATAGCATTATATTCCGGGCCGAGACCCATAACAATTTGTAGCAGCAGATCACGGGTCGAAATGGAGTCGCCCACGGCCAAAAGACAATCATACAGATCTTTTAGTTTGAGAAGAAACTCTTTCATAGTGCGGTTCTCTTTCTTAATCCCATAGAATTCTTGCCTCAATTGAACAATCCTACTTTCAACGTTGTCGTGAAAAATATGCTCGATCTTCTGCCAAGCCGTTCGAGCCGTCATTCGAGTGCCTGGGGTGATAATGGACTGGAGGACATCGCGAGAAACGGTGGATTGGATCCACGAGAGAACCAGAGAATCGATCCGGAGCCACTGCGAATACTCGATCGAAGAAGAGTCTGGCGGCGGGGTACCGTCGACGTGAGAGAGGACCTGGTATGCTGTAAATAAGGGCATGAACAAAGCACGCCAAATGAGATAGTTGCTGTAATCCAAGATTTCAGGCACATGAGATTTGATATTGGAGAGGGATAGTGCCGGGTGAGAGAAAAAAGGCAGCGACGGTGCTGCAGTTGAAGGAGTAGCAATCACAGAGGAAGAAGAGACATCGGTGGGAAGGGAAGGCGAAGCCGTCAATGGCTGCAGCGGCGGTTCGGACGCCGTGGTGGTGGAAGGAGGAGCGGAAGTCATGGCGAAGAAAGAGGATTGAGAAGGGAAAGAAAAATCACGATGGCTTTGATACCATGTAAGTGAGATTGTGTCAACTGACTATTATGATACCAATCATACAACATATATAGTACAATGGATGGGCTCAAGCCCAACTATATACTAGCCCACTATATTACAATATACTACACTATCACAGCCAGGGCCTGAGGAGAGAGAAGCTGCAGAAGCTGTGTGACTATGTGAGAGAATGCAGCGAAACGGGCCGGGCCGTGGACATAGGAGATGCTGCATTTACGACGTCGATGAACCTGATATCGGCCACGCTTTTCTCCATGGAATTTGCTCAGTTCAACACGAAATCGTCGCAGGAAATGAGGGATTTGATATGCGGATTGACGAAATACGTGGGAAGGCCGAATTTGGCAGATTACTTTCCTGTTTTGAAACCCATGGATCCTCAGGGGATCTCGAAGCAGTTTGAGATTCTCTTCGAGAAGCTGTTAGAAATATTTGATGAGATAATAGATGAGAAATTGAGATCAAGAAGCGAGATTAGAAATGATTTGTTGGAGGCCCTAATTGATATTAACCAAAGGGATGAAGCTGAATTCACCCGAGATGACATTAAGCATCTGCTTTTCGTAAGTTTTATGACTCTTTTATTATCTTTTAATTATGTGAAATTAGCATCCACGAATTTCTGTGTTTCAAAAAGACAAATTTTGAATTGTAATTTTAGGTTTTTTTTTCTCCATATTTTTATTATTACTTTTAAATTGATTCTTTAACTATCAAGTTTTTTTTTTTTTTTTTCAATTTTGCTTAAAATATAGATTTTTCCCTACATAAACATCATAATTAACGATGTAGGCAATTTAATTCTAGGGTCTATCTACACAGTTAGTTGACATTTTAGATAAAATCAGACAAAGTTGAAAAATAAGATAAGAAAATGTAAGAACAATTTTTTTTCTATGAGGCTATGCTCCCACATAGTTCGACAATCTTACCTATGAGTTTTATAGATCGTCTGACGAATCATTTTATTTGAGATAAATCAATCCTTAAACCACACTACATAATTTACATGTAAACTTATAAAATGAGTTTGATTGATGGATAAAAAAATCGATCTCACCACTGTGTCACACAAATTTTTATGATTGTATAATCAATTTTTTGTTGCAGCCTTTTTCAATGGTAACATATACATTAATTTGGGGTTCATTGAACATACACATTTTTTAATTACTTTCATTTGTAATCATCGTATTTCGTTTTTCTTGAATTATAACGTGTCTTTCAATTTTGTTTAAATTATATGCTTCGTGTAATTCCGTTTCAATTAAGTTTTTGTATATTAAATGGAACAGTCGAACCCTTTCTTTTGGGTATTAAAACTTTGAGTAGGTCTTGAGACCGTCACACGAATCTTTTTTAGTAAGACGGGTCAACTCATAACTCACACATAGTAATTCATATAAAAATGTGTGAATTTGGGTTTAATTCATGGATAATAAGGATCTGTCTCACATAAACTATCCGTAAGACCGTTTCATGTGAGTTTTTGTGTAAAACTTTTGCATGCTGCCACTAAATACATATATGGACCTCACTTAAACAAAATTGGAGGTACAAAGATAAAATTCATAAAATATTTTAAATAATTATATAAATAATAAGGACCCAAATGTAGAAAAACAAAGTTTCGAACTTGGAAGTAGAGGAATCAAATTGGGGAAAATTTCATTTTACGTTCACTTAAAACGCTACTGTCCATTTTACGTCCATTTATTTCTGGGATTTCACATTTAGTCCAATTAAAATCAAAATTGATCAATTTTGGTCATTTGGCCGCCGGATATTGATTTTCCAGCTGAGTTCAGCTGGCGTGGCTTATCGGAGCACATGTGGCAACTGATGTGGCTTATCGGAGCACACGTGACAACTGACGTGACTTATCGGAGCACACGTGTCAGCTGATGTGACTTATCGGAAATTCAAAATTGGGGGTGATTGAGATGCAATCGCCCCCAATTGACCAAAATTGATCTCAATCGTGGTCGATTTTGTTTTTAATTGGACTAAATGTGAAACCCTAAAAGTAAATGGACATAAAATGGATATATAATAGCGTTTTAAGTGGACGTAAAATGAATTTTTCCCTATCAAATTGTGTCTTTCTTTCCGTCTTTTCTTTATTACCGCTGCATTGATGTAGTAGCAGTTCCATTATTTTGAGGTCAGTTTTTTGGTGCTCAAGCCTATAAGACAAATTTGATGTCACAATTTATTTCTTTTGGACTTTGATATTTCTTCACTTTCTTAATGTTTAGGATCTATTTGTAGCTGGAACTGACACGACTTCAGGCACAGTAGAGTGGGCAATGACAGAGTTACTACGTAATCCCAACATAATATCAAGAGCTAGAGATGAAATTCAGAATGTCATTGGAGAAAACAAACATATTAATGAATCAAACATCTCACAACTCCCATATCTGCAAGCAATCGTAAAGGAAACATTTAGACTTCACCCGCCTGCTCCTTTGTTGATACCCCACAAGACGACAACAGATATAGAAATAAACGGGTACATAGTACCTAAAGACGCACAAGTTCTTGTTAATGTGTGGGCGAGTGGAAGAGACGCCAACATTTGGAAGAATGCAGAATTATTTGAACCTGAACGATTCTTGAATGACAATGAACATATAGATTTTAAAGGCAAACATTTCGAGCTTATCCCGTTTGGGGCGGGAAGGAGAATTTGTCCAGGATTGCCATTGGCATACAGAATGGTGCATCTTATGCTGGCCACTTTGATAGGAAATTTTGATTGGAAACTAGAAGGGATAAAACCAGAAGAATTGGACTTGGATGAGAGGTTTGGAATTATTCTACAAAAAACCATACCTCTCAAGGCTCTTCCTATCAAAATTTGAGGCATAATTAATCTGCCATCTTTAGCAGCACTACTGCACTACTATAAGGATATGTGGTTGTCTGAAAACGATATAAGGTTACTACCTGTTATTTACACACCATCAAACTGATCACCCTCAATCTTTTCTATTGTAATAGAAGTAGTCTGTTAACTATTTCTAAATTAGGGACTATTTTCGATGAAAATGTAAAGGTTGTAACCATTATATTCATGAAGTTTGTTGGCTTGTGAAAATTAAAGTTTATGAGTATTAGGTTAGATCGTCTTACGAATCATGTTACGTGAGACAAGTCAAATCACAATCCACATTTCACAATTCAATTAATTCATATATGAGTTAAAAAAGATCTGTCTCAAGAAAACTCTCTGTAAGACCGTTTCATACAATTTTTTGTGAAAATTTATTGAGTCCATTATTTTCTTAGTGGAATAAAGTTAATTAGGAAAGAGTTAATTTCAATTTTGGTTCCGTATGTATGACTATTTCAATTTTTTGACAACCAAATATACGTTTTCCAATTTTGTTCCGTATATTACAATTTTTTTTCCAATTTTGATCATATATGTGTCAATTTTTTTTTTTTCCAATTTTGATCCTATATGTTCCAATTTTGATCTTTTTTTAACAAAAAAATTCCCTTAAAAATATAGATGTTTTTTAAATATAAAAAAAACTATTATTACTATATAAAGAAGTAAAAGGTAATTATATTTCATTATTATTAACTAAATATTATAATAGTGTTATTAATATCATTAATACATAGGGAAAAACTCAATTTTGGTCCCGTTAAAAGGCCACTGTCCAATTTCAATCCAGTTAAATTCCATTAATCAAATGTAGTCCCACTGAGTCGTCATATGTCCAATTTGAGGCCATTTTTCACCGGAATTTGCTTTTTCCGGTAACTCTTCGGCGAGTGAGACACACTCGCCGTATTCTTGCCGGAATGCGCTGATGTGGCATTTCCTGCCTATGTGGCAGATCTTTCTCAATTAAAAAAAAGGGAGTTAATGCCACGTCATAAAAGCAATAATTAAAATAAATCAAAAACAAAATTATGAAATCAAAAATTTGAAAAAAATCAACAAATCATTAATTAAAATCAGAAAACCCTATTTTCCTAAAATTGCCCCAAATCGAAAACACAATTGCAGAACCTCAAAAAAAAAAAAAAAATTGGGGGCTAGTAAAGCTTGAATCGCCAGCATGAATTGGCAATAGCCAAGAAGAGAAACTGTTCCTCTTTTGACAGCCATGGCTCCCAATCCGATAAAAGCTCCAAACATCATTGCGACTGCATTCGAGCCATCACCTCATCCCCTTCCTCCACCGCCTCATCCCTCACCACCCTGCCGACCCCAAACACCACCGGAGAATCCCCCTTTGCCCCGAAATCATTATTCTCCGATGCCGACTTTTCTCTCCGACCACCCTTCCCTGCGTTTGCATTCAAGTCGGCCGGGAAAATACCTTTGCAATTGAGTTTCTCAAACAATTAACTCTTGCAATTTGCCAACACTACTTTCCTTATATTATATTCACAGGTAATCATCATCATCAATCAATCATCAATGTCGTTGAGCTACTGCTCTAACTGGGAATCATTTCCAATGCCAGAAACAGACATGGCCATCATTGATCCACAACTCCAAGCTTTTCTCTATTTCTTCGACGCCAACCACCCCTTTCTACCAGAGAATCTCAACTCTCTTCTCTACGACGGAGCCCCATTCGAAAACACCAACGCCGCCATTGCGACTGGCCCTTTTTTACTCCACCAGCCCTTCCCTTTCCCCAAACGCCAAAAGCTCTCTGATTTCGAGCAATACTCCAATGAGTTCGATCCCCACTCTCAATTTGGGGATTAGGGTTCTTTCATTTGTGTTTAATAATTTTGAGATTTTAGGAATTTTTTGATTTTATTTAATGATTTGTTGATTTTTCTCATTTTTTGATTTCATAATTCTGATTTTGATTTATTTTAATTAGTGTTTTTGCTGATGTGGACATTAATTATATTTTTTTAATTGAGAAAATCATGTCATATAGGCAAGAAATAACACGTCAGCGCATTCCGACCAGAATGGGGCCGAGTGAGACACACTCGCTGGAGATTCGACGGAATATGCCACTTTCGGTGGAAAATAGCCTCAAATTGGACACATGACGACTCAGTGGGACTACATTTAATTAATGAAATTTAAATGGACTGAAATTGGACAGTGACCATTTAACGGGACCAAAATTAAGTTTTTCACTTAGTACATATACACACAAACAATCTTACTTGCAAGATTTTAAATTTCATATTTTATCACTTAATCGTAACGAAAATTCGAAAGCTGTTCTAGATTTTATAAAATGATAACTCAGGAAATTATCGACCTTTTCGTCATGCATTTAATTGTTAAAGGTCATCTAATTTAACGCCATTAATTATGCACCATGCATACACGTCAAATAGAAAACGAAACACGTAAGGACTCTATCCTCTCTTTCATAATAAATTTAGCTTAGTCAAATGGGTTTCATTTCATCTATAAATATTTCACACCATCATCTTTATTTCATTTCTAACCATATGCCCTAAAACCCTATTACTATCATCATGGATTTCCTGATGTTACTAATCGTTGTCATTTCCATATTATGGATATTTTCTGTTCCTCTAATATCAAATTCCAGGGCCCGAAAAGCATCCAAATCCCCTCCAGGCCCGTATCCACTCCCTATTATCGGGAACATCCTCCAACTGGGCTCCAAACCACATCGATCACTCGCAAAACTATCCAAGAAATACGGGCCGTTGATGTCGCTGAAGCTAGGAAGCTTGACGACAGTAATTGTCTCGTCAGCTGAAGTTGCCAAAATCGTGTTTCAAAAGCACGACCTGGTTTTCTCCAGTAGATCCATTCCAAGCTCGATCCATCATGTCAAGCACGATGAATTCTCCGTGGTATGGCTGCCTGTGGAGAACCAATGGCGAAAGCTGAGGAAAATATGCAGAGTGCAAATGTTTTCTGTTTCCAGGCTGGATGCGAGCCAGGGCCTGAGGAGGGAGAAGCTGCAGAAGCTGTGTGACTATGTCAAAGAATGCAGCGAAGCGGGCCGGGCCGTGTACATAGGAGAGGCTGCATTTACGACGTCGTTGAATCTGATGTCGGCCACGCTTTTCTCAAAGGAATTTGCGCAGTTCAATTCTAATTCGTCGCAGGAGATGAAGGATGTGGTGTGGGGAGTGATGAAATGCATTGGATGCCCGAATTTGGCAGATTATTTTCCTGTTTTGAAATCCATTGATCCTCAGGGAATTTCGAAGCAGATGGAGATTCATTTCAAGAAGCTGTTTGCAATATTTGATGAAATAATAGATGAGAAATTGAGATCAAGAAGTAAAATCAAAAATGATTTGCTGGAGGCCCTAATTGATATTAACCAAAGGGATGAATCTGAATTAAGCAGAGATGACATTAAACGTCTTCTTTTCGTAAGTTTTATGCCTCTTTAATAAGCTTTTAATTATGTGAAATGAGCATGTGCGAATTCTATGTTTCAAAAAGTGTTTAATTTTGGACCATTTATATATAATTGAAAAAATCATAGTGCTTTAAAGACGTAGGACAAAAAAAGCCAGCGGAAGTTATAGGACCAAGCTTGCACAAGTTTAACATATATGAAAAGACAATTTTTGTGGGGTATCCAATTCTATGGGTAAAAAAGCGACATTTAAGAGAGAAAAATTGATAGTAAAGAATACAAGTTAATTTGGGTCATTATATTGAACTTATAGATTTTTTAATTACTTTTATCAATAATCATCGGATTTCGTTTTTCTTGAATTAGATCATGTCTTTTAATTTAGTTAAAATTAGGTTTGTTAATGTCATTTCGTTTCAATTAAGTTTTTATCTCCCCCCCCCCCCCCCCCCCCCGCCCCCTTTTTTAGGTATTAAAACTTTTCATCCTTATGTAAGCTGCCAGTAAATTCATATATGGACCTCACTTAAAAAAAATTGGAAGTACAAAGATAAAATTAATTGGAAAATAGAGTACGAGTTTCAATTTTCACGATTAAAAATACAGATATATATCCAATTTAAATAAATATACAAATAATAAGGACCTAAATATAGAAAAACAAAGTTTGGAACTTGGAAGCTGTATCGAATTGTGTCTTCTTTTCGTCTTTTATTTATTACTGCGCTGCGTTGAAGTAGCAGTTCAATTATAATGGGGTCAGATGTTTGGTGCTCAAGCCTATAAGAAAAAATTGATGTCTTAATTTATTTTGTTTAGATTTTGATATTTCTTCACTTTGTCAATGTGTAGGATCTATTTGTAGCTGGAACTGATACAACTTCAGGCACGGTGGAATGGGCAATGACAGAACTGCAACGTAACCCTAAGAAAATTTCAAGAGTTAGAGATGAAATTCGAGATGTCATTGGAGAAACCAGACAAATTAATGAATCGGACATCTCACATCTCCCATATTTGCGAGCAGTTGTAAAAGAAACATTTAGACTTCACCCCACTGCTCCTTTCTTGGTACCCCACAAGGCGACAATGGATGTAGAAATAAACGGGTATATAGTACCTAAAGATGCACAAGTTCTTGTTAATGTGTGGGCGAGTGGCAGAGACGCCAACATTTGGAAAAATGCAGATTCATTCGAACCAGAACGATTTATGAATGGTAATGAGCATGATATAGATTTTAAAGGCAAAGATTTCGAGCTTATCCCGTTTGGGGCGGGAAGGAGAATTTGTCCAGGATTCCCATTGGCATATAGAATGGTGCATCTTATGCTGGCCACTTTGATAGAAAATTTTGATTGGAAACTTGAAGGGATAAAACCAGAAGATATGAACATGGATGAGACGTTTGGACTTACTCTACAAAAAAACCATTCCTCTCAAGGCTGTTCCTCTCAAACTTGAGGCTTAATTAATCTGCCATCTTTAACAGCACTACTACAAGGATATATGGTTGTGTCTGAAAACGATTTAGACTATTTAGTCCCAAACTTGGTCATAATTTAAGGTTAGTACTGCCTGTTATTTACACTCCATCAATGCGCCCCTCAATCGTTTCAGTTGTAATAGAAGTAGTCCGTTAACTTTTCCTAAATAAGGGACTATTTTCGATGAAAATGAACGTTGCAGATATTATATTCATGATGAAGTTTGTTGGCTCATGAAAAAAAAAAAGTTTATGAGCCAGTATTATGTGAGATCGTTACGTTAGATAAGTCAAACCACAATCCACACACTTCACAATTCAATTGATTCATATATGGGTAAAAAAAGACCAGTTTTACGAAAACTCTCATTGAAATCGTTTCACACAATTTCCTGTGAAAATTTATTGGATCCATTATTTTTCTTAATGGAATAAAGTTCAATAATAACTAGCACTTCTGAGTAAATATGGAAAGGTCGGGTGTAATTCATGAATGGTGAATATGAACTACTTTTAGAATTAGGATTACAATAAGGGACTAAATGTGATATTTTCATGTGGGCCATCCTCTTGGTTTACACTGCCACTGATATACTTGCTGGAATTATAAGGATGCAAGGACGTTTCATTATATATGTTGCATTGATAACGGTTTGGTTTAGCGGTTTTTTGTGTGTAAATTCATGGTTCGGTTTTGTTTGGTTGTTTTATGTAAATCTAATGTTCCTTGTCATGCGCGGTTTGGTTAATGTTTTGAGTTTAAACTGTGATTTTTTTGACTAAACTTGATTATGTGAATTTCAAGTGGTTTCGGTTTGGTTTTTAAACTTATAAATCAGCATTGAAAATAATTACTCTTTCAAAAGTTCTTCACGCTATCACACGCTAAACAATTTTCTCCATGTGAATTGGTTATCCACGTCAAACTAAAAAGATAATATATAGTGAACTAAATCTATAACTACAACATTCTATCAATTATAATTCATGATAGTTCATGAAGATGTGTTTTACAAAATTATAATTTTTAATCATATAATTCGTAAAATTCATGATAGTTCTATCAATTTTTAATCATGTAGTCTAGGGCTAGCTAATAAAAAACAAAACATGTTTTAATTGTATCACACATGATCAAATAACAATCAAAATCTTCATGGTTAGCTCCAACTTTTAGATAAAATTGTCTCTCAATCTTAATGCTTCAATGATTTGCAACATGGAAAAATAAAAGTACAAGTTATAATTATATATATACATACACATGCTGTCAAGATTATCCAACATTTTAGGATTCATGACTCAAAGGATCCATTGGTCTTGAAGCTTGGAACAGTTGGCCTCGTTCTCTTCATAGATGCATAATGCATTTGTAAGGTAATAAAGTTTATTTTCTTGAAATGAGCTTTATCTGTTTCATATCAAACTTTTCCTTTCAAAAATAATAATAGAAAATTCAATTTTCAATCAGTATGATTACTTCCGCTGTTTTTTATTTGTTTATTTTTTCTTTAAATGTTTTCGATCAAACAAATTCAAATTCATAATTGTTTTAACTTATATATATATAAATGATTGACATGATTTTCAGATGACAATAATTATTGATACAGCCAAAAGTCTTTGTACTGTCAACTTATATCCATAATTTTCTTATTCATAATAAGTAAATAATATATATTTTTTCAATTTTCAATGATTATATACATATAATTTTTTATATCGTAGTGTACCATAATTTATATTTATTATTAGGAATGTGTTGATTTTGGGTTGAGTCTCATTATATGTATATTATTTAATTGATCATCAATAAATATCTTGGACTTTCATATAAAATGATACATCTAATTTAATGCCATTATGTATCATACAAACATGTGAACAAGATTCATCCACTACAAGAAAATCGCTGATAGACAACGGTTAAAAACCGTTGTCATAGGTCATAAAGCAGCATTGTCGTAGGAGTCAGCAAATTTTGGCTCATAGACAACGGTTTTTAACCGTTGTCTTAGACCCCTACGACAACGGTTGTGACGCACATAGACAACGATTTTTAACCGTTGTCGTAGGGTTGTTGTTCCAAAGAAGCGGTCTTTTCTATCTACGACAACGCTTTGACAACGGTTTTAAGCCGTTGTTGTAGAGACCAACGACAACGGTTTTTGACCGTTGTCCCGCCGTTGTCGTAGATAGATAAGACAACGCTTTGACAATGGTTTTGCACCGTTGTCGTAGAGGCCTACGACAACGGTTTTTAACCGTTGTCCTGCCGTTGTTGTAGCTATCTAAGACAACGGTTTTTAATCTTTGCCGTTGTCGTAGATCCTTATTACAACATTTTTGAAACTGTTGTCATAGTCTATTTTCAGCGTTGTCTTTTACAAGTTTTATCAGCATTTAATAATTATTATATATTAATTGAAATTCAAATATAGAAAATAAACATTCAACTCAAAATAGTCATATCAAATTGAAATATTCATTTAACCGTTCATATGATCTAAAAGTTGGTACAAGATATGAAAGCTACAAGCTCAAACAGTGTAGAATATGCGTTTGGCAAATTCTTTGCTGTCCCTTGGAAACTCTCCATCCATGTAATGCCCTATTCTTATTGCATCAGCTTTCACTTGTTCATCACCACAGCGGAAAATCTTACGCAGCCTTCCATATACCGAGAGTTCTTCATATGTCATTCCCATAATCCACTTCATCTAGCTGTTTTCCGAAAATATATACACAATCAGTTCTTAAATTCACAAATTCATCATTTCAATAGTATATAGAATATTATGAGCTTTCCAACTTAACAAAAAACTTTCTGCCTCCACCACCAAGGTGAAAACCAAAAAAAAAATAGTTTTCTATAGGAAATAGAACCATGGATACATGTCCCAAAACCCACAAAGACAAAGAAAGGGTATAGCTGGAATGACCAGAAAAGAAAAAATAAAATAAAGAACTGGTTGTAAAATAGCTTTCTCCAATACAAAGTTGAAATGGAAGATTTGCCCAAAATTTAGCATGTCTATAGCTGTATGATCAGACAGAAACCTGGCTATAGTCGGATCGTATTGGCTCCAATTCAGCAGTGGGTGGAGCAGCTTCAACCTCTGCCAAAGAAGTGAATCCCAGATGAACAGCAGCCCATCTCAAAAATGTTCGTAGGTCCTGCTTGCTGATACTTCCAATTGGATTTATATCAGCAAAACTGCAATCATACTGCAAAACATTCTTGACAGGAATAAATTAATCAAGCAAACATTAATAGGCAGTCCAACTTTCCCAAAGGCAACAGAAAAACTGCAGAAAACTGGTTATATATGAAGTAAGCTTATTAAGTCAAAATGAATTTGTAACCAGTTTATGCTTATTCGGCTCTGTTTCTCTAGCCTCTCCACACTGTAATTGAGAGGTCCAGAATCCTCAATTCCCAGTATCCTAGTAAAGGCCATCTCTAAAGCAATAGCGATATAAAGTCATTGTTCATGCACATTAACCAAAAAGATCCATTTGATGTTCACAATCAATGATAACAGTAAAAACAGCAAGAAAACAGCGTCAAAACTATCGTTTAATATCATTATAATGAACACATAAATACTTCCAACAGATGAGCTCACTGGCATTTGACTCAATTACTACTCAAATCAAATTTCTGATTTCCTTCCCACTCAGAATCGTTTTACAAAACTGAATAAATTCTAAAACAGAAGCATTTGCTTCATTAATGTGTTAAATCTTATTGTTAATTAGCAAACACCCCAGAAACAATCACTAAGCATTCCTCTAGTTTAATCTCGTACAGATCAATCATCATCAGTTAATCTCCACTAAACCACCAAAGTAAACAAACATAAACTGATCAATCAAAACAGAGCATAAAAAACTATAAATGCATAGTAAAATCCCAATCTTTCAGCCCCAAATCCTTCATAAATAAACAAAATTCAGCTCTTACAACGTACTCACTCACTCAGGCTGTCGTTCGGCCCTCTGCTCAAATCTCTCACACCGCTCGCGTCCAGATCCAGAAGGCATCTTCAGAGACGACCACCTCAGTATTGCGACGAGCCAAATTGACCGGAGATAAGTAAATCGGCGAAAACGCCAGAAATTACGGAAAAGACGGCAGCTCAAAGAGACTCTACACGACAGCGGGGCATTCCACGGCGGCGACGCAGCGGAGCAGAGAGAAAAGGGGGCGGAGGGTTTCACACGAGGCACCTGGAGCTCTCCGTGTGGTCACCTGGCCCGACCGCCGCGAGTTGGAGTTAGGATAGAAAAGGAAGTCGGCGCTCTCCGTCTGGTCACCTGGTCCGACCGCTGCGTCTGGTCATCTGCTTCGACGGTCGCGAATTGGAGTTACTAGGGTAGAAAATGAGTTGAGTTAGGGATTTGGAGAGTTAGGGTTGATTTTACCCTTTTTACTATTATGGAACTCCTGTGTGAGCCCGTTTTATAGGTGCACGGCGCCGAGAGGCAGGGATGGGTGCGCGGCGCGGAGGCGAGGATGGGTGCGCGGCGTGGAGGCGGGGATGGGTGCGCGGCACGGAGGCGGCAGCGGCTGGAGAGGATTGGTGGGCGCGGAGAGGCTGCGGCTGGCGGCGTGGGAGAGTGGTGGCGAACTCACCGACGGCGGCGACAGCAAGGGTTCCGATTGAATGTGACTGGATTTCTAGGGTAAAGTTGGGTTTTTGATAATGGGGTAAATTTTGATTTCTAGGTAAATTTTACGTGTATTTACATATTGTAAAAAAAAAATAAAAAATCAAGTTAATTTAATCTACGACAACGTTAACACAAGGATATGACAACACTATAATGTTATCGTTGTCTTAGGGATATATGACTACGCCTCAACGATAACCTCATATTGTACCCGTTGTCTTAGGGCTCAACGACTACATATCTACGACAACCTCATATCATAAGCGTTGTCTTAGAGTTCATTTTTTACCTAAGACTACACCACTACGACAATCTCAAGTCACAACCGTTGTCTTAAGGCTGAATTTTACCCTACGACTATGCCTCTACGACAACGCCAATAAAGCGCAGTTGTCTATGAGCGCATTTTTCTGCCCTACGACAATGGTTTTGTCTATGACAACGCCAATTTTGGCTACAACAACGGTTTTTTCAAAAACCCGTTGTCTTAGGGGAGTAGTCTATGTACATTTTTCTTGTAGTGATCGCAACCCTATCATCTCTTTGATAATAATTGAACTTTGTGAAATGGGTCCATCTATAAACTTTCACCATCATCTTTATTTCATTTGTACCCAACCATATGCCCTAACACCCCCAATTACTATCATAATGGATTTCCTAATGTTTCTATTAATCGTTGTCATTTCCATATTATGGATATTTCTGTTCCAATAATATCAAAATCCAGGGCCCGAAAAGCATCCAAATCCCCTCCAGGCCCGTATCAACTCCTGATTATCGGAAACATCCTCCAACTGGGCTCCAAACCCCACCAATCACTCGCAAAACTATCCAAGAAATACGGGCCGTTGATGTCGCTGAAGCTAGGAAGCTTGACAACAGTAGTTGTCTCCTCGGCTGAAGTTGCCAAAATCGTGTTTCAAAAGCACGACCTGGCCATCTCTAACAGATTCATTCAAAGCTCGATCCATCATGTCAAACACGACCAATTCTCCGTAACATGGCTGCCTGTGGAGAATCAATGGCGAAAGCTAAGGAAAATATGCAAAGAGCAAATGTTTTCAGTTTCCAGGCTGGATGCGAGTCAGGGCCTGAGGAGGGAGAAGCTGCAGAAGCTGTGTGACTATGTCAAAGAATGCAGTGAAACAGGCCGGGCCGTGGACATAGGAGATGCTGCATTTACGACGTCGTTGAATCTTATGTCGGCCACGCTTTTCTCCATGGAATTTGCTCAGTTCAACTCTAAATCGTCGCACGAAATGAGGGATTTGATGTGGGGAGTGATGAAATACGTGGGAAGCCCGAATTTGGCAGATTATTTTCCTATTTTGAAATCCATTGATCCTCAGGGGATTTCGAAGCAGATGGAGATTCATGTCAAAAAGCTGTTTGCAATATTTGATGAGATAATAGATGAGAAATTGAGATCAAGAAGTGAGATCAAAAATGATTTGTTGGAGGCCCTAATTGATATTAACCAAAGGGATGAAGTTGAATTCAGCCGAGATGACATTAAGCATCTGCTTTTCGTAAGTTTATGCCTCTTTAATTATCTTTTAATTATGCGAAATCAACATCTATGAATTTCTGTACTGTTTCAAAAAGTATTTAATTTTGGACCATATAATTTTTTTAACTCATAGTGCTTTAAAGACATAGGACAAAAAACGCCATTGGAAGTTCTAGGACCAAGGTCGCACAAGTTGAACATATATGAATAAACATATTTTTGAGTTGTAATTTAGGTTTATTCCCCATATTTTGATTATTAATTTTACGCACTTATAAATTGGTTCTTTAACTCCTTTTTTTTTTTTTTCCAATTTTACTTAAAATTTCGCTTTTGGCCTATATCAAAATCATGATTGATGATGTAGATATTTTAATTTTAGGGTCCACAGAGTTAGTTGACATTTTAGATAAAATCGGACAAAAAATGAGAAGTAAGATAATGAAAGAACCAAATTGAGATGTGTATATTATTGAAAGAAAAAGAATGAAGAACATTTTTTTTTTCCTTATTCGGATATATATGCTCACACATAGTTTGATAATTAATCTTACCCGTAAGTCTTATGTGAGATTGTCTCACGAATTTTTTATATGAGATGGGTCAATTTATAATTCACATGACACAATTCACATCTAAATTTATGAAATGAGTTTGATTAGTTGGTAAAAATAGATCCATCTCCAGAAAACTATTTCATCTCACTCAAATTTTTGTAACTGCATCAAATCTTTCTTGTAGCCCATTTTCAAAAGAAAACTATAAATTATTTTGGGTCATTGAACTTACAGATTTTTTAAATTACTTTTATTTATAATCATCAGATGTCGCTTTTTTGTAATTAGATCATGTCTTTCCATTTAGTTTAAATCAGGTTTCCCTTACAATCAAGTTTTTGTCTATGTCTTTTCATTTAGTTTAAATTAGGTTTCCGTTTCAATCAAGTGTTTGTCTATGTTCCCCCCACCCCCCGTTTTGTAATAAACTTCTCATCCTTGTACAAAATACATATATTGACCTCACTTGACAAAATTGGAAGTACAAAGACAAGATTCATTAGAATATAAAGCATGAGTTTCAAATTTTCAGGATTAAAAGTACACATAAATGTCCAATTTAAATAATTATATAAATTATAAGGACCAAAATGTAGAAAAACAAAGTTTGGAACTTGGAAGTAGAAGAATCAAATTGTGTCTTCTTTCCGTCTTTTCCTTATTACTGCTGCATTGATGTAGTAGCAGTTCCATTATTTTGAGGTCAACTTTTTGGTGCTCAAGCCTACAAGACAAATTTGATGACACAATTTATTGTTTGGAATTTAATATTTCTTCACTTTCTCAATGTTTAGGATTTATTTGTAGCTGGAACTCATACGACTAGAGGTGTCAAAACGGGCTGGCGGGACGGGCCGATCCATAACCCACCTTAACCCACAATTTGGCAGGACGGGGCAGGACGGACTTTTTATATGGCGGGTCTTCAAATCCCAATCCAACCCAAACCACCGGTGGGTTGTGGGTTGGGTGGACCAACCCACCTTTTTTTTGATTTTTTTTTTAACCATTTGTCCATTTTATTTATATATGAGTACATTTTTTATGGCTACTAAATAATGTAAAGTGTTCACAAATTAAAATGTAACATTAATCACATCAATCATAGGTAATAGATCTATAATCAAAAATCCAAAGTCCAACATAAAAATAAAAAAGTTCACAAAATATAAGTGTATGACAAATAAAACACAAATATCTTAAAAGCTAGAAAATAATAATAATTCTAATTTAAAAAATGAAAATAAAAATATTTCTAATACTTTTTACTCTTTATTCAACCTTACATGCATTGAATTACATGTAAATTACGAAAAAAAATTATAAAAAGTAGAAATTTCTTTAACATTCTTTAATTTATATAAATAAATTGACTAACTTTAATATATGAACATCATTATTTGCATTAAATAATAATAATTTTTCTCAATATTAAATTTTTTTATTTGTGTGTAAAAAAAAAAAAATTTAATATAGGCGGGGCCAGCCCGCCCCCGCCAAGGCCCGCCTTGTGGCGGGCTCCTATATGCTAAGCCCAACCCTCAAATTTTGTGGGGCGGGACGGGCCCAGCCCATTTTGACAGCTTTAGATACGACCTCAGGAATAGTAGAGTGGGCAATGACAGAACTACTACGTAATCCCAACAAAATATCAAGAGTTAGAGATGAAATTCAAGATGTCATTGGAGAAAGCAAACAAATTAATGAATCTGCAGACATCTCACAATTGCCATACCTGCAAACAATCGTAAAAGAAACATTTAGATTTCACCCCGCTACTCCTTTGTTGATACCCACAAGGCGACAACAGATATAGAAATAAACGGGTACATAATACCTAAAGATACACAAGTTCTTGTTAATGTGTGGGCGAGTGGTAGAGATACCAACATTTGGAAGAATGTAAATTCATTCGAACCAGAACGATTCTTGAATGATTATGAACATATTGATTTTAAAGGCAAAAATTTTGAGCTTATACCATTTGGGGCGGGAAGGAGAATTTGCCCGGGATTGCCATTGGCATACAGAATGGTACATCTTATGTTGGCCACTGTGGTAGGAAATTTTGATTGGAAACTTGAAGGGATAAAACCAAAAGAATTGGACTTGGAGGAGACGTTTGGACTTACTCTAAAAAAAAATATACCTCTGCTGTACCGATCAAACTTAATTTGAGGCTTAATTAATCTGCCATATTTAGCAGCACTACTATAAAGATATGTGGTTGTGTCGAAGATCTTTTTTTTTTAAAATAAGTTTGTAGGAGGGAGGGTATAAAAAATATTATAAAACTTGTGTGTACCCGGTTCCATGTCTACCTTTTTACCAACAATTTTATGTAATTTAAGTTGTTTTTTTAAGTATAACTTTTTTTTTTGGTTCAATTTTGCTTGAAATATAATTTTTTTGCATACATGAATGCTGGAAATATATATTGAAAATTTCATGTCATTAATTTAGGCATTCACCTAGACAAAAACTGAAGTTCTAAGTAAAATGGAATGAAAATTGAAGAATAAAGATGATAATTTGAGGATCAAAGGGAGTTGTGTCTATTTCTGCCTATTCCCACTTACTAATAATGCAATTTTAACTTTTTTTTGTTATTTTTCATTCGATTTACTTAAAGGGTTAAATTTAATTTTAATTCATTTAAAAAGTCACTGTTCAATTTTTGTCCACCATGAAAGTGGTTTTCAATTTTAGTCCAATTAAGCCAAAAATCGTCACTATTTGGTCCATTTTTTTCACTATTTCGTCCACCCTGGAAGCGGTTTTCAATTTTCAGTTTTCAATTTTAGTCCAATTAAGCAAAAAATGGACCAAATAGTGACGATTTTAGGCTAAATTGGACTAAAATTGAAAACCGCTTTTATGGTGGACGAAAATTGGACAGTGGCTTTTAAAATGGAAAAATCTTTTCCAAAAAAAAAAAAAAAATTCTATTTATTCATTTATTTTATTTTATTAAAGATCAAGATAATATCTTTTCGTAGTCAATATTTTTGAATATTACTAATCATGATCAATTTTAATGTGAACATATATGTGAACCAATATTGGTCATAAACGAATGCGAACATTATTGCAGATCTTATCCTCTCTTTGGTAAATGACAAATTCTCACATATATTTCATCTATAAATATTTCACATCCTTTTTCATTTCAATTTATATCCATTACTCAAAAAAGTAAAACAAGAAACTGAAAATGATCTTCATGGATTTTATAACGTTTCTACTCTTTGTCATTTCCATACTGTGGATCTGCACTTTTACCCTGATATCAAATTCCAGGGCCCGAAGAGCATCCAAACTCCCTCCAGGCCCGTATCAACTTCCTGTCATCGGAAACATCCTCCAACTGGGCTCCAAACCCCATCGATCACTCACAAATCTATCCAAGAAATACGGGCCGTTGATGTCGCTGAAGCTAGGAAGCTTGACAACAGTTGTCGTCTCCTCAGCCGATGTTGCCAAAATCGTGTTTCAGAAGCACGACCTGGATTTCTCCAGTAGATCTGTTCCAAGCTCAGTCCATCATGTCAAGCACGACGAATTCTCCGTGGCGTGGCTGCCTGTGGATAATCAATGGCGAAAGCTGAGGAAAATATGCAAAGAGCAAATGTTTTCGTTTTCCAGGCTGGATGCCAGCCAGGGCCTGAGGAAGGAGAAGCTGCAGAAGTTGTGTGACTATATCAAAGATTGCAGCGACACGGGCCGGGCCGTGGACATAGGAGAGGCTGCATTTACGACGTCGTTGAATCTAATGTCGGCCACGCTTTTCTCCATGGAATTTGCACCGTTCAATTCGGATTCGTCGCAGGAGATGAAGGATGTGGTGTGGGGAGTGATGGAATGCGTGGGAAGCCCGAATTTCGCAGATTATTTTCCTGTTTTGAAATCCATTGATCCTCAGGGAATTTCGAAGCGGATGGAGATTCATTTCGAGAAGCTGTTTGCAATATTTGATGAGATAATAGATGAGAAGTTGAAATCAAGAGGTGAGAAAAATGATTTGGTGCAGGCCCTTATTGATATTAACCAAAAGGATGAATTTGAATTAAACAGAGATGAGATTAACCATTTGCTTTTGGTAAGTTTTTTGCCTCTTCAATTATCTTTTGATTTCTTTAATTATTAAATTTGAATGTTTTTTGGATACTTCTATTTGTATTTTCACTGAAAACTTTGATCCTTATGTGAGGTGCCACTATATATTTTATATGAACCTCACTCAAACACAATTCGAATTACAAAGACAAAATTCATAAGAAAATAAAATTATGAGTTTCGGATTTTACATTTGAAAATATATATAGAGATCCAATATTTATGGTATAAGGACCAAAATGTAAATAAATAAATAAATGGTTGAAAACAGAAGAATTCAAAATGTGTTTTGTTTTCCTTTGTTTTCTATTGCAGCTATATTTGATGTAACCGCAATCTTATTATTTTGGGGTCAAACTTGTGGTGCTGAAGCCTATATAACAAATTTGATGTCACAATTTCTTTTGTTTGGACTTTTGGTTTTGACTTTATCAATGTTTAGGATCTATTTGTTGCTGGAATTGATACGACATCAGGTACGGTGGAATGGGCCATGACAGAATTATTACGAAGTCCTGAGAAACTATCAAGAGTTAGAAATGAAGTTCAAGATGTTATTAAAGTAAACAAACAAGTTAATGAATCAGACATCCCGCAACTCCCATATTTGCAAGCAGTTGTAAAAGAAACATTTAGATTTCATCCCACTGCTCCTTTGTTGGTACCTCACAAGGCGACAACAGATGTAGAAATACATGGGTATATAGTACCTAAAGACGCGCAAATTCTTGTTAATGTGTGGGCGAGTGGTAGAGATCCCAACATCTGGACAAATCCTGATTCATTCGAACCAGAACGATTCTTGAATGGTAACGAACATATTGATTTCAAAGGCCAAAGTTTCGAGCTCATCCCCTTTGGGGCGGGAAGGAGAATTTGTCCAGGATTGTCATTGGCATACAGAATGGTGCATCTTATGCTAGCCACTTTGGTAGGAAATTTTGAATGGAAACTTGAAGGGATAAAACCAGAAGAATTGAACATGGATGAGAAGTTTGGACTTACTCTACAAAAATCCATACCTCTCAAGGCTCTTCCTACCAAACTTTGAGCCTTAATCTATATGGTTTGTATGAAATTAATCATTACTTTATTATTACTCTCCAACTTTGTCTTAATTTATGGTCAGTACTCATTATTTACACTTCATCAAAGTGGCCTTCAGTCTGTAGTTTGATTTTATTTAGAAATAATACATTCGTTGAATTTCTAAAAATGGACTATTTCTTATAAACATCGAAAGATTTTGAACCATTTTTTACCAAGGTTGTTGTTCTTGAAAAATTCAAGTTTACTTGATTTCATTGTTTTTATTCATATATTTATTTATGGAAAGTTAAATTAGGAGACCGATACTTTAGATTAAATTTAGAAACTATGTGCAATTCATAAACATCTGAGTATGTTACGAAGATGAACTTAGTATGATGATGTATTCTCTAATTGCATTTTATGTGCTTGTACAAATATTGCTAAATAAATATGAAATTGTTTCATCAAAATTTAGAATTACATTTGAGTTTATAATAATTATTATTTTTAATATCTATATAATAATCATTAAATAACGAAAAAGAATATTATTAATAGACATTAACGTAAAGGAGATGTCGGAACTTTAAAAGAATATTACTTCCTAATTTCATCATATTTATTTTTGTCGACAATAATTTTGTTATTAATTGAAGAGAGAAAAACTGTAAAGAGACATCTTAGGGTCCGTTTGGTATGTAGGTTTAGGGTGTACAAGGTTTGTAAACTCCTCTAATTTCATGTTTGGTACAAGGGTTAAAAGCCTAGGTTTGTTGTCAGGCCCGGGTTTCAAATGTGGAACAAAAGGGAATAATTGTCATGTTTGTAAACCCACCAATTTTGGTGGATTTGTATAGCCCCAACAGTACCCCTTTGAATGACTTCATTACCCTTACTATTCATAAATTACTATACATTCCACTAATTAAGAAGGGGTATTTTTGTCATTTCAACCTATCAAACCCTACCATATCAAACCCAACCTATATACCAAACACGAATTTATAAACATTACATTTTATAAACATTAATACCAAACATATATTACAACTAAATTCATCCAAAAAACCTCCACACCAAACATCAAATTATACTACATGAACAGTAAAAAACTTGAAATTATTACAATTCAATCCAAACCCAACCTTCGAACTAGACGGCCCTTAGTGTGAGAAAGCAATTAAGAATGTGTGATGCTCCATTCCCAAAACGACATAAAATAGAATTAGAAAAAATACAATATAAATAGAGAAAACACAAACTTGAAGAAATTGGGGGTTAAAGTTCAGAAACCTTTTGGGGTGTAAACTGGTAAGTTCCAAAGCCCTTGGGTCTATGTATAAAGTCTGAAGATTCTAGGGCTAAGTTTTTATTGTTAAAAAGATTAGGGTTTGCAGAAAAGCCATTAAACTTATCAAATTTACAAACCAACCTCCCAAATCCCCATCCCATCGCCACCCCTACCTGTCTCCGATCTCACCTTGCCGGCACAACCCGTCTCCACCCCATCCTGCCTCCTAGAGCTGTCAAAATGGGTTGGATCCGTTGGGTCGGCCCGCCCCGCCCCGCAAAATTTGAGGGTTGGGCTTAGCATATAGGAGCCCACCACAAAGCGGGTCTAGGTGGGGCGGGCCTTGGCGGGGGATGGCTAGCCCGTGGGCCGGTGGGCTGGCCCACCTATATAAAAAAAATTTTTTTACACACAAATAAAAAATATTTAATATTGAGAAGAATTATTATTATTTAATGCAAATAATGATGTTCATATATTAAAGTTAGTCAATTCATTTATAGAAATGAAAGAATGTTAAAGAAATTTCTACTTTTTATGATTTTTTTTTTACATGTAATTCAATGCATGTAAGGTTGAATAAAGAGTAAAAAGTATTACAAATATTATTACTTTCATTTTTTAAATTAGAACTATTATTATTTTCTAGTTTTTAAGATATTTGTGTTTTATTTATCATACACCTATATTTTGTAAACTTTTTTATTTTTATGTTAGACTTTGAATTTTTTATTATGAATCTATTATCTATGATTGATGTGATTAATGTTACATTTTAATTTGTGAACATTTTACATTATTTAGTAGTCACATAAAATATACTCTTATATAAATAAAATGAACAAATAATTAAAAAAAAAAAGTAAAAAAAAGTGGGTTGGCCTGTGAGTTGGGTTGGGATTTGAAGCCCACCACATAAAAAGCCCCTCCAACCCCACCAAATGGTGGGTTAAGGTGGGTTGTCATCCCGTTTTGACACCTCGACAGCCTCCAATCTCACCTTGCCGGCACAACCCGTTGCCACCCCATCCCGTATCCGATCTCTCCTCGCCGGTGACAATCCGTCGCCGGCCTCAACCAAAACACACAAACACGGATTACAGTACCCCACAACCACACACACCCACTCTGCACACACAGCGCAGCTGAACACGGCGGCGCAACCTACACAGCACACGCCGGCGAGACCACCACGCCGGCCAACCACCAACGAAGCCCCCGGCTACACGACTTCACAGCGAAATCTTCGACGGACGGGAAGGAAGGCGGCAGATGGAAGAAAGGATAGGGAGAAGGAGAGAAAAGCCGCGCCTCCTTTGGCCGATTTCCGGGGAAGGCGGAGGCAGTTGATTGTTCCGAGCCCGTTCCCGTGACAGGCTCGGCGAGTTCGAAGACGATCCGAACATCCGCCGGAAAGACGGTGAACGTTGGTGGCGGCGGTGTAATCGGTGGTGCTCGGACTATTAAATCCTTTGTGAATCCCATTCCCCCACTCGCACGCTTTGAGTTTAGATATTAAAATCAATGGGCCAAGACCCTTACTTCACTTGGGCCGAGAATTATGCCCCTACTGGGCCGCATCTTTGTATTAGATTTGAGCTTAATTACTAACACTGTGTATATGTGATCCAAAAATAAAAGATGATTAGTCTCCACCTTAAGTTCGTAAATGTTTGTTTCATCTCTTGTACGCAATTATATATGTGTATATATATAATTAATTCCATTAAACCTAGTTTATAATTATCTTTAGGCGGTGTTATATTATAATTATAAATTATAATGATAAAATTTACAATTGGTGAGTTAAAGAATTGGTGATATGTACATGAACTTGATCTATGTAGCAATTAGGTGAGATACATGTCATTCAATTTTGAATAAAATCTAAAATTAGTTAAAATTGCAACTAAATGATTGTAAGTGATGGACAAAATTGACAAAGTTTAAAGTATTGGTTAAAATAGCAAAAAACCTACACAAGTTTGGATTTATTTAATTAATAGGTCTATACATTATTACCATCTATACACAAATCATCAAGATTTATAATATATCAAATATAATCAAATAAAATATCCACAACTTTTGTATATATGAAAAATGATTTTCATACCATGGATATATAGATACTATGAAAATTCAATAATAATAATTTATATAGATGAAAATGAAATTTCATGATAAAATATTATAAGTATCTTTTTTTTATATCATTTCATATAGATGATATTCTCTGGATCATATACCTAGTTGAGTAGGTATTGCGTGCCCGGGGGTACCGTGCCCTCAAATGCTTATTGTAATACCTTTAAATAATATGAGTAATACCTTAACATATAACAAGTAATACTTTGAATAATACATTCACTAAAACATATATTTCAATTATACACGTAATACCTTATGAATATGCAACTAATACCTTATGAGTATACCACTAATACCTTCAAGGATATACCACTAATACCTTATGAATACACCAATAATACTTCATGGATATATTTGTAATACCAAATTAATAATACCTTTGGGGATACGGTGCACCGGGGTTACGCAAGTTTTTGCCTACCTAGTTTGTATATTTTAAAATTATATATATGTGCAGTACAACATTAGAGATCATTTTTAATTCTTTTTTACTTTGATGCTTTAGAAAAGGCTGGATATATAATTGTATTGTTTTAATTTATTTAACAAACATATTTTGAATCTTTATTATAACAATAATTAAACAATATTTTATTTAAAATGATCATATTAATATTCTGTATACTATGCATATAGCGATTATAATTTTCAAGATTTTGTTTATATTATAGATGATCATGTTTAATGTATTAATAATTCATGAGTGAGACTTTTGTGGCCAATGAACATGATGCCCCCAAATTAATCATCATATGATGTTAAATATATACTCTACAAGTATGATGTATATACTCTTCAGGTATCACATGTATATTCTTTTATATACATATGATACCTATAGAGTATATTTATAACACAAATTAAGAAACATAACACATATATGTGTATATATAACGTTTGAAGAGCATGTATATAACATCTAGATCCGTGCCTCTATGTGCCCCAGGGGTATATAAGTTTTTGCCATATTTTATAATTTATAAATAAATATTAAAATTAATTGTATCTCTACTTTTCGAAGGTTGATATGGGAGATGATTTTTTTTGAGTAGGTCTTGTGTGAGACCATCTCACGAATCTTTTTTTGTGAGACGGATCAACCCATAACCCACACTTAGCAATTCATATGAAAATTGGTGGATATGAGTTCAATTCATGGGTAATAAGGATCCGTCTCACGGAAACTATCCGTGAGACCGTCTCACATGAGTTTTTGTGATTTTTTTATTATTTTTATTCTGAGGAGTAATTGCGACTATTACCCTACTCATCATGTGCACATTAATATGTAATCCATCGTCGACATGTCAGTTATCCATCATATATATATTAATTTCCTTTTTCATATATATAATTAGGGCATCATATCATTAATACTATAACAAACCTTTGGAAATGTATGGACTAATAACATTCATTTCAAATTTTCGTTAAGATATTGACTAATAACAAATAATTTGATAGATCATAGATCAATGTTTGTTATTCTAATAACACTATAACAAACATTTGGAAATATATGGACTGATTACATTCTTTTCAACTTTATGTTAAGATATTGACTAATAACATATATATAATTTTATATCATAAATCAATTAATTTTGTTATTGACTAATAACACTATAACAAACATTTGGGAATAAATAAATGAGTAGGTCTTATATGAGACTGTCTCACGAATCTTCTTGTATGAGACGGGTCAACCCATAACCCACCCTTAACAATTTATATTGAAATTTGTGAAAATGGATAAGGATCCGTCTTACGGAAACTATCCGTGAGACCGTCTCACATGAATTTTTGTGTAAATATAATAACATTCTTTTCAAATTTTTGTTATTGATTAAGAGTCACTCTCTTGTGCACCAGTTGCACGGATCTGTGATCCGTGCAACTGGGCCGCGTGCGGGCTGGGCTGCCCATGTCTCTTTACTTTGTTCGCGTGTTTTGGTCGTTACCCTCACGTTATGTTAGTGTTACCTTCGTGTTATGTTAGGTTACCTTCGCGATATGTTAATGTGACCCCATCTCCAGATTTCATACCCTTAGTTTAAAACCATTGAACTAAAATGTTAATCATACCCTCATGTTATGTTAGGGTTACCCTCATGTTATGTTATTGATATATCAACATATTTGTCATTAGTCAACTCAATATCCTGTTTTAAGTGTAAAAATACAATATCAATTATTTTAAATGGATATAATAAATGTATACATATATAATCACTAAGGAAGGATTAATAAAATTATACATTTCATGTATACCATGAATACGAAAATTAAGTATATAAATACACAATACATATATTTTTCAGGACATGTGATTATAAAAAATAATATTTTAAGAAAATTAATCTTAGTAAATTGAAGAAAAAAATATGTTGTTTGCTTTATTAATATGTAAAATTAATACTAATAAAAATATGATGTTAGTTTATGTTAATACGTATTTATAAGAAAATCTTAATATATCTTATTTTATGTCTAATTAGTACATGTATTTCAATTCTAATATAATTTAAATATGAAATATAGTCAAACTATATATAATTTACGGATTTACAAATTGATAACAATTTATATCTTATCTCATAAAGTTATCCCTCAATTCTAGATAATTAGCTTATTTTTGTTTGACAAACAAACCAACCTAAACGGAAAATCTCCACTCTTTGATAAGCAAACATATATGATTCATCTTTTCACATGGGTATCATGCATCTATAAATATTTCACTTCATTTTTCATTTGCATAAAACCATCAACACTGAAACCCCATAGCTAAAAAAAGTAGTATAAACTTTACGTGCCACCTTCTCATATAAAGTACTACGTGAGGTGGACCTATCGAAAAAGTAAACCAAGAAAACTGAAAACAATGTTTATGTATTTTCTACTCTTTCTAATTTCCATATTGTGGATCTGCACTTTTCCAATGATATCAAAATCCAGGGCCCGTAGAGCATCCAAACCTCCTCCAGGCCCGTATCAACTCCCGATCATCGGAAACATCCTCCAACTGGGCTCCAAACCCCATCGATCTCTTGCAAATCTATCCAAGAAATACGGGCCGTTGATGTCACTGAAGCTAGGAAGCTTGACAACAGTTGTCGTCTCCTCAGCCGAAGTTGCCCAAATCATGTTACAAAAGCACGACCTGGATTTCTCCAGTAGGTCCGTTCCAAGCTCAGTCCATCATGTCAAGCACGACGAATTCTCCGTGGTGTGGCTGCCTGTGGAGAATCAATGGCGAAAGCTGAGGAAAATATGCAAAGAGCAAATGTTTTCTGTTTCCAGGCTGGATGCGAGCCAGGGCCTGAGGAGGGAGAAGCTGCAGAAGCTGTGTGACTATGTCAAAGAATGCAGCGAAGCGGGCCGGGCCGTGGACATAGGAGATGCTGCATTTACGACGTCGTTGAACCTTATATCGACCACGCTTTTCTCAATGGAATTTGCTCAGTTCAATTCGGATTCGTCGCAGGAGATGAAGGGTGTGGTGTGGGGAGTGATGGAATGCGTGGGAAGCCCGAATTTGACAGATTATTTTCCTGTTTTGAAATCCATTGATCCTCAGGGAATTTCAAAGAAGATGGAGATTCATTTCAAGAAGCTGTTTGCAATATTTGATGAGATAATAGATGAAAGATTGAAATCAAGGAGTGAGATTAAGAATGATTTGTTGGAGGCTCTCATTGATATTAACCAAATGGATGAATCTGAATTAAGCAGAGATGAGATTAACCATCTGCTTTTGGTAAGTTTTTAAGCCTCTTTAATTATCTTCAAATTTCTATAATTATTAATTTGAATGTTCTATTCTGATGTTACAAAAAGTGTGAAATTTGATGAGATCATATCTGGTAAAGATACGAGATATAAAAAAATGCATAGTCATTTAAACTCATATATATATAGGACAAAAAATGGGTAGGGGAAGATAGAGGACCAAACTTTACTAAAATTATTTAACGTATATAATAAATAAATGTTCTCTCCTGTTTTTGGGGGAACAAAACGGCCAACCTAACGATTTCATGATCAAAGTTGTAGTGCTTAGACTGAAAACTCTGTTACAGATCCATTAGTTCTTTCTTGCAACCCATTTGAATGGAAAAATATAAATCTTAAACCAGCAATTTATTTTTCTTCATTTTCTTTCATTTATAACCATTCTTTCATTTTTCGTGTTTTAATATGCAATACTTTTCACTATAAACTTTGATCCTTATGTAAGGTGCCACTATATATCTATATGAACCTCACTTAAACACGATCTGAAGTACAAAGAGAAAATTAATAAGAAAATAAATTACAGTTTCGGATTTTACAATTGAAGATATATATAGATTTCCAATATTTATAGTATAAGGACCAAAGTGTAAATAAATGAATAAAAGGTTGAAAGGAGAAATTCAAAATGGGTTTACTTTTCTTAATTTGTTTCTTTACTACAGCAAATATTATTTTGGGTCAAACTTGTGGTGCTCAAGCCTACATATTATATATCACTAATTTGATGTCACAATTTGGTTTTGACTTTATCAATATTCAGGATCTATTTGTAGCTGGAGTTGATACTACATCAGGCACGGTGGAATGGGCCATAACAGAACTACTACGTAATCCTATGACATTATCAAGAGTTAGAAATGAAATTCGAAATGTTATTAAAGAAAACAGACAAATTAATGAATCAGATATCCCGCAACTCCCATATTTGCAAGCAGTTGTGAAGGAAACATTTAGACTTCATCCTGCTGCTCCTTTCTTGGTACCTCACAAGGCGACAACAGATGTAGAAATACACGGGTATATAGTACCTAAAGACACACAAATTCTTGTTAATGTGTGGGCAAGTGGTAGAGATGCCAACATTTGGAAGAATGCAGATTCATTCAAACCGGAACGATTCTTGAATGATTATGAACATATTGATTTCAAAGGCAAAAATTTTGAGCTCATCCCGTTTGGGGCGGGAAGAAGAATTTGCCCAGGATTGCCATTGGCATACAGAATGGTGCATCTTATGCTGGCCACCTTGGTAGGAAATTTTGAATGGAAACTTGAAGGGATAAAACCAGAAGAATTGGATATGGATGAAAGGTTTGGAATTACTCTACAAAAATCCATACCTCTCAGGGCTTTTCCTACCAAACTTGAACCTTAATCTAGCTATATGGTTTGTATGAAACATTACTTTTTAATTACTCTCCAACTTTGTCTTAATTTATGGTACCTACTATTTATAAACATCGAATATAAATTTACCTGCAAAATTGCCATTACAATGAGGAACTAAGTATGATATCTTCGATAATTGTCTTGTATGTGCTTGTACAACTACTAAATAAATGTGAAGTTGTTTTCATCAAAATTCAGATTTACATTTGTTTTATAATAATCATTAATTAAGGAAAAAGAGTATTATATAATAGACATTAATATAGACATTAATACAGAGAAGATGTTGAAACTTCGAAAAAATGCTGTCTGTATCTAACTTCAACATATGAAATTAAAATATCAACAATGACTTCATTATCGATTGACGAGCCAAAATTTGGAGAGATGACCATTTTAACGTAAGAAATAAATTAAGGATGTGTGACACCCATTTTCAAAACAATATAATGTATAATATCTATTATCTATATAAAAATATGAATATTTCTTATAAAATATGAATAATCTAATATATCCTTATTAAAGATTTTGTTTAAGGTTATAATAGTAATTTGTGATTTTTATATGTAAATAATTTTGCATTAGAATTCTAAACTAAAATCATATAGAATTCTATTATAAGTAGAACTCTAATATTATATAAGAACTTTAATTTATTAGATTTTTTAAATTTAATTTAATTTAATATAGATTGTATATTCTTATAAAAAATATTATTTAAGTCAATTAATACTAATATAATATTTTTAATTTAAAAAATTTATTTTCCACATGCAACGTATGTGCTAATACTCGTATATAGAAAAAGCACAGCGTTTCAACAGAGCATCCAGCAACTCTGTCGAACTTTTGGTTTTAAAGGAGTAAAACAGATCTGTCAAGGGGTTAAAGTTGAAGTTCAGAAACCTTTTAGGAGTAAACTGGAAAATTCCAATGCCCTGGCTGAGTCTAGTGCAAAGTCTGAAGATTCCAGGGCTAAGTTTTTATTATTAGAAAATTTCTTGTTTGCAGAACAGCCCTTAAACTTATCAGATTTACACACAACACATTCACACCCTGCACTGCTGCACACACAGAGCCGCTGAAAACGGCGGCGCAACCTAAACAGCACACGCCGGACAACCACCAATGAAGCCCCCGGGTTCACGACTCTACCGTGAAACCTTCGACGGACTGGCAGGAAGGCGGCATATGGAAGAGAGGGTAGGGAGAAGGAGAGAAAAGTCGCGCCTTTCTATGACCGATTTCCGGCTAAGGTGGCGGCAGTTGATTGTTCCGAGCCCGTTCCGGTGATGGGCTCGGCGAGTTCTAAGAGATGATGCGAACATCCGCCGGAAAAAAATGGTGAATGTTGGTGCCGGAGAAAAATAGTTTGTAAATTATATGTCTGTTACAACTTACAACATTATGGATGATTTTTTGATTTTTTTCTTTTTATACTTTTGATGATTTAGAATTCTTGAGATTGAATAATTGTATTTTTTTAATTTATTCAACAGACATATTTTTAATCTTTATGCTAACAATAATTGAAAACTATTTTTTTAAAGGATCATATTAACATTTGTAGAGCAGAGCACAGATGATATTATTACCATATATTTAAATTATGTTTAATGTATTAATAAGTTTTAGTTTTTAAATAAAAAATAAATGCATTTCTGCTTCTCAGAGGTGGTAAATGCAATTAAGGTTTTTTTTTCTTTCTATCAAATTTATTTTGTGGGGTAATTATAGTTATTAGTCATGCCACCCTATTTATCGTGTACACATATGTGTCCAATATTAAAATGTTAGATATCTATTATACATATTAATTTCACTTTTCATATAATTAGGTGATGAGATCATTAATATTATAACAAACATTTGGAAATGTATGGACTAATAACATTCTTTACAAATTTTTGTTCAGATATTGACTAATAACAAATCATTTGATAGATCTCTGGCATTGACTTATAACACTAGCTATAACAAACAGTTGGAAATATATGGCCTAATAACATTCTTTTCAACTTTTTTGTTAAGATATTGACTAATAACATACAATTTGATAGATCACAAATCAATTTTTGTTATTGACTAATAACACTATAACAAACATTTGGAAATATATGGACTAATAACATTCTCTTCAAATTTGTGTAATTATTAGTGATACATCAACATATTTGTTATTAGTCAACTCAAAATCTTATTTCTAAGTGAAAAGGTACAATATATATTATTTTAAATGAATACAATAAAATTCTATGTATATACTCCCTCCGTCCCGCTTATCTTTGCCCACTTTCCGTTTTTTGACGTCCCAACTAACTTTGCCAGCCCAAAAATGGCAACGAAAAAATTACGACCTTACCCCTCAATTTCTTTCATTTTACTTACTTTACACTCAAAAAGCACACATTAATTACAAAACTGCCACTCAAAAACATTAAAATAACACATCACATCAAAGTAAACAGTTTTTTCTTAGAATTCGTGCCGGTCAAAGGTGGCAAAGATAACCGGGACGGAGGTAGTAATCATTAAGGAATGATGAAAAAAAAATATTTATACATCATTAAATACGAAATTAAGTTTACAATACATATACTTTTCAGGACATGTGATTATGAAAACAATATTTCAAGAAAATTAACCTTAGCATATTGAAGAAAAAATTTGTAGTTTGCCTTATTAATATGTAAAAAAAAATAGTAATAAAAAATTTAATGTCAGTTTATGTTAATACATATTCCAAAAAATTAGCTTATTTTTGTTTGCCAAACAAAATGAACCTCAACGGAAAATCTCCTCTCTTTGATAAGCGACATATATGATACATCTTTCCACATGGGTTTCATCTATAAATATTTCACTTCATTTTTCATTTGTATATAATTAACCATCTACACTGAAAACCCATAGCTCAAAATAATAATACAAAAACACCTTACGTGCAACTTTCTCATATAAAATTTCACGCGAGACGGACCTCCTCGATCGAAAAGTTAACCAAGAAAACGGAAATCAATCTTCATGAATTTTCTACTCTTTCTGATTTACATGCTATGTATATGTACTAGTATTGCTTTATTATCAAATTCCAGGGCCCGAAAAGCCTCCAAACTTCCTCCAGGCCCGTATCCACTCCCAATCATCGGAAACCTCCTCCAACTGGTTTCCAAACCTCATCCATCACTCGCAAATCTATCCAAGAAATACGGGCCATTGATGTCGCTAAAGCTAGGTGTTGGTTCGCTCAGCTCACTCAACACCACAACACTAATAGACAACGGTTTTGATAGAAAACCCTAAAACACTATGCTTTGATCGACAATTGGAAACTAGAAAACGATCAACACACAAGGAATTTATAGTGGTTCGGCTAGCCATGCACATCGGCCTACATCCACTGTCGAAGAATAAAACGCAATTCACTATGAATCGAATGTCAAATTTGGCTTACAAGTGAAAACCCCCAAATTCTAGGGTTCTTCGCACTCTATCAACCCTAATTCTCACAGCTCTCAAATTACAATGAATTTTCGTAATTAACTACAACTGGAAACACATATATATATGGGTAGAAAAACCCCTCAACCAATTGAGATAAACATCTACTCGAATGCAACAAATTTCCGTTTGAAAAACTGAATCTGCGCCGCTGCCCTAAACCTAACGGCCATGAACCGGCAGTTATGAAATCTTTCCCAGAGCCTGGTTCACCTCAATTTCGACTGGTTCTTCACGATCCGTTTCCGGTTCTGAGCTCCTTGAATTATTTCGAGTTGTTATGCTTCAATTCTCCACCTCAACACGTGAAATCATTCGACCTTTCGAACCTGTTCTTCGATTAACTTTCATGCGCTTTTGGCCCAGCTTCTCACCTGAATCAAATCCCTGCAAAACACAAACTTTGGTCCTGGAAGAACCTTAGTTAGCATATCTGCTGGATTATCAGCAGTTCCTATTTTAATTGCCTCAATAATCCCTTTTTCGATTAAGTCTCTAACAAAATGCATTTTAACATCTACATGTTTACACCTATCATGAAACATTTGATGCTTAGCTAAGTGTAATGCACTTTGATTATCACAATGAATTGATACCCTCTTTTGCTTAACAAATAGCTCATGGAGTATTCCCTTTACCATATAGCCTCCTTCACAGCTTCTGCCATGGCCACGAATTCTGCTTCGGTGGTAGAAAGAGCCACTGTAGGCTGCTGCATGGCCTTCCAACTCACTGCCGTTCCAAATAGCTTAAAGACATAACCAGTGGTTGATTTTCTTGTATCGGGATTCCCTGCAAAGTCTGCATCAACAAAGCCTTCAAGCGGGTTAGAGGTGTTAACTTGCTGTTTGAAAACTAAGCCTAAGTCAGCTGTTCATTGGAGATATCTTAGCATCCATTTTACTGCTTCCCAGTGCAACCTTCCTGGATCAGCCATAAATCTACTGACCTTGCTCATAGCATATGATATATCTGGTCTACTGCAAACCATTGAATACATCATACTCCCCACAAGCATTAGAGTAGGGAACACCTAGCATGCATTTCCTTTCTGCATCATCCTTTGGTTTCTCTTCAGATGTGAGCTTGAATTGAGTTCCCAAAGGTGTAATTACTGCCTTTGATTCATGCATGAGAAATCTATTAAGAACCTTCTTAATGTAATCCGTTTGATATAAGAAAATCCACCCTTTAAATCTGTCCTGTTTTATATCCATTCCTAGCATTCTCCTTGCATCACCAAGATCCTTCATCTCAAATTGAGAGCTTAACTTCTCCTTTAGTGCCTTGATCCTTTCCATGCTTTTGCTAGCTATTAGCATATCATCAACATATAGGAGAAGATGAGTATTAACCATCTTGTTCTCCTTTTGCAAGTAAACACAACTGTCATAGCTGCACCTTTCTAATCCAATACTAATCATAAAGCTGTCAAATTTCTTATACCATTGTCTTGGGCTTTGCTTCAGTACATAAAGTGATCTTCTTAGCAAGCATACTTTATTTTCATCTCCTGGTTTAGTGAAGCCTTCAGGCTGGTTCATGTACAAAACTTCATTCAGATTTCCATGGAGAAAGGCTGTCTTCACATCCAGTTGCTGCAGCTCCATGTCCTCTTGAACCACCAAAGCTAATATAATTCTAATGGATACATGTTTTACAACTGGAGAGAATATCTCATTATAATCTATTCCTTCCTTTTGAGTGTAGCCTTTAGCAACTAACCCAACCTTATACTTTATTTGCTCCTTTGTTGCTACCTCAATCTTCCTTTTGAATATCCATTTACACCCAATCAGCTTCTTACCTTCAGGTTTGTCCACTAATTCCCAGGTATTGTTCTTTTCCAGAGATAATATCTATTCTTGCATTGCTTGAGCCCACTTATCATAATCCTTTGACTTCATGACAGCTTTATAAGTAGCAGGTTCTTCATACTCAATGTCTTGGGCAATACATAGAGCATAATCCACAATATCAACTTGCCCGTATCTGATAGGAGGGTTGATTCTCCTTCTTTGTCTATCTCTAGTAAGATTGTAGTTTGATAGGTCTGGAGCTTCTTCCTCCTGATCAGATGGATGGTCATGATCACTCTCATCTTCAGATTCCCTTGCATTTGAATCTGAGCCTTCTTCCTCAGTCCTATTCCTGTTATCAGCTTGAAGCTCCACCTGAACCTCAGTATGCAGATGATCTGAATCTCCTTCAGGATGGTTGCTTGATCCTGATGCTTGAGTGCTTTGCTTGTATCCCATGATCTCTTCCTTAAACACTACATCTCTACTGATAAAACACTTAGGAGTTCCAGATTCTAGGCTCCATAGCTTGTATCCTTTTACTCCACTTGGGTATCCTATGAAGATACACTTGATAGCTCTTGCTTCTAGTTTGTCATTTCTAGTGTGTGCAAAAACTAAGCATCCAAAAACTTTTAGAATAGAGTAATTAGGAGTTTTAGAGTACCATACCTCGTTTGGAGATTTAAATTGAATGGTGGATGAGGGACTTCTATTCACCAAGAAGGCTACTGTTGCCACTGCCTCCCCCCAAAATGATTTTGGTAAGCCAGCATCCAGCAATAGACATCTCACTCGTTCAAGCAAAGTCCTATTCATGCGTTCAGCTACACCATTTTGTTGAGGTGTTCCAGTTCCTATGAGTCTTTGCTTTGATAGTTCCAGAAGCCCTTTCTCTCCTATATATCCAAGCCTCTTATGCCATAAGTTTGCTTGATCTACTTGACTCACAGGAGCAGCACCTCCTTCTATGGTTAAACCTTGCAGGATGAAGAGCCCGTTTGATTTGATTCCTTTCATCACTAGCTCTCCAGCTTTTGTGACTTGAATCTCACCATTTTGAGTTCTAAATTCACACCCTGCAGCATTCAATAGGCCAAGAGAGATTAGATTTCTTTTTAGTTTAGGAATATACCTGACCTTTGTCAATTTTCTAATCCTGCCATCATGTAGTTTAAGATTGATGGTGCCAATTCCTTTTACTCTACATGAGTGATCATCTCCCAATAGTACCAGACCTCCTTCTTTCATCTCTAGATCATTAAACCAGGATCTTATAGGGCACATGTGAAACGAGCATCCAGAATCTAACACCCATTCATCCTTGATTTCAGAAGTTAGAACGCATAGCATATCGGCACTGTCGTATTGTTCTTGCGCTACTGCAGCCTGTTGCGAATTGTTATTTGCCATGTTCTTCTTCTTCCTTTCTGGGCAATCTCTCTTAAACTGTCCAGGTTTGTGGCAAGCAAAGCACTTCCTCGCTTCTGGAGCATCAGATCCTTGCCTAGAGTTTGAGTGTTCAAATTTTGCTTGGTTGCTGTTTCGATTCCCTTTCTTGTACTTCTTGGACTTTATATTTAAGCCTTCACCAAGATTTTGATTCTTCCTTTCAGTTTCACTGCCCAGAACCCTTGATCTTATTGCCATTTGTACCTCCTCAAGGGTAAGAGGTATTACTCTACCATAGACTAGAGCATCCTTGAAAGATTGAAACGATTTAGGAAGCGCATTGAGAAGAAGTAGTGTCTTATCTTCATCCTTTTGCTTCTCTTCAATATTTTCAAGATCATCAACTATCTTGTTGAATTCATCCAACTTCTCCAAGATTTTCTTCTCATCCAGTATCTTGAACGATATCAATCTTTGCTTCAAGAAGAGCCGATTTGCAAGCGACTTGGTCTGATATAGAGCTTCTAATTTCCTCCATATCTCAAGTGATGTCTTCTCTTGGTAAACTTCACGTAATGTCTTCTCTCTCAGACAAAGAATGATCGAACTTCTTGCTTTTCTACAAATCTTGGATCGTTCTTCAGCTGTCAATGACGAAGATTCTTCAAGATCATCACTAATGGCATCCTCCCATCCTTGTTGTATTAACACAGCCTCCATTTTTGTCTTCCACAGCATGAAGTCGCCACTTCCGGTGAACTTCTCCATGTCCAACTTCATGCCGGACATTCTATCAGTCGTTGATCGGCCGGAGATTCCCACAGACGGCGCCACTTGTTGGTTCGCTCAGCTCACTTAACACCACAACACTAATAGACAACGGTTTTGACAGAAAACCCTAAAACACTATGCTTTGATCGACAATTGGAAACTAGAAAACGATCAACACACAAGGAATTTATAGTGGTTCGGCTCGCCACATCGGCCTACATCCACTGTCAAAGAATCAAACGCAATTCACTATGAATCGAATGTTAAATTTGGCTTACAAGTGAAAACCCCCAAATTCTAGGGTTCTTCGCACTCTATCAACCCTAATTCTCACAGCTCTCAAATTACAATGAATTTTCGTAATTAACTACAACTGGAAACACACACACACACACACATATATATATATGGGTAGAAAAACCCCTCAACCAATTGAGATAAACATCTACTCGAATGCAACGAATTTCCGTTTGAAAAACTGAATCTGCGCCGCTGCCCTAAACCTAACGGCCATAAACCGGCAGTTATGAAATCTTTCCCAGAGCCCGGTTCACCTCAATTTCGACCGGTTCTTCACGATCCGTTTCCGGTTCTGAGCTCCTTGAATTATTTCCAAGTTGTTATGCTTCACTAGGAAGCTTGACAACAGTAGTTGTCTCCTCGGCCGAAACTGCCAAAATCGTGTTTCAAAAGCACGACCTGGCCTTCTCTAATAGATTCATTCAAAGCTCGATCCATCATGTCAAACACGACCAATTCTCCGTAACATGGCTGCCTGTCGAGAATCAATGGCGAAAGTTGAGGAAAATATGCAAGGAGCAAATGTTTTCAGTTTCCAGGCTCAATGCTAGCCAGGGCTTGAGGAGAGAGAAGCTGCAGAAGCTGTGTGACTATGTGAGAGAATGCAGTGAAACGGGCCGGGCCGTGAACATAGGAGAGGCTACGTTTACGATGTCGTTGAATCTGATGTCGGCCACGCTTTTCTCTATGGAATTTGGGCAGTTCAATTCGAATTCGTCGCAGGAGATGAAGGATGTGGTGTGGGGAGTGATGAAATGCATTGGAAGCCCGAATTTGGCAGATTATTTTCCTGTTTTGAGATCCATTGATCCTCAGGGAATTTCGAAGCAAATGGAGATTCATTTCAAGAAGCTGTTTGCAATATTTGATGAGATAATAGATGAGAAATTGAAATCAAGAAGTGAAAATGATTTGTTGGAGGCTCTCATTGATATCAACCAAAGAGATGAATCTGAATTCAGCAGAGATGACATCAAGCATTTACTTCTGGTAAGTTTTAGGCCTCGTTATTATCTTCTAAGTTCTTTGATTATAAAATTAGCATTTTTCGATTTGTATATATGTTTCACAAGGGTGGTTTGGGATCATATTTGTTAAAAATACAACATAAAAAATGCGTGGTGATTTAAAGACATGGGACAACAAATGCTACTGGAAGTGTCAGTACTAAACTTAATACTATCTTCATTCTCTCAAAGAAACTCTGATAAATTTTTATTTTTTTAATCTTTTGAAGGCAAAATAACTATTTTACTTAAGATAATTTAAACATTTAATCCTGTCAAAAAGGTAAAAAAGACTTTTAAGTATAATCACAAGTAGAGAAGGTAATCACTTTCTAATAAAAATCGGTACATCCATACATGGATGCATTTCTTTTAGATATTTCAATTTTGGTACAACAAAAGGTACGAAATTCGATGTAATAATTTATTTAATTTGTTTAGATTTTGATTCTTGACTATCAATGTTCAGGATTTGTTTGCAGCAGGAACCGATACGACTTCAAGTACAGTGGAATGGACAATGGTAGAACTATTACGTAATCCTGAAAAACTATCAAGAGTTAGAAACGAAATTCGAGATGTTATTGGAAAAAATAGACAAGTTGAAGAATCGGATATTCCGCAACTCTCATATCTCCATGTAGTTGTAAAAGAAACATTCAGACTTCATCCTGTTGTTCCTTTCTTGGTACCCCACAAGATGAAAACAGATGTAGAAATAAATTGGTATATAGTACCAAAAGACGCGCAAATTCTTGTTAACGTGTGGGCGAGTGGTAGAGATCCCAACATCTGGACAAATGCAGATGAATTCGAACCAGAACGATTCTTGAATGATAATATTGTACACATAGATTTTAGAGGCAAATATTTTGAGCTCATCCCATTTGGAGCAGGAAGGAGAATTTGCCCGGGATTGCCATTGGCATACAAAATGGTACATCTTATGCTGACCACTTTGGTAGGAAATTTTGAATGGAAACTTGAAGGGATAAAACCAGAAGAAATGGACATGGACGAGAAGTTTGGACTTAGTCTACAAAAAGCCATACCTCTCAAGGCTATTCCTACCAATCTAATTATTAATTGAGCTTATATCGTATTCAATGTTAAATTAGATGTTTGGTATTGCATAAATTATAATGTTTTTTTTCCTATATTATTATATTTCAGTTTTTTTAAATATAAAAATATTTTTTTAAATCTGGTGTTAAACGGGCTTATATATACTAATAACATACGCACACTAAAGGAGTGAACGCAAGATCAAATATAGAGAATTTAATATTGTAATTAGATTTAAGTTGACCATTACTATAAGTAACCTTGATGGGTACTCTTACCTTAAACTTCATTTTGATAAATTATTTTAATAGATTTTTTTTTTTGGTATCAATCAAATAAATCTGATCTAAGATTAAACAGTTAATACTTAGTGGTTCAATCGTCTCATGTTGAGGAGACTAATATGAGTTGAAATTATTTTTTATTTCATAATGTTTTTCGAATTTCGATAATTTTTAATCTCAATAGGAATTTGATCTCACCTGTCAAATTTTTATGGGGATTTTGATTTTAGCATTTCACCAATAAAAGTTTCACACATAACATATTTGGCCAGTGAAATTCATCAAAAATTGATTGAAATCAGATAAATTATTAAATTGTTGGAAAATTGAAAATTGTGATCATAAGAAATTAAAATCGAAAGACATGATTATCATGAGATCAAAAATGATTTTAACCCGAATTGTATTGTTAAAGATATACTTCATTTTCAATTTGTTTGACATTTGATATTTTTAATTACAAAGATCAGAATAAGAAACTCATCAATTTGCCTACCGAAGACGCTGAAATTTATACTATTTTAAAGAGATTAATATTGTAATTTTCGTAAGTTCAGTTCGAAGACATGATAAGCCAGTAATGAATATATTAGTTAGAAAATATAAAATTAATTATTTGATACATCATTTATATTAAATTAATGAAAACAAAGTCAACTGTATGTGATTATCTTTATAGATTATAGATTTAGTGAAAGTGTGCAAGATATGTACACTGTATTTAAGTTTATATAAACGGTAGAGGCATTTTCTCCATCTTTAATATTACAAAAACTTCAGTGAGACGGTCCTACAGTGAAATAATATTTTTATCCATATGTTGAATCTATTTTCATAAATTTTTATGTGAACTTTTAAGTTATAAGTTTACTCGTTTCACATAATAAGATTTAAGAGATTGTCTCATATAAGATCCATCCCTGATGTATAGGTTTGAACTATGAATATTCAAATTAACAAGATTCGTGAGACGTCTCACATAAGATCTACCTGAATATAGGTTTCAACTTAAAATATTCAAATAATTTATTTTGGACGTTTTGCACTTAAAAAGGAAAAGTATTAGCAAATCAGCAATCAAGTCCCCTGGGCAGAAAGAAAATACTTCAATCTCCATGGATTTTTTCACACTTGCAATAGTCGTCATTTCCATGGTCATGTGCATATTTATGGTCATTCCAAGATCGAATTCCAGGGCCCGAAAATCATCCAAACTCCCTCCAGGCCCGTATCAATACCCGATCATCGGCAACATCCTCGAACTCGGTTCCAAACCACACCAATCACTCGCCAAACTGTCGCGAAAGTATGGGCCCATGATCTCGCTTAAGCTCGGAAGCGTCACGACAATCGTTGTCTCAAACCCTGAAACTGCCAAAATCATTTTGCAAACAAACGACGTCGTCTTCTCTAGCAGGAATATTCCGACAGCAGTCGAAGCCCTGAACCACGATCAGTTCTCCGTGGCATGGCTCCCTGTCGAGTCTGATAATTGGCGGAAGCTGAGGAAGCTATGCAAAGAGCAGATGTTTTCAGTTTCCAGGCTGGATGCTAGCCTGGGTTTGAGGAGAGAGAAGCTGCAGAAGTTGTGTGACTATGTGAGAGAATGCAGCGAAACGGGCCGGGCCCTGGACATTGGAGAGGCGGCATTCACGACGTCGTTGAATCTAATATCGGCTTCACTTTTCTCGATGGAATTCGCGCAGTTCGATTCGGATTCGTCGCAGGAGATGAAGGATGTGGTGTGGGGAGTGATGAAGTGTGCTGGAAGCCCGAATTTCGCAGATTTTTTTCCTGTTTTGAAATCGTTTGATCCTCAGGGGATTTTTAAGCAGACAACGATTTATTTCGAGAAAGTGTTTGCGATATTTGATTCAATTATAGATCAGAAATTGAAATCCAGGGCTGAGAATAGTGATTTGGTTGATGCACTGATTGACATTAACCAAAGGGATGAAGCTGAGTTGAGCATAAATGATATCAAGCATTTGCTTTTAGTAAGATCAGTTTTGCAATTTTCTATCTGATCTCTCTATGCACAATACTTTTCTTAATTAATTTGATCTTGATTTCTTTGTTGTGAAGGATTTATTTATAGCTGGCACTGAAACGACTTCAAACACGGTGGAATGGGCAATGGCAGAACTATTGCGAAGCCCAGAAAAATGTCGAGGCTTAGCAGTGAAATCAGAGGTGTAATTGAAGAGAAGGGTGAAATTCAAGAATTAGATATCTCCCAACTCCCATACTTGCAAGCAGTGGTGAAAGAAACATTTAGGCTTCATCCTACTCTACCTTTGTTAGTACCACACAGAGCTCAATCTGATGTTGAAATAAATGGCTACATAGTGCCTAAGAATGCACAAATTATTGTCAACGTGTGGGCTAGTGGTAGAGATCCCAATGTCTGGACTAACGTAGATTCATTCGAGCCAGAGCGATTCTTGAATGGTAATGATCACATAGATTTCAGAGGTAAGGATTTCGAGCTCATTCCATTCGGGGCAGGGAGAAGAATTTGTCCTGGATTGCCATTGGCATATAGAATGGTGCATCTCATGCTGGCAACATTGATAGGAAATTTTAGGTGGAAAATTGAAGGAAAAAAACCCGAAGAATTGGACATGGATGACGAGTTTGGACTTTCTCTACGAAAGGTCATACCTCTTAAGGCTATTCCAACCAAATTGTGAGTTGTTATAAGCTAGCAATGTGAAAACAAGGTTGACTGTATGTCTGTAATAAAGTCGACTCATGCTTAAATGAGTCTTAATTGAGTATTGTTGTACAAATTTCTTTAGTATGATTTCTCATTGATCTAGCTACTTTAAACATATAAATCACTTTTAGGTAAAGCATTTTATGCTGCAACATGCTTTCAACAAGTTAGCTATGTCACATTGAAATCAACTAACAAATCTTAATTTGTTATTCTTGAAGAAGTTAATTCAATATAATCGATCTATGACGTTTTAAGATCAAGTAAAAGATTCTAATTATCAAATAATTAAAAGATACAACACCAATAATGCAGCCACCTATGAAGGCATAGTTTAATGTCAATTCCAAGAGATCTAGTGATATACAGAATCAATAAATTAAGATGGGTGAAATATAAAAAGTTCAGTCTCTAACTGATGACTTGAGATTTGATAATTTAATTTCTAAAATAGAAGAAGAAAACCAATCGTGACAAGCAACTAAAAATGTTGAAAGCGGAACATATATTATTGTGTTTGTGTGTATAATGGAATACCTTATTATTTGATCAATTCTAAAAAGTCATTAATTAGTTTATTACTAAATGAGTGATTAAGATAAAGTTACTAAGAAATAAACCACGACAAGTATTTTTTACATATGCGAAAACTCTATATATTTGTTTTATAGAGGAAATGTGACAAACTATACAAAAAAAAATATAAGCAATTGATTTTTCTACCATTCAATTTAACAAAAGTACTTTTCTACCACAAAAGATAATAAAGTGACATTTTCTACACTATTTTGACTCGGTCATGGACAAATGATTGAGTAATGATCAAGTGATGATATATTTTATTTATTTATACTATTATTTAACAATTGATTTATCCAACAAATCATATAAATTGCTAAATGTAATTAAATTGATAAATGAGGCTCAATTAATAGAAAAAAATGAGGATCGTTTAATTGAATGATTTTAGGTATATTAAATTCATTGTTTAGTAATTTAAACAATTATTTTAAATACATAGTGGTTCCCTGGTCCAATTTGAATTCAATTAAATTAATTATGGCATATAGTGGTTCGATTACACTTTTAATTTGTGAATGGCATATAGTGGCTCGATTAATTTGTGTTTTTTTAATGTAATAGTGGTTCGATTAAACAATTAAAAGTGGTTCGATTAATCAAAATGAAAGTGGTTCAATTTGAATTAAACCAAATTGAATTAAATGAAAAGTGGAGTGGTGGAGTGGTTCGATTAAACAATTAAAAGTGGTTCGATTAATCAAAATGAAATGTTTCAATTTGAATTAAACCAAATTTAATTGAATTCAATAGTGGTTCGATTACAAATTAATCAATAGTGGTTCGATTACTAATTTAAACAATTTGAATTCAATTGTTTAGTAATCAATAGTAATTCAAATTAAACAATGGATTTGTAATAGTGTAATCGAACCACTATTGATTCATAAACAATTGAATTCATAAATAATTGATTCAATAATAATTCAAGTGTAATCGAACCACTATTATGAATCAATTATGAATTCATAAATAATTGATTCATACTAAACAATTGAATTCACTTGAAAATGGAGTGGTTCGATTGAATTTATAATTGATTCATAATAGTGGTTTGATTACACTTGAATTATTATTGAATCAATTGTTTATGAATTCAATTGTTTATGAATCAATAGTGGTTCAATTAATAGTGAAAAAAAAAAACTCATTTTTTCACTATTAATCGAACCACTATGTCAAATTCATAGTGGTTCGATTAATAGTGCAAAAAACCAATTTTTGTTCAATTAATCGAACCACTATGTCAAATACATAGTGATTCAATTAATTGTGTAAAAAACCAAAAATTTTCAAGTGTAATCGAACCACTATTATGAATCAATTAACAGTGAGAATTTTGATTTTTTACACAATTAATTGAACCACTATAATTCAAGTGTTATCGAACCACTATTGAATTCATAAATAATTAGTTCATACTAAACAATTGAATTCACTTGAAAATGGAGTGGTTCGATTGAATTCATAATTGATTCATAATAGTGGTTCGATTACACTTGAATTATTATTGAATCAATTGTTTATGAATCAATAGTGGTTCGATTAGTAGTGTAAATTTTTTGCACTATAATCGAACCACTATGCCAAATTCATGGTAGTTCGATTAATAGTGTAAAAAACTAATTTTTATTCAATTAATCGAACCACTATGTCAAATTCATAGTGGTTCGATTAAGTGTGTAAAAAACCAATTTTTTGTTCAATTAATCGAACCACTATGTCAAATACATAGTGGTTCAATTAATTGTGTAAAAAATAAAAAATTTCAAGTGTAATCGAACCACTATTATGAATTAATTTATAGTGAAAATTTTGGTTTTTTACACAATTAATTGAACCACTATAATTCAAGTGTAAAATAACCACTATTGAATTCATAAATAATTGATTCATACTAAACAATTGAATTCACTTGAAAATTGAGTGGTTCGATTGAATTCATAATTGATTCATAATAGTGGTTCGATTACACTTGAATTATTATTGAATCAATTGTTTATGAATCAATAGTGGCTCGATTAACTAATACTACAATGGCTCGATTAACTATAAATTATAGTGGTTTACTTATAAATTAATAATTTTAATGGTTCGATTAACTATTAATCGATTAACTATAACTATTATATAGTATTAATCGATTAACTATAAATTATATAGTGTTAAATTATATAGTGGATATAGTATTAATCGATTAGTATTAAATTATATAGTATTAAATTATATAGTGGATATAGTATATAGTGGATATAGTGTTAAATTATATAGTGGATATAGTATTAAGAGGAAATGTGCCAAACTAAATGATTTTTTTTAAGGAATTGACTTTTCTAACATTGAATATAAAAAAAGTATTTTTTTACCACAAAATATAAGAAAATTACATTTTCTACACTATTTTGACTAGGTTATAGAGAAATGATTGAGTAATGATGGCTTGATGATATATTCTATTTTATTTATACTATTATTTAACAATTGTTTTATCCAACAAATCATATAAATTGATAAAAGTATTAAATTGATAATCGAGACTCGATTAATATAAAAAAAATGAGGATCTTTTAATTGAATGATTTTAGGTAAATTAAATTGAAACTATTTGAAATTAATCTATCCATTGTAAATAATTAAACAAATTTGTGATTAAAAAATTTAAACAAATTTCCAATTTTCTAGGATTTACTCGTGGTTCGATTAATAGTTTAAAAAACCTATTTTTGTTCAATTAATCGAACCACTATGTCAAATACATAGTGGTTCGATTAATTGTGTAAAAAATCAATTTTTTCACTATTAATCGAACCACTATGTCAAATTCATAGTGATTCGATTAATAGTGTAAAAAACCAATTTTTGTTTAAATATTGATTTAACTCCACTCCACTCCTTTGATTAAATATTGATTTAACTCCTTTGATTAAATATTAAATTAAATTAAGTCAAATTGTATTAAACGAACGACTCCACTCCACTCCAAATCAATTTTAATCAAATTGTATCAAAGGAGTGATTCGGTCAAAGTGAATCAAATTAAATTGAAGTAATTGAATTCAAATTGTTTAATCGAGCCATTGTTTCAATTCAATTGTTCAATTTAATTGAAGTAATTGAATTCAAATTGTTTAATTGGGCCATTGTTTCAATTCAATTGTTCAATTAAATTGAAGTAATTGAATTCAAGTAATGCTTAATTCATTTGAGTGGTTCGAGTAATGCTTAATTCCACTAACCAATTAATAACTTTGAGTTAATGGTTTGATTAAGCCATTATTTGACATATGTATATTAGTGGTTCGAGTAATTGAACAAAAAATGATTTTTTACACTATTAATCGAACAACTATGAATTTGACAGAGTGATTCGATTAATAGTGAAATTTTGGTTTTTTACACTATTAATCGAACCACTATGTATTTGACATAGTGGTTCGATTAATTTTGAAAAAATTGGGTTTTTACACTATCAATCGAACCACTATGTATTTGACATAGTGGTTCGATTAATTTTGAAAAAAATTGGGTTTTTACACTATCAATCGAATCATTTAAGTAATTCAATTTCAATTACTTAATCGAACCATTAAATAGTTGAATAGTTGATTAATCGAACCATTCAAATTCAAGTAATTAATAGAACCATTTGAGTAATTCAATTTCAATTTCGAATAATTATTAATCAAACCATTTGAGTGGTTCGAGTAATGCTTAATTCCACTAACCAATTAATAACTTTGAATTAATGGTTCGATTAAGCCACTATTTGACATATGTATTAGTGGTTCGATTAATGGTTTTTTACAATATTGGTTCTATTAATCAAGAATTGGATAAATCAATTTATATGATTTGTTGGATAAATTAATTGTTAAATAATAGTATAAATAAATATAATATATCATCACTCGATCATTAATCAATCATTTCTCCATGACCGAGTCAAAATAGTGTAGAAAAGGTAACTTTCTTATATTTTGTGGTAGAAAAATATTTTTATTAAATTGAATAATAGAAAAATCAATTATTTATAGTTTTCTGTGTAAGATGGATTGGGCTCTCCTATTTTATATAAAATAAATTTTGTATGATCTATGTAAAATAAATATTGATTGTATTGATTTGATTGATGCCTTTACTTGGTTCATATTGGTTCATATGAATTCTATTTAAACATAATCATCACGCATATCACATGCTCTTATTATCATCAAATAATTAATTTAGTGTGCTTTGACAAGACATCATGAAAGGATGGATTTGTGAACACCTCATCCATACCCATCAATTTAATTAAAAATAATTTAATAATATCAAATTATTTAACACACTCCACCACATAATCATTCTTAATATATTTCAGTTATATATTTTCATAAAATTAAATAACTAATCAATAGTATAGATATTTAATTTTTCTCATATTTATATATATTTGAAATAAGGCTTGATTCATATTTGAAATTACATTGGCATAAGGTGATGAAGGCCATGATTATTATGGTAATTGTACATGGTGGGGACCATTCTGGCCGCGTTCAAACAAGCATGTCTAAAATGTTCGGAAAAGGGACTCATCGAAGAAAGAGCTTGTTGGTTCAGATCGTGCCACGTGTCCGAAACCATGCCCATCACGTGCTCACGCGCTGCCTCAATTGAATCCACGCCCTCTTCTTTCATGTAGCATTCTATATATGACCCATCGAACCCTTCTTGCTTCTTCTCATCCTATATCATCAAAATTGAATTTCATCCAGATTAAAACAAACAATTAATGCCATACAAAACCAAATTAATTTCAAGATTCAATTGCATAATTACCTGAGTAGTAGGTTCCAAGTCATCAAGAAGCCTAAGCATTTTGGCAACAGAAAAGGTAATGCCACGACAAGGATCATTCAATAAGATCTGAGTTTGATGAGTCAAAGGATTTCCCATGAGAAAGAAAAGATGAGAAAGGACCATGGGTACCCCTGAGCTAATCACCCCATTCTTCAGATATTCATCACCCTTTGGCATCTCTCCTGATTTTAACCACTTTGCTTCTATCAAAAATGCATCCATTAATTTTCCCCACTGCCACATATATATCATTTTACAAAATCCTCGTCAGCAATTCCAAGTAGGCAAATATCGAGGTTTCGAACAATTATATTGCAATCGGACAAAATTTGAGTATCGATAGTGAAAATGCATGTAGAGTTCGGCGGAAATTAAATGGATGTAGATTGGGCGCCACATTTAATGGAATTAATTAAATGGATCTAAGTAGTTGTTATGGCTGTTTAATAGAGGTTTATTTATTAATTGATAGTATATAATTAAAATCATGAATTTGGATGATCACATGAGCGTGACAGGTGCCCTCACATAAGATCAGTTAACATTAAAAATTGAAATCTCAACTAAAAGAGTAGGTCTTATGTGAGACCGTCTCACGGATCTTCTTGTGTGAAACGGGTCAACCCATAACCCACTCTTAATAATTCATATTGAAATTTGTGAAAATGGATTCAACACATGGGTATTAAGGATCAATCTCACGGAAACTATTCGTGAAACCGTCTCACATGAGTTTTTGTGCAACTAAAATTGGATCGAGATTTTAAAAGGGAAATTAAAGTATCAAATAATGGGAAGTCGTTAACTTCGTGGTGTCAAGAAGATAGATTAACAGTAGTTAGAACATCAATTTTAACCATCAATATTTATATTTGTTTTTTTTTTTTGTCAAGTTATTAGATATTGTATTTTTTTCCCAAAAGAATGATTTTTATTTAACTAAACTCTTCTAACATTTGGGGTATAATATAGTGGTACGAGCTACATTAATATTGGTACGCCTGCATTTAAAAATGGTATATGATTGTGTAATATGGTGGTACAAACCACATTTTGTTATGGTACGGAGATATACTATGTTGGTGCAGGTTGGTACGGAGTGAAATATGATGGTAGAGACTGATATAAGGTCAATTTCATTAAGGATATAATGGTAAAAAAAAACATTTTTTTGGCAAAAAAAAAAAAAATTAAAACTCTTGATTAAAAAAAAAAAATTTATTGTTGGCTACTTATAATTTTATCCCCTAAAATTATGGGAGCAAGATTAATTTTTCTTTTTTCCTTTTAGAAAACGAAACATAGGAAGAAAAAAACAAAAAAATTCAAAGATATACCTCTTTCTTAAGGAAGACAATAGGATTCCATCCGTACTCTTTATATACCATGCGACTAATTTCGTATGTGGTATCATAAATTGCGATGACACATGTTTTCATGAAACTTGGAAGCTTTTCAGCCGCACAAATCTCCCATCTGCATATATAAGTTAGACTATTATTTATTTTATTAATTGCAAGTTTAGATTTTCATCTCAAATTATAAGATTGGAAATGGTGAAAAGTAATTAAATCTTGTTTTATACATATCATGTACCTGTTGAGAGCTTGTGTGAAGAGGATGAGTTGATCGATAGTAGCATGAAGATTATCAAAGATATCGTCGACAACGTAAACAAGAGAGATGGGCTTAGTTAGGAGAATCCTATGTTGAGACCAATTTGGGTCCCACATAATTGCCACAGACCACTTATGCCATTTCTCTGGTTGGTCCCTCCACAATTTCATCGCATTCCGCAGCCCAGCCCCTTCCCACCACCTTAATATATGCTTGCGAGCGATTAGATTATTGAGTTGTCTTGAATATAAATTATATATCCATACTTATTATGAGGTTGGTTGAAACAAAACTCAAATGAGATCATCCGTATTACATGTGTATCACATTTCAAAGCACGTTAAATTGATTTTTAAATTAAAAGCAGTTACGAATTATAATATTGTTTTAATATCAAAACGACGTAGTTTTAATGTGGTACACAAGTGAAACTTGACTTTTTGGTACATAGGATCCTATCTAAACAAAATCGGGCCATTGAAAAATATGCTTACAAAAAGTCATGTTTCACTTATGTAAAGCGTAATTTTGATTTTTAAAAAAGTTATAATTTGTAACCTCTTTTATCTTTAAAATTGATCAAACATGTATATGGATATTTGGTATATATGTGGATATTTGTTACGGGGAATCTGATTATAGCATTTTACGGCACCTAAAAGTGGTGCTTTTTTTTTTTTGGTCAAAATCAAAATTGACTTACTCAACAACTTGAAGGGTTTCACGTTTGTGTTGGGAATGGAGAATTGCAAACTCAAAGTGGGCAGCTTCTTGCAAGAGATTTTCCCATGATCCCTTTTCACCATTCATACTTTGAAGAAACTTCTCTGCCCTGAAACATGCTAGGGTTTTGTGCTGAGGATACAACAAACAATTCTTGACCATTTTACCCTCCACCGCATCACCCTCTTCATGCCCACCTACCTTAGATAGTACTGTATTTATTAGATAGTGAGAGCTGAATATTCCAGCTTCATGCAAAATGTCTTCTCCTTCCATGCTTAAATGCGACGCTTCGTACATCGCCATCACGCCTTTCGTCTCTCCAGCTACGTCTTTTTCCAACTTGAACTCATCATCTTCTCCCTTGAACCCCATGAAAAATTCATCTAAAAAGAAAATCATGTGTTTTGATTTCAATGTGATCATGCTTATGAAATACATGAGGCAATATTGTATGGACGATTACCAGCGCTGACGTGGAATCCCTGTTGCCTTAGCAAACGAAAACGAAGAGCAGCCTTGTGAAGATCCTTGTGATGATTGGAAATGGCAGATTTTGAGGCCAAATAGTGGTGAAGAAGAAGAGCTTTGATCTCGTCTTCGAAGAGGTGGTCAAGGCCGAGGCGTTGGATGGTGTCGATAATAAGTAAGCTTTCCAACGAGTCTTGTTCCACCTGAACCAACACGTCTCTTATTTGCTCTATTTTTTCAGAGTGTTTAGCCAATGCTTGGTCCTTCATGGCAAGAACAGTTAATTAAAACATATTTAAGTAGCTGAATTAACTCACTTGAGCTATTTAAAGATGATATTGATGTTCTTACCTCATGAATTGTGCCACTGGAAACATCATCGCACGAGTGGTAAGATTCCATTTTCACTTTAATATAGATGTTTTGATTTGGCTAACGATGAAGAGATTGTCTACTTATAGATCAATATTGGTAGATTGTCTATTTATAACTATTCCCACGTTTATTAATTGTTACTATTTAGTAAGCAAGTGTATGGTGAAGTGGGATAATCGAATATGTGGCTCAGAAATTCGTGGTACTACAAAAGATTTATCAACTCAAATTAATGCATGCAGCTCATTTATATATTAATACACATGTCTTAAATCACAAGTTTAAAAAGTTTCTTTTCCCTTTGTGAAGTTATAAATTAATATACTGTTGTTTTGGAATTCAGTTGTTCACTAATTTCTTACACCTACCCTACAAATATACCGCATAATTAAATTATAGAAGTGGTGAGCAAAGTCGATTCCAAAACTACTGTGTATATAGATACAATCAACTACTCAAATTCAATTCTTAATCAAATGTCAAATTATAATTAAGTTTTTGCTCGTGGAACATGATCACATGTTACTTTAACGTTAGGGGACCTCACATATAATGTTTTAACTTTTAATGCAGACAAAATGAAAAGTCATGTGGTACTGATGAGCTATGCATCAGAGTAACCAGAGTACTTAAGTTGTGGTTTTGAATTTTTGTTAATTAAAATTTAGAGAAGAATATAATTAAATTAAAAAAGATTAATAGTTAAGGTAATCTAATTAAAAACAATTATTTAAAATCTTCAGAGTTATAATTAATTAACGAAATTGAATAGCTTCTACGAATTATATGTACTTTAAAATAAATTATGAAACTTATTTGAATATTTTAATTGATTTTTTTAATCATTTAATTGAAAATAAGGTTTGAGTGTTTTCTAAAGTTTAACAATAAAATCAAACTAAAATAATTATGTTGGGGGGCTGAATGATATATATATATATATATATAATAGACGTAATAGTATATTTTTTCCTAAATAAATTATTCCACGTGAGTCGCCGCCTTAATGAATTATTCCAGCGAGTCCAACTCGAGTCGAGTAATATTACTCGAGACGAGTTTAAATGTGAACACGATTACTCATATCGTGAACATGACTACTCATATCGTGAACACGATAACTATTCATATCGTGAACACGACTACTCATATCGTGAACACGCTGTAATCCATATCGTGAACGTATCGTAAATGCGCAGAACATACAATTATTTACACTAGAAAATTCAGGAGGTTCACTCAACCTTCAAATCATCAAATTCAAAGTCACTCCATAACATTCAACATTTTTCGACCTCCTTCACTCAACTCGGTTTCTATCTTGATCTGATAACCGCAACAAAATATATTTTCAGATTTACCAGCGAGATCCAAACTTTATTCTAAAATTTTCATTTGCCATTAGTGTTGAAGTGGTTAGAATTGCACATGGTAAGAGTTTTTTGAATGAGAGTGTATGATTGAAGTGGTTGCTGCAATGGAGTTTTGGTTTTTTTTTTTTTTATAGATTTATCAAATATATCATATTAGAAGTCTCAAATGTCTCGTAGCAGTTCAGAAGCTAAACTGGAAAGTATTGGTGTGGGGAAATGAAATTTGGTGTGGAGGTAAATGATATTTGGTGTGAGGGAAATAAATTTTCAACTTTTCAAAATGGGGGGAATTTTGTCTTTGAATTTCATTTTAAATTTTGTATTTTGTATTTAGTTAGTATATTTTCACTTGTATTTTGTATTTAATATATTTATATTTAATTTTTTATGTAGTTAAGTTGAGGGCAAATTGAACATATTACTACCTAAATTGGGTAAAAAAGTTACTCCCTCCGTCCCTGCTAACTTTACCTACTTTCCATATTTGTTTGTCTCATTTTATTTTGTCAACCCAAAAATGGCAAAGAAAAATTTACTCTCTTACCCCTCCATTTCTTTCATTTTACAACTTTTGCACTCAAATTTGAGTAGTTTGGAAATTGACCATATATATATATAACTATTTTAATTTAGAAACATTATCACTCGTTTTTTTAAGCAAGCTAAGCTATATTATATTACAATTAACTGCTAATTCCATGTTGTCCAGATGAATCTTAGCCGTTGGATTCATCTATCCTTATTGGAAGCCTCTCAGAAATGTCTTCATCATCATTGCTTTTGCCCCATAGAAGAACATACATCCCCACTATTACAACAACTGATCCTATTATGCTGTTCACATGTTAAAATTGGATTAATTAATCCATCAAAATATCAATACCATGTTCGACATTTAAATAATGTTAATAAAACTTCATTAGATATGAATCAAATATAGTGACATGTTTATGAAGTTATGACGACTCTAATAATCTCACAGAAAATAATCTAGGATCGATGTGTCAAGATTTAAAATTTGAGAAGTGATGAATTGTATATCCATCCAAATTAATTGAAATGGATTTTGAATATCTACTTCTCATGTCATAAGTTAATTTGGTTTATAACGAAAGAGTGAGAGTAGAGTATTAGCCATTAGGTCTTTGGTGGAGAATTTAAATTTTAATTGCAAATTCTGAACTATTAAGTTATGTCAAAGACCCCATTTTAAACATAAATTTTGTGTGAGACTGTCTCACGGATCATGTTCAACCCACAATCCACATTTCACAATTTACATATAAATTAGTGAAAATGGATTTGATTCATGAGTTACAAAGATCCGTCTCACGAAAACACTATGTGAGACCGTTTCACGCAAGTTTTTGTGTTTAAACAAAAACTCATGTGAGATGGTTTTGTGGATAATTTTCATAAGACGGATCTTATTATCCATAAATTGAACTCATCTTCATAAATTTTTATATAATTGTTAAATATAAATTATGGGTTGATTCATTAACTTAATAATATTCGTGATACATGAGAGATACTTCCCATTTTATACTATGATATATTCGCATCCATCCCTATTGATTTCCAAAGAAGGAATAAAATCAGTACTTAGCCAATATTACTTACAGACACGTAATTCATATTTTTCCCCTTATTTCATGCTACCCCTATGGGTAATACTCTCACCACACCAATATGACATGTGACAATTTTTTTTTTTTTTTTGTGTGTGATATAATATCTATCTATTTATTTATTAATCATAATTAATTGATAGTTCTATCTCCCAATATACAAGTATTATTCATTTTCAGTCTTATGTAATGTAATATTTATTTATTTATTTATTTATTATAATACCATTGATATAAATTCATAAGACATTTTATTATTTATAATATATTGATTATATTTATATGCAGAACTTTGACTAGATAAATTGCACCGGTTAATGTTAATGTTATAATACATTCATATGACATTTTATTATTTAGGCAAAAACTTATATACCCCTGGGGCACATAAGGGCACATATCTAGGTGTTATATACATGTTCTTCAGGTGGTATATATATTACTCTATAAGTGTTATATTTCTTGGTATTATAAATATATTCTACAGGTATCATATGTATATAAGAGTATACATGTGATATTTGAAGAGTATATACATAATACCTATAGAGTATATATTTAACTGATGATGAATTTGGGGGCACCATGCCCTTGAGGCACACAAGTGTCACTCTATTATTTATTATATATTAATTATATTTGTATGCATTATTTATGATTAATTTGTTCTAATTCTCATAACCCTCAAACATTAACCTAATTTGTCAAACAAAACTATGATTAATAAATAAATAGATAGATATTACATCACACACAAAAAAAAATTATCACATGTCAGATATTGGTGTGGTGAGGTATAACTCATAGGGTAGCATGGAATAAGCCATATTTTTCAAAGTGACATATTTTTCAAAGTGAAAAATATGGAATAGAATATTTATTTCACATTGATTTACAGACGACATATTCCAATCTTTTCCATAATTAGTAAGATTTTATTCTCGTAAAATTGAAAAGGTTTAATTTGTTCCTCGTGTCACGAAGTGAGCGAGCCTAATGATCTTTGACTAAATCTATAAATTATTCAGAAATATTGAAAACTATAAAATAAAAAAATTAAGGAAATCTTATTTTATTTTTTCAAAATTAATTATTACAAATTTATAGGTTAATATCTTCTTATAAAGTAAGAAAACTCCAACTTACATCTATAAGTAAATCAATATATATATATTTTTTTTTTTACGTGATGCTTCAAATTTATCAATTAAAATAAACAATTAAATTACGTATTATTACTAACATTTCAGAATTTCTCTCCCTCCTCAAAATTTTTAACATTTAGTATAAGACCTAACATTTTACATCAAAACTCATGTCGGACCTTACAAGAAGTTTTCGTGAGACATATACTTATTACTCATCAATTGAATCAATTTTCACAAATTCTTATATGAATCGTCGGTGTGGATTATGGATTAATTCATCAAGATCCATGAGACAATTTGATACAAAATCTACTCCAACATTTTATAAGAGGTGATCGAGGAGAATACCTTCCAAGGTAAATTTGTTCATGCAACACTAAAACATCCAAAAGTGCAGCAAAAATTTGTATCAATGGGCTAAAGGCGGAGGTAAAAACGGGCCCACGTCGTTCCACACACCACGACATCACTGCATAACATAAGCCCGAACCCACAATTCCCTGCATTTTATGACACAATTAATTAATATATGTTGATGGATCACATGATATATACACACATGAAATGAATTAATAATACAAATGCTTACAGCAAATCCAACACTTAGAATCTGTTGCTCTCCTTTGAGAATCCACTTAGACATGTTTCTTCTATGTGTAACGAGATACAAAATAGCAGATTGAATGGCACTGAAGAAGGACATGATGGAGGTGCTGGAATATCGATATGGGAAGTCATTTCCGATTTTGGCCTGCAGAAGGAACCATGAAGACCAAGCCAGGCTGCCTGCGCTTAGAAAGGCAGAGCCCGGCCCGAATCTCTTCCTGATGGTGTGGTGTTCGATTGTGTGTTGCGGGCTGATCAGTCGAATCCCTTTGTAAAGAGCCAGTGTTAAGGCTCCCATGACACAAGTAAGTGTACCTAGCACCTTAGCTTGTCCACTCTTTCTCTTCACCTTTACTTTCTCCATACTGTCATCATCACATACATACATACATACATACATTTTAACATGTAACAAACGACAGTATCAATAAGTACTTCACTCGGACCTACCGCAGTGCAAATGCCAAGACGAAAGTAATAACCGGAACGATGTTAATGAACGCACAAGTGAAGGTTGCGGAAGTATAATCAAGCCCAACCAAGAATAGGTATTGAGTTAGTGTCAACCTACAATTCCACAAACAGGACATGATGATTGAGAAAAGGCCTACTCGAGATCCATCCATCCATCCATCCATCTGTTATAATCGACTGTTTACTCACTCACCCAAGCAACGCACAGAGAAACATCTGAGCGATCAAACGAGCCGTTAGCTTATTCCAACAACTCCTGCCAACACATGCATGTCACATGATGATGATGATGATTCTGTTCATGAGAAGCAATGCGTGAGATTGATCATCGTACCTTTCGCAGCAGTAGACGAGTGGGATCAAGAAAATAGTCGAGATTAACTGCCTGTAGAAGACGATGATCACGTGATCCATCCCTCCGTTCATCGCCTTCTTGAACAGAATGTTTACGACAGCGAAGCTGAATTCGACACACACCATTGCAGCAATAGGCTTCACACAATTCATCATTTCTTCTTCTTCTTCTTCTTTTCTTTAGGCCTCAGTACTCATGATCAATGTGACAACATTTGCTGTGACAGGTGTATTTGTAGTGGGGATTTGCCTCCTTCAAATAATTCACTTATTAATTACCATATATTCTTTCTATGCCATCATCCTCTAACCTCACAAAATGATGCTCCACTGTTTTTTTCTGAAATACAAGAATCTGGCATGACAGATGTTAATAGTGATTATGAAGAAAAGTAAGCATCAGTACTGTATAAGTAAGCTGATTTTGATGTATGATAAAAACATTTTGTAATGCATATACAGACAGCATCAAGTGCTTCTACTGGAATAGAGACCAGTTTAGATACATCAATTAATTATTTTAATTTAATTGGAAGTGGGAACAATATGTCTCATCTCCAGTCTCCACCACCATATATCAAATCCAACTATCCAAATTTGAGAATTTGATGTGATGATCTCTTCTTCCACTAACATAAAATACATTAGTACTGCACCCCAAAAATGTGCCACTAAACAATTTTTTTAAATGTAAAAAATGAATATATATATATAATATTTGATTATAAAAAGGATATGAATTAATAATTATATTTTACATAATTTTATGTATATTGTAATATTAAAAAATATTGAATACTTATAATTATTTACTTTTATAAAAAATTACTTCTTACATTACACGTTACGAAGTACATATTTCTAATATAAAATATTTTTGAATTGACTTCTAACATTAAATATTAAACATTTGTATTTAAGTACATGAATTTAAAAAATGTAGTAATCTTTTCCTATAAAATATTTTATCAAAAAATTTATATTTAAATAAAAATGAGGTTTTAAAAATAAGACACGTGAGTATGATTATTGTGGTTCTCGACTTGTTTTGATAATAGTTAATACTACCTCCGTCCCACTTAAAATTGCCTACTTTGATTGGCACGGAACTTAAGAAAAACTGTTGACTTTGATTGAATGTGTTATTTTAATATTTTTGAGTGGCAATTTTGTAATTTAAAGGTATAATTTGAGTGCAGATTTTGTAAAATGAAAGAAATGGAGGGGTAAGAGAGTAAATTTTTCTTTGCCATTTTAAGGCTGACAAATTAGATTGGGATAAACGAAAATGATAAGTAAACAGTTTTAAGTGGGACGGAAGGAGTATTAATAGAAACGTTTGGGCTTCAAAACAATATAAAACCTAATTGGGCCTCGTGACATTTGTAGGCCACTCATTTTAGCCGGATTCTGGGTTGGAAATTGAAATCCAAGAAAATTACAATAATCAATTGCATGAATATAAAATTGGACCCAAATATAAACAAAGGCCCAAGTAATGACCCATTTCCACTTTCGTATTATTCAGTATATCTATCTACGGTAATAAAGTGTTCACGATTAATTTTGTATCTATGTATCAAAAAATCGAAATTTGGTCCCCGAAAGTAAATGGGGGAGTGACGAACTGGTCTTCTTTCTTTAAAAAAAGCAAAACTAATAAAAAATTTATTGTAAGCGGGCTTAAAAGATAGTTTCAATGAGACAGATTATTTTATATATAAATTAAATTTATTTTCATAAATTTTTATATGAATTTTTAAGTGCGAGTTATGGGTTATTCATCCCACATAACATGATGCATGAGATGGTTTCAGAAGAACTTGCTTGAAACGGTCTCACAAATATTTCACAGATAATATTTGTGAGACTGTTCATTTTTACCCACAAATCAATTAACCTTAATGTGGGTCGTGGGTTGAATCGTCTTATGTTACATTAGAGTTGCTCTTTATTTTTTTAAGAAGTTAAATATGTGTAATTTATTTAAATGTATTGACGCCTTCTAAAATACAGCATGGCATAACACCAGATTTGTCGGCAATGAAACATGTTATGTTGCTGAGACTTGAGAATTTTCAAAACAGGAGTGGGCACCCTCAACCATCTAATTAATACTATTATAATTAAATTCTACTCATTTAATCAATTCTCCATCGAAATGACCACTAGTACCACCACCATAATTATTATATATATAAAAAAAAAAAAAGGGTACTCGTCATAATGATCATGAATTTTTTTCAAAATTGATTTTAACTTATTTTTTGGTTGCTAACAAATTTAATACAAATTTTAATATTTTATGCATGCATAACTAATAAACATATTTCAAACATTTCAGAAATCCTTAAACTTAATCATATTATTTGATTATCGAGTTAAGATTTATTATCAGAAGTTGGAACTTGGTTCATTACATTTGATATAAATTGTTGGTCCCAAGTGATAAGAAGTTTAAAGGGGTGAATAAATCTCTTCTAATTTTTAAACTTTTTCTCCAAAGGAAAGTAGAAGTTATAGTTACTAATCATGTAGCTAGCAATCTTGCTGATCAGAGGTTGATGTAATTCACAGAGAAAACTTACAAAAAGTTTTATGCAGCATAAAATATGTAATTACTTTTGAAAAATGTCTCTTTTAAGGGTATGCAGTATGATGTAGATGACAGATAAAAGATATGCATGCTATATACAGTGGTTCGAGAGTGGAATAATCTCTCTACGTCCACTATACTCCTTCTGCAGGAGGAACTTTGTTAAGGTGTTTGATTTATACAGTCTAACTATTACAAAATTGTCATAACAAAAATAGTAAGCTTCTATACAGGTTGCTCTGCCTATTTGACCAATCGACCCACATAGGATCCTATAACCCACACAGGGTTCTTACTCTTCCTCGAAGAGTGAAGACTTAGCAGAAATACACTTCCTCTTGCTAAATACTCCTAAATAATCTAAGGATCAAAAGTATACTTATTTTCTTCAACTTGAAGTTGCAATCTTCCGTGAAATTCTAAAGATTAAGGTAGTTTGTTGGCTTAAATTGAGTGACTGAAATTTAGAGCTTAGAACTTGAAGATGGAGAACTTGAATTCGCATAGAGTAGTTGTTGTTTCAGTATGCGCTCATTTCTATTTATAGACTCAAAAATCTGCCCATTGAAGAAAGACAAATCTTCAATATTTAATGTCTTGATCTTCATTGTATAGCTTAATGCAGTTGACTTTTTCTGATTTATAGCATCTTTTATCTGTACACGTGTCTTCTTCCAATTAGTTTTATCTTGATTGTCTCTACTGGTAACATAGCATGATACTTTACTGATTTAACTCTTTCTCGGAGTGACATTGGATCATGTGTTAGTATTCTTTTAGGTTACTTTAATTCTTCTATCTGAAGCTTCCTCTTATTAAGCATCCTATTCTTCATAGATGCATTCATAGATGCAGTTACCTTTCTTTTTTCTGCGCCAGTAACATTTCTTTCTAGAAAGCAATAACCTTTCTTTGCAGGGTTAATATCCTCTCTTTGCGGCATTCTTTAGGACTTAGAAAATATAACAATAAAAATTACAAAGACTCACTAATACAGAGTGAGAAAACGAGAACTCTCATTTCCTATTACAACATAATTTTTGTCTCATCAAAACTTAATAAATCAATTCCTAACATAAATTTTAATACACTTTCACGTATAATGAAATTTAGGTTTGCTTCGAAGTTAATAAATTACAAAATAGAATGAGAATGAGAGATCGAATTATTAAAGCAGGATTTGTATTATGCTCAACAAAATTAATGTAGAGCCTAAAATGGTGATGAGACAAGGCCCAAGCAGGCAAAAATCAACACCACCTCCAAGTTGTGGCCTACTTGATGTGCCTCTCAACTTTATGACTCCCTTATTGTGGGTCCTTATTACTTTCTATTTTTATTTTTTTTTGTACTCAAATTTTTATTTTAAAAACTCATAGTTGCTATTTATGACTTTTTTTTCTTTCTAATTTTCTTCAATTTATGGCTCCCGCAGCAAAAAAGAATAAATACATGGAGAAAGAAAAAAAAAATTGTGATAAGATTTGACTTGCATTGAATCTAACATAAGGATAATAGTTGAGATGGTTTACTGTGATAATTTTACACACTTTACTAGAGTGGAAAATATTAAGAATTCAATGCAGCTTGAGATATTCAACCGTTCGAAGATTGAACAATTTCGAATTTTTCTATATGTTTTAGTTAATCTAAAATATTAAAATATCAGTTGACAACAATTTTTTTAAAAACTTTTTTATATCTGTGTGTGTATAAGTAGAATTAATTAATTACTTCACTTATTTTCCGAGTAAAAAAGAAAATTGACTTGGATGAAATTCAATGAAAATAGAAATGAGAGAGAGAGTTGAGTTGGAAGTGTTGAGAAGAGCGAGTAGCTCCGTTGGACCGATACATACAAGCACCGCGGCCTCAGATATTATCGCCTTTTTAATTTCCATGTCCCCATCCTTCAACCATAACTGCCTATCTTGGACATGAAGTCATCCAGATTTTACTCCAAATACTCAATGATTTTTCAGTAATTCACCAGTATTAGGCATAGTAACTGAATCGGTAACAGTTGCTTCAGTTGCACAACTTGTTTGGGATTTCTGTAACGTAAATTCACGCCTCTTTTGTCCTTTCTTTTGGAAGTAATTTGGGGGAAAAGGAGCGGAGCAAGATGGGGCTAGTATCCGGAATGGTGATGGGGATGTTGTTCGGGATCGCCTTGATGGCTGGTTGGAAGTACATGATGGCTCATCGGAGCAGGAAGCGTGTTGCTAAGGTTTTTCAATTTCTTGTATTTCATACTTGATTTTCATCTAGAGTTTTTTCTTCAGTTTTATCCCCGATTTGATATTGACTTGTATGATATCGGTTGAAGTTGTCAAACGTTTTTCATCTTCTTGATTTGATTTCATTTTATTTCTTGAACGTTGGTGTTCATATTTTGGTCCTTTTTTGGTGAAGTGTCGGTTGAGATTTCCTGAAGATTTCTTGAGATATTTGTTAATTTGCTGTTCTGTTTGTGTGAACAGGCAGTTGATATTAAACTACTAAGCTCTCTGAACAGGGAGGATATGAGAAAAATATGTGGGGAGAACTGTCCGGAGTGGATATCGTTTCCTATTTTCGAGCAGGTTACCGAATTTCTTGATCAGTTAGTCTGTTTGTATTTTCTTTCAGCATTGTTAGTCTTGAAATTGTTGCAGTTACATTTTTTGTCTTTCAATTTGTTTTAATTTCACGATTTATGTATTTTATTCTCTGTGTTCCATTTTTTTTTTTTTTTTTATAAATTGCTGGTTTAAGTTCCAAAATCTGTATGGAGGAAGATTGTAATAGAAGATATTTACTTATGTATCTCTAAAACATTTTAGTTAGTTGCTGTAGAGATTGCCTGTAAAGGAGGAGAGTAGAGGAAGAGGATTTTGTCAAGTACTGGATTAGCATGGCTCGAGACTTTCTCCATTATGAGTTGGATTGTTGAAATGGGAGTACATTACTTGATACTGAACTTGGATTGGTAAACAACTGATAGCTAATCAAAACATGAAGATTGTTCTAAGCATTTCGTTGAACCTTAACAGCAGCCCGTTTGGAGGTGTTTGTTTCCACTTTGACAGGGATTAATCAACTCTCAGACTAGATTTTGTCTATGGAAATGGCATAAAGATAGGAGAATAATTTTCTCATGTTAATTACAATTTAGCATCTTACATAGGTTGAGAGTGAGATTGTGAGTGAAAAATGTCGTGAACAGTCGAGAGGTGCATCATGCCATAGACTTTTTCATGGATTATGAATTTTATAATGTATTCTTCTTAATCAATAAAACTTTTGTTCTAGCAGGTTTTAGGGAATTCCGTGAAACATTGTTTCTTTCCTCCGCAATCTTTAGTTTTACTATTTCTAGTAACCAAGAAGTTTGTGTGAACATTATGCTTCTTTTTTTATGCTTCATGATCAAAATGGCATTGGTCTTGTTGTTGATTTGTTTCTCTGCTCACTCCTTTTCAGGTGAAATGGCTGAATAAACATCTAAGTAAATTGTGGCCATTCATTGCAGATGTAAGCTTCCCTTTTTTCGTGTAATGCATCTGGTATTACTTATATCTTACTCTGCCTTGTTCTATTTTTATAGTTTGGAAATGAGAAGATACAGTATTTTGTTATTTAGATTTAAGGTAAAATAAAATTCTGTAAATTTTGTGGAAAGGGATATCTGATTTCCTTGGTTTTGTTGGCTTCTGACTCCAGAAATAGTTATTTAACATGATTGAGGTCCGGCATCTACAGATGGTTGGGATGAATAATTTCCATAGTCCATACTATAGGACTTTTGGTTTGGAAGAGTTGAAAACTTGACTAAATTCTTAGAAATTGAAGTGTATTAAGGTTATAAATGTATGCCAGATTCATTACAATTCATCCATGAGTCCTTACTTGCACCTTTCTGATTTTAGACAATCAAGTCAAGTGAGTTCAAATTGCTAAATTCTTGCATGGTTGCTTTCTCAGGCAGCAGAGGCTGTCATTAAAGAGTCTGTTGAACCATTGTTGGAAGAATATCGTCCTCCAGGGATTACTTCTTTGAAATTCGGCAAATTGTCTCTTGGAACTGTGGCTCCCAAGATTGAAGGTTGCAACCCTGCTGCCAGATTACTGATATTTTAATTAATTTTTCACACTGAGAATGCCTTTCTTACTACAACTTTTCTCTTGCTAAAATATGTGGTGCTGGTATCTCAGTACATTATTTAAAGCAGTGTTAAGGAGGCCATATGTTTGATTCTCTGCTGAAATGTCTTCTGTGCGTTGAAGAGTAGTTTTGTAGAGGAATTTAAGAACTTTTTGTGCTTGGCTATCAGAGGACATGTATCCTGCATTATCCATCTCAAATAATCCAAAGTAAGGAAGAAAGCATGCTTTAAGTTCATAATTTGATCCAGACCATTTCCATGTCACACTGTTAAATTGCTGTTATTTTTGTAACATATGTCGTGAACTATGTAATATCATCTATTCCATATTAATTGTCTGCTGATATTGTTGTCTTCAGATAAGACTTTTATCAAAACACCTTGAGAATATCAAAAGTTGCCCTAGAAGTCCACATGTTCTATAATTCTAGAATGTTTATGGGATGAACTTTTGTTGCAAAGACTGATTGTGCCTAAATATTTCCTTAGTTGGTTTACCATGCATCTGGATTTTGCATGTTCCATAATGATTTAATTAATGCATTGACTTCCACCCCCATTGAGTACAATTGCTTTGAGTCATGCAGGGATTCGAGTTCAGAGTCTTAAAGAAGGTCAAATCACAATGGATATTGACCTACGATGGGGTGGTGATCCTAGCATTATCCTAGCTGTTGAGGCTGCACTAGTTGCTAGTATTCCCATTCAGGTTGGTGCACTAAATATTGCAACCCTCTAGCTAAATTACTTTGATGTCCTATCAACTTATGTTGTTACCATGTGTTTACCATTTATATGATACATGATTAAATCACCCTTCATTGATAATGGAGTCTTATTAACTAAAATGGAAAACTTTTGATTTTGTGTTTGTTGCAGTTGAAGGATCTTAAAATTTTTACAGTTGTTCGTGCAATTTTCCAACTTGCGGATGAAATTCCATGCATTTCTGCAGTAGTTGTTGCTCTACTTGCCGAGGTACATATCAATTTGCTTGCAGTAGGCTTGATTCAAGCAAAAATTGAACTTTGTAATGGGTGAAGGTGATGTGATGTTTTAGTTGATGAAAGAAAATAAAAAAAAAAACTCAAAATCTGAATACAATTCCATGGTAGTGTTTCTCAGTCTGATGATGTTAAGTGATCAAAGTTTTGATTTCTTGATGGAGGACTCAGGTTTAGAAAAATTCAAAGCGTGGATTCAATCTGCATTGCTTATTCTGTGTGGGTTTATTACTATCAATGCAAGTCATTCATGCTTTTCCATGTCATACAGCCAAAACCGCGAATTGATTACACTTTGAAGGCCGTTGGTGGAAGTTTAACAGCTATTCCTGGGATTTCTGATATGATTGATGTATGTATAAATTTATTTTTCCCTTCTGAGTTGAGTGTTTTTCTTGATTATTTGGAGTGACTAGTTACTTTACATCTTTAGGACACTGTTCATACTATTGTAACGGATATGCTACAATGGCCCCACAGAATTGTTGTTCCCATAGGTGGCATGCCTGTGGATACAAGGTAAACCCATGATCTGCCTATTTTTCTTTCCTCTGAACTGACCTCTTACTCAGGTTATTACATTCCATATATGGTATTACCTTTTCAACCTGTTGATGGTTCTGAAACATTCTCAATGACAATCGCTGCACTTCATTCTCACACACAACCGCTGAAACGCAGGGTGGCAGTTTCAGGGTGGGGTGGGTTCGGTAGTGATGGCACTAGAATATCTATTAATGTATTGTGCATGGTGATTGGTTACTTACGACTGCACAAAAGTCTACTTAATTTTTATCGTAAAAACTATGTGAAAATATGGGCATCTGTATTGTTGATTTGCGATTGTTTATCTTCGCAGTGATTTGGAGCTTAAGCCAGTGGGAAAGCTCACCTTAACTGTTGTACGGGCTAACGATCTGAAAAACATGGAATTGATTGGGAAATCTGATCCCTATGTTGTTGTACATATTCGTCCCCTGTTTAAAGTCAAAACAAAGGTTGTTGAAAACAACTTGAATCCTGTTTGGAATCATACGTTTGTGTTAATTGCCGAAGACAAGGAGACGCAGTCACTGATTATCGAGGTTTTTAATCTCCCTACTTCGTATTTTTGTGTCTCTAAATTACCTAAGAATGAGCAATACTACAATATGATACACCCCAGGTTCCAGACTGTTGTAGTGCCAGTTTTTTTTGTTAAAGCATTTTATTATATCATTGTTTTTTGTTCACTCAGTGGTCCTGAATTGGTTTGTAGATTTACTTGATATTTGGTGTGGCTTGATAAAATGTCAATATTTCCAACTAGATACTTGCCATGAAATTTTTCTGCACCTCAATTTGTTTTGTTGAGCATTCGAGTAAAGTATCAGTTTTAAGTTAATGTAGTCTCCCGCATAGAGCATGGAATGTGATATCTTGATGGTGATAGCTCTGATTCAGTTATATATGGTGGGCCCTCACTGGAGTGTGTATTTACTTTACTGTTGTAAACTTTGGAAGTTCCTCACTCATATTCTTAATTGTGTTTTTGTGTTTATGTCAGTTCTGCTAACAACTATAAATCCTGTCACTGGAACAGGTATTTGATAGAGACATTGGGCAGGACAAGCGACTGGGAATTGCAAAATTACCTTTGATCGAGCTTGAAGCTGAAACAACGAAAGAGATTGAAGTAAAGCTGCTCCCATCACTTGATATGCTTAAAATTAAAGATAAGAAGGATAGAGGAACTGTAACAATTCAGGTACTTGCTTAAGTGCTAATGATCGTATAAAATCTTGTTTCACGTAGAAAGGGCCATATTTTCACCGCATATTGTGGTCACACTCTCACGTGTGTCATTTAGCAAATCTCTTCTCTTCTTTTCCATCTCCATTAATTACCTCCAAGATTGTTACATAAAGAGATGTGGCTTGGTTTCAGGTGCTGTATCATGAATTTAACAAGGAAGAGCAGCTGATTGCTCTGGAAGAAGAGAAGAGGATCTTAGAAGAAAGAAAGAAACTGAAAGAGGCTGGAGTAATCGGTAGCACTATGGATGCCCTCGATGGTGCAGCCTCATTTGTTGGTTCTGGAATCACTGGTGGGGCCGGGCTCGTTGGCAGTGGATTAGGTGCTGGAGTTGGCATTGTTGGGAGCAGTCTTGGAGCTGTTGGTAGTGGGCTGAGCAAAGCTGGAAAGTTCATGGGTCGGACCATCACTGGATCGACCGCATCGAGGAAGAGCGGGACTTCGACCCCAGTGAACCCTCAGGAAAATGGAGGTCCGAAGCCTTAACTGAGTTTGTTTGTGTGAATTACTGAATTTAGATTCGAAATTAGTCTTTTTTTTTTTATTAGTTTGCAATCATTAAATTCTTTTATGTTTGACAAGTTCTGTTATGGAAGTTGGAATCTTGAAATTGTTGATCACTTCATGTTCATATGTTGTTTGTTTTAGAATCTTGTTCAACTTCAACTTTGTGGCTGTTATGTTTCACTGAATTGGTTTCTAACATTAATAGGGAAACACAAAAACTTTTATGCATCAGGTGCATGGATCCTAGATCCATGCATCCGACCCGACCCACGCATATACGTGTTTCCACGTGTGTCCCACGCGCCCTCACGTACTCCCACGAGCCTGGGCAGATGCGCTCAAATTCGCTAGTTAAGGATACATTTAAGTTATGGTAAGGATACCTTTCAATTATGTTAAGGATACCTTTGAAATCCTGATTCCAGGTTACATGTTACGTTATGTTAAGAATATCTTTTAGTTATGTTAAACATACATTTAGGTCATCTTAAGGATACCTTTAGATTATGTTAAGGATACCTTTTGGTTATATTAAGCATACCTTTAGGTTATGTTAAGAATACATTTAGGTGATGTTAAGGATACCTTTGAAATTGTCATTCCAGGATTCTTTGAAATCCTGGTCACATACCTTTATGTTATATTAAAGATACATTTAGGTTATGTTAAGGATACTTTTATGTTATGTTAGAGATATCTTTGTGTATAAAATGTGTAACACAACTATGCTATGAATAAGGTAATTTCTAACATAATATAAAGGTATCCTTAACATAACCTAAATGTATGTCTGACGTAAAGTAAATGTATGAAATTTGGGTATAAAAGTATCATTAACATAACCTAAAGGTATCCTTAACATAACCTAAAGGTATGTCTAACTTAACGTAAATGTATGAAATCTGGATATAAAGATATCCTTAACATAACATAAAGGTATTCTTACACATTACATAAAGGTATCCTTAACATAACTAAAAGTCATTACCAATTTTTAAAAAAGTTAGCGCGAAAAAAAAAAAATTAGAGAAGCGGGTCGGGTAATCCGAATCCGACCCGATTGCAAAGATCCATGCACCTTATGCACAAGAGACTTACTCCTAGGGAAATGTCTTCATGTTTTGATGGTTCTCTCTTCCACTTTTTTAATATCCCATTTAAAATTGAATAAAATATTCATGTGTTGCTAGCAAGTGCTAAATTATCCCTAGAAAAAAAAAAAAATTCATCTAGTTCGATAGATCTTTGAGGATAAGCATAAATCTCTGCTGAACGGCCATGAAATTAAAATAGCTGAAATTAAGTATTTGTTTAAAATAAATAATTATTATCGAAGTCAAATCAAGTCTGTCACTGGATTTGTTAAAAGTTTTGATGAAATCATCTAGAGTTGACTTGATGTGTAAGACTTCGAGCCCATTTAATTTATTCTTTTATTCACAGTTTTTGTGTGTTATTAGTTAAAATATTCAATCAAGTCTCTTGAAAAATTGAGACAAACTATATTATTAAACCATAAACTTAAAACTTACTATATTTTAGTGACTAATATAATTTTTAAAATTTATTTATTAATTACCTAGACATTCCAAAACTCTTCTATTTAAGTACTATACGAACAACAGATATAGAAGAGTTCAAAAGAAAATGTAAATGCAGATGAGCTTTGCTACAACAAGATTGGAAATATTTACGATTTCAATAAAACAAAATAAATGTCCAATGAGTCGATGACTAGAGAAAATGTGAAAATATTCTACAAGTTTGAAAATGTATTTTTGTCCGAAATAAAATTATATTTGGATTGGCTGTATGGTGATATTGGATTATGATTCATCTAAAATGAGTTTGATTTTCATGCCTCCATGAACATCAGTGCTCTACAAACATTGCATTTTCTTCTATTTTTATGAAATATTATAAAACATTCTTCTTTATTGTGAAGAATAGTGCACTGGGAGAGGCGAATATCAATTTATGTATAAAAATAATGTAAAAGTGGTATTATTATTAATATTTTTTTGCATTGTTGGATGGTTACGAAGTCATATGAATTTGGTTTCCATGTTTATAAAATGTCATAATTTATGTTTTGATTTCACAGTAATGAATAGTATAGACTATATATATTAAATGTAGGCTACAATTATAGGAGGGCAGAAATGTAATTTCGGTTTCCATGCTGCATTGTCGATCACATGAAAGCAAGATTTGAAGATACAATTCTGAACCCGTGAAGGATAAACGCCACGATCTATATATTACCATGTGTCTCTATAATATTATACTATTTAAATACAAATTATTAGTTCTGTATTTTCTAATATGACTTTTTTTTTTTTTTTACGAACTATTCATATCTTTTATTCCAAATTAACTTCATAAAAATGCCAGCAAAGATAAAGAAAAAAAAAGTGCACACCATTAATAAAGTGGATAGAGAAAAGCGAGGAAACTTAGAGGGTGTTTGGCTAAGCTTATAAACTCCTTAAAAGAGCTTATAAGATGTTAAATACTTATAAACTCCTCAAATGTGTTTGGTTAACTTTTAAAAATAAGATCTTATTTTATGAGCTTATAAGACCATCTCCACAAATGCCTACTCAAACTCAAATGAAGGAAAATTGTGGCTCCAACGCCAACGCAAATCCAAACTCAAATTTGAGTTTGTGAACAGTAAGTGGCAACTCAAATTTTTTTTTTTCATTTATTTTATTCATTTACAATTATTTCTGTTTTTCTTTTTCATTTATTTTATTTATTTAATTCCACATTTTGAGCTATTATATTTTATGTATTGATTTTGTATACTTGATATTTGGTATTTGATACACTATATAATTTATATATCTATAAATATTGTATTATATTGTAGATTATATAATTTAATAAATATAAACATAAATTATAATTAATAGAAATACGATAAGATATCATACAATGTTTAATAAAAATTACAATGAAATTTACTAAAACACATAAGCATTACAACATGTTAAATTTAAATTCATTATGTTATTTATTTACATTGTGTTGTATGACTAGATTATTTTCTTTAGTATATTAATATGTATTTGTGATGAATTTTATAATATAATTTTGGTATTTTTAATAAGATTTATAGATCATAAATTTTTTTTTATAATTGAAACCAATTAAGTTAATTTTTTTATGAACTTAAATAAATAAATATTTGATATTAAATAAAATTTGAAAAATAAAAATTAAGAATATTGTAAGAGAATATTCCAATTAGAGTTTAACGGGTTGGAGATAGTGACAAATTTGGTGGCAAAATCAAGATTTGAGTTTGGATTTGAGTAAAATGGTGGGAGATAGTCTAATAAGATGTAAGGAGCTTATAAGCTCTTTTTTTAAAAGTTGGGAAATCTCAAGTTATTTCTAAAATAAGAGCTTATTTTTAAATACCTTCAAATTTAATCATTAAAATTACACAAATGTATTACTAACAACTTATAAGCTCCACCATCTTATTTACCCAAACACTTTAACAACTTATATTAAACTTAAATTAACCATCTTATAAGCTCCAAAAACATCTTATAAAATATGATAGCTTATAAGCTCTAAAAATAAGCTGAATCAAACACCCCTTATACAACGGTTATGAATTTGTTGGACATTAATTGGAATATTATTTTAAAAAACAGTCTCAATTTGTTGAGAAAAATGAAATAGATTGACTTTTATTTAATCTAACCCAAAATTCGACTATTTCATGATGGCTGACACAGACAAGATAATTAAATATTATTATTAATTTCATTTTGTTAGATGCCCCCAATTTTAGTTTTTGCCTTCTCAAAAAAGATTAAGAATAGCAAGATTGTGATTAAACAAGAATAATTAAGATAAGAGAAGGTGCAAGACATAAATGGAACTCACCGGTCAATGAAGTTTAAACTTAATTATAAGACATCTCGTAATTAGTGTCCAAAAGATGCTTACTAGCTAGCTTTTCAGTTAATACATATTTTAGGACCACTAAACTGTACTTATTTGACTTATTAATTAAGGTAGTTTAATTATGTGTCATCTGTCCTAGTTTGTATGCATTATGTCCCCTATTATTTATATACCCGGCATCCCACAACAATCAATTTATTTATTTCATTTTAATCCGTCTTACAAAATAAATAATATTATAGGGTTTAAAATAACTGTTGTTTTGGAAAAAATAATATAGTAATTATCACTATAGAAAACGTATTTGTTGTTTTTGAATGATCGACAAGAATTAGCCATTTGTTTCCATGTTCACATATATTTTGTTGAATTTTTTTTTTAAAAGACCATAATAAAAATTAAGTTCTTGAAAATTAAGTTCTGCTCCATCAAGAACGGACTTTTTAACTAGATTTTTACTTAGTATTACATATTACAAAGCCTATGAAATGCAAGATATTGTCACTTTATACTCATATATAATTATAATTATCAATTAAATGTGTTCTAAATCCTTGTAAAATAAATAATATTTATTAAAAAATAATTATTTTTGAATTGAATGAGGTTTAATATATCAAATCGTCCATATATACACTCAGTTTTTCATTTTTACTTATGACCTTAATTATTGAATCTTCATTTTACTTTACAAGTCATTCTATCTTCTATATAGGCTTATTTATTTAATTTTCGCAAGGAATAAGAACATCAATAAAAAAGATTATTAAACGAGTCAATTTCCTACCACATTCATATTTAATGAGCATTTTTTAAAATCTAAGATACTCAAAAAAAAAAAAACATTTCACATGCATGAATTCTAGTTTCATTTTCATAGAATTCTAATATATTCAATAAATTAGAACTACAAAGGATAGGAACAGAATAAAATTTAATTAATTTCCAAAAATTTAGAAACTCAAGTTACAATGAGCATGCGTAATTATTATAATTAGCTACTTGTCTCGAGAATGATAAGAAAAGAAATAAAATGTAGTAGTAAATATGAATTAACTAAAAGAAGAGGGTGTGGTGGGGTGGGACTCACGTGATATTTACCTTTTCACTTCAATCTCAACTTTCTTTTAGCCACACTTACTTTTTAGTAAAGGTCAAAATTATAGAAGTCAAAGGACCCCTTTTTAATTTTGACTTTGGTAAACTTTCACTTACCCCCCTAGACTCTTCGAATTTTCAGTTGGCTCCCTCAACTTTGTATCAATTCTTAGCAGCATGTTTGTTTGATTTTGTTGGGTTCTAAAGCTAATCTACCACCTATATTGGATAAGTTAACAGTATTCATATTATTTTTTAACTCCATGTTCGATAATTTACTGAACAAAATTTATGAAAAAGATTATAGAAATAATATCATTCAATATAAAATGACACTTTGAAATTAATAATTTGAATCCTGAGAGAAAAAGCCAAGAGCCTTTTCTAATGGGATTAGCTTTTCACTTGCATACAAAACGCAACATTCTCTTTTTTCTTTTTTTATTATACTATTATATATATATATATCTTTTTTTTATTATAAGCATAGAATTAAAATTGATGTTGGCCTTTGCAAAAAATATCTTCTGCAAGGATAAGAGATTTTGGATTTAGAAGATAAGAAGTAAATAATGAGAGTCTGAAAAGAATGATTCAATATTAATTTCTACATTTACTAAACCATTGATAATAGTAACAATGTCCTACTAAACTAAATACTCCAGAATTTAAATGGAGTGAAAAATAACTATAGATGTAAACCTAAAAATAGGATTCGTAAAATAGATGTAAATTCTCGAGATGAGTCATCCTGCAATATATATGTGTGACAAGCTTGTATTAATTTTGTGAAAAGTTAATAGAGAAATAGCATATATTCTTGAATTGGCACAATTAAAAAGAAAAAAGTAAAGAAAAGAAACAATAAAATTCGAGAATACATTGTATAGGAATGAGAATAGATTGATGCTAACAGTTTGTTGTTAGTCAACTTGATATAGACCTCTCTTACCCCCCCCCCCCCCCCCAACATTACCCTCTACAATATACAAATACAATAAAACCTTTTAATTCTTTTCTTCTTTTTTCTCGAATTAAAACAAGGATTTTATATTCTTATATTCTTTTCATACTATAAGCATATAATAATTCATGAAAGAGATATCCTCTCAATGTCTTTGTTTTGGATATTTTATTTTAGTTCCAGGTTATATTTTGTATTATGTGTCACAAACCCATGTACAAATGTCCATGAGTCATGATAAAATCTTTATTTAAGGAAATATTACATGTACAAATCTTTATCAAAAACTTCTTTAGAGTTACTCTCATGTGCACCAGTTGCACGGATCGCACGGATCTGTGATCCGTGCAACTGGGCCGCACGCGGGCTGGGTTGGCCCGCCTAGCCCGTGGCTCATTACATTTTTCGCGTGTTTTGGTCGTTACCCTCACGTTATGTTAGTGTTACCTTCGTGTTATGTTAGGGTTACCTTCATGTTATATTAATGTGACTCCATCTCCAGATTTCATACCCTTAGTTTAAAACCACTGAACTAAAATAACAAGAAGGTAACACTTATATAACATGAAGGTAACACTAACATAATAACATTAACATAACATGAAGATAAAAAACAATGTTAATCATACCTTCATGTATGTTAGAGTGACCCTCGTGTTATGTTAGGGTTACCTTCATATTATGTTAGTGTTACCCTCGTGAGGGTAACACGGTAACACTAACATAGCATGAAGGTAACTCTAACATTACATGAGGGTAACCATAACATAATATCAGGGTATAACTGTCTGAAGCAAATCTTGGTGGGTTTGAGCGCACCCGTCAGGCGAGTGGGGGCGCGTGAGAGCACGTTGGGCGCGTGAAAATGCGCGTCAGAGGCCGTGGGCGGGTCGACCCGGGTGCATAGATCCTAGATCCATGCACTAGTTGCATAAAATATTTTACCTTAAATATTACATATTATTTTCATATTTTTATTTAATCATGCCTGTAATCTTTATTTTCATATATATATATATATATTACAGTAACACCACTTATGCTATGTTTCAAGTATAGGAATTATTTATATGTTTGAAATTAGTTTAATTTATTTGGAAACTTTAGCTTCTATTTTTTATCATTTAATTGATTTTTTTTTTTTTTCAAGAACTACTATAGACCTTAACAATAAAACCAAACTTGATAAAATTGGTGGAAATATTGGATTATACATTAAACATAAAATATTATTTACATTCCTTTACCAACACAAATTCATTCCAACAATAAATAATATGAAGTGATCACATTATTTTATATTTAATGTTAAATCAGGTGATATGTATTTCACAAAATCATAAATTTATTTTTGCTATATATATACCATTTAGAATTTTCAAATTTATGAGTATAATTTATGCATATAATCAGAATAACAAGGGATAAAGCAAAATGCAAAACACAATAAACAAATTGGTATGATTTTTAAAGGCTCATAAATAAATAATTAATAGTAATGTTCAATAAACGTTGTCAGTAATTATAATATAAATATAGATATAGATATAGATTTCAATTAAATTGAACTCAGATTTGTTTGATGCAAGACAGGCAGTGGGTGGGCCCACAGAGTCGCATCTTACGCACCGTCATCACAGGCCTGTATCTCTAGCATTTTGACAAAGCTCAGCTCTGTGTGTGTGTCTGAGAGAGAGAGAGAGAGAGAAGAAGACGAAGTACGATAACGAACAAAAGCTTTTTTCACTCTTCCTTTCTCTCTCTTCCACGCACACATACTGTGTTTCCTTCTCCTCCCATTAGTCTCTTTCTATACATACTCTTGCTTCCATCACTATATTCCCCCCATTAGACCCTCCAGATTTACCACAATGCCGCCGCCTCCTCCGTCGCACCTCCACCGCCGCCACGTCCCTCTCCTGCCCCCTCTCCTCGCTGCTGCCGTAGCTTTACTCTTCTTCTTTCTTTCCGTTATTTTCTACCGAAAAATCACGCGCAAAAGAACCGTTCCAACGGATCTGAAGCCCCCTTTTCCGCCCCAAAGATTCTCCTTCTCCCTACTCCGCCGCGCCACCGACTCATTCTCCGCCGCCAACCGCCTCGGCCAGGGAGGGTTCGGGTCGGTTTTCAAAGGGGTGCTTCCTTCTGGTCAAGTAATCGCAGTGAAGTTGATGAGTCAAGCTTCCATTCAAGGCGAGCGCGAGTTCCACAACGAACTCTCACTCGCTTCCAGTATAGATACAGTTTGCTGCCCTTATGTTGTCTGCGTGCTCGGATTCTCAACTTCAGATGGCAGAAAGGATTACAAATTCAATTATTATGATCGCAGGAAGAAGAAGAGAGGAAGAAGACTAGTCCTTGTTTATGAGTACATGCAAAATGGGAGCCTGCAAGATGCATTGTTAGACCGCAAATGTGAGGAATTGATGCAATGGAGTAAAAGGTTTGATATTATATTGTCCATCGCAAAGGGCCTCGATTATCTGCATTTCTCTTGCGATCCCCCAATTGTTCACGGCGACATCAAACCCTCAAACATATTGCTTGATTGCAATTTCGAAGCAAAAATTGCTGATTTCGGGTTGGCCCAGATGTTGACCCGGGGGGAGGAGACGGTGGAAGTGGAGGAGGAGAAGATTAAGAAGAAAGGGGATGATTACGGGTCAATAATCGAGGAAAATGAGAGCTTCGTGACAGAAGATGCTGATGCTGTGGTTGTAAACGTAGAGCAATCTCCGGATTCTTACCATGTGAAGATAATTGATGGGGATGAAGGGGTGGGGATGGTCGAGGCATCCCCATCTGAGCGTTTGGAGAAGGAGGGCAGTGTTTCCGAAGGGGTTTTGGATCGAATCAGCGTCGATAGTGGGACTAGGAAAGGGGTTGTAATTGCAGGGAAGAGTGAATCTGCAGGGGATTGGTGGTGGAAGCAAGAAAATGTGAGTGGATTGTCTGATTCTGGGAGGGTAAAGGACTATGTAATGGAGTGGATTGGGAGTGAGATTAACAAGGAAAGGCCTAAGAAGGATTTGATCAAGTCTAAAAGCTCGATTGTAGAAGAAGCTAAGGTGGAGCCAAAGAAGCAGGGGAAGAAGTTGGAGTGGTGGGCATCTCTTGACAGGGAGACACTGAGGAAGGACAAGAAGAATAGGAAACCAAGAGAATGGTGGAAGGAAGAGTTCTGCGACGAACTAGTCAAGAAAAAGAAGAAAAGGGGGCCTAAATCGGACAATGAAGTTGAAATGTGGTGGCAAAGGGACGAAGATGGGGTGCCGGAGAGGAAGAGGAGGCGGAGCAGGGGAAGTCGGAGCAGCATTGATCGTTGGTTGGATGGTTTCAGTGGTGAGTTTAGAATAGGAAGAAGAAACAGCAAAGATTTTGCCAGTGGAGAAATTCCCAAGAGTGGAGGCATTAGTAGTACACCTAGTATGAGGGGAACTGTGTGTTATATTGCTCCTGAATATGGTGGTGGTGCTGAGGTGTCAGATAAGTGCGACGTTTATAGCTTTGGTGTTCTGTTGTTGGTGATGCTGTCGGGGCGGAGGCCATTGCAAGTAATGGCTTCACCAATGTCTGAATTTGAGAGGGCTAATCTGATTTCATGGGCCAGGCAGCTTGCCCTCAATGGGAGGCTATTGGATCTTGTTGATTTGAATATAGTGTCGTTGGAACGAGAACAGGCACTATTGTGCATCACAATAGCCCTTCTCTGTTTACAACGGTCGCCTAATAAACGGCCCACCATGAAAGATATTGTGGAGATGCTTTCAGGCAAGGCGGAGCCGCCTCATTTGCCTTTCGAGTTTTCTCCATCACCACCATCCGGCTTTCCTTTCAAGTCGAGGAAAAAGACCCGGTGAGTCCATATCTTTCAATCTTAGAGCAGAGTTTTACTATTGTATCTAGTTACAATTTTCTTACATGGATATAGTTTTGTCTTGAATCTTGTTTTCCGTTTGAGAAATGATGAATGCACAATTTTTTCTCTTCATTATTGCTCAAACTAAAGACATGTTGATACTTGGGAATCCTATGTATAAGCCATAAAGTGCAGTAGCTACAACATCAATGATGATTGCTCAAACTTTACAAGAATTGAGGCCCTCTTTCTGAATGGATTTAGTGCAACAAACTTTATTGATCTTGCCCTTTTACCTTTTTATGGGTGTGGAACTGATGAGGCTCTTTTGTTTGGGACCCAAAATTAATTTGGATTTATCTCTTGTCTGGTGCCTTAGAAAAGAGGTAAGCTTTGTTCGAAAGGGGCATTAATTTCATCAAAGAGAGACCTAACTAGGCCCCAATTCATTTCATCTGAAAAGTGATTGCCTTTCATGTTCATCTTACTTTTTAGTGTTTTTTGTGACATGACTCATATGATGCACCAAATGTAGGTCATTAATATATATATATATATATATATATATATATGATTCATATTGTATGATTTTCAGTGTATGATTTTGCACAAATCTAAGATGAATACTATGTTGTTGAACACAATAAGGGTGATTGGTGGCTTGGCATGCCTACCTGCCTTTTTAGATGATTGTGGTTTTGATGAGACATTGTTGTTGTGCAATCAATCTTGTATCTGTTGAAATATGTCAAAACATGGGATGTTTCTTGGTAGGCTCTACTCTTTTCTCATATGTATCAATAATTGATGAACTATGCAACATGTCCCATTTAAACAAAATCATCTGAAATTAGTTTGGATCACATCAATGACAAATATATGTCCTCTATAGTTCTTCTTACTCAATTGAAGATCTGATCAAACCTCTATGTATGCTTGAACGGAGAAAAGTTAGAGATGAAGTGGATGATTGTTCAATCATCGATCAATCACCTTTTTTCTGTCATAATATTTCATTATAATGAAGTGATATTGTTGATGACGAGTAATTATTTTCTCCGTCCGAAAAGAACATATAAAGAAGACAAAAAGAGGTTTGTTTCAATTGCTTTTGTACCAATAAATGTTGCCAAATTGAATTTAAAATCTGACTTAATTGTATAATTTGTACCGAAATGAATTCAACTTGATTATAATTCATGATTTGGGTGGAGGATTGATTATACAAAATAAAGAAAAATTCAGATTTAGTAAACCAGTCAAGAAATATTTCTACTTTAATTATAGTGTTTTTTTCTAAGAAGACAAAACACTCCAAAAATAGGCGTATGCTGCTTGAATTGCAACGAGCACACGGTATTCTTTAGTAAAAGGCGAAAGAATAGTTCGCTATGTGCTCGAGGCACAGCTGCGTGATTACAACTAGAGTTTCCCATTTCAATTTATTGAAGTGATTCACAATTCAAGTTAGTTATTTAACGATGTGGGATACTTGTTTGGGCTCATGCCTGCTTAACAAAGTCTGCCAGCCTATATATTTAAAAAAATTGATGATACTGTTTTAGTATCAATCATGATATATTTTGATTAATATATTAAGGGAAATCAAGTACTTTTTATTTATTTATTATATGTGTATATATATATATATATATATTTGTTATGTTAATCATATTATTCAATTCTTCCACCAATATTCTAGTTGTTTTAGTGGGTGGTGTTCATATATATATTTAATAAAATTAATGTTAAAAATATCTAATAAATGAAAAAAAAAAGTTTTTAATAATAGTACAAACCATTTCCTATTAATTGACTTTTATATATAAATATTTAGTTGTGTGTGGTTTGAGGAGATGTTGTTACCCCTCAGATTCAGTCATCAACCCTATTAAAAGATATTTAAATTAAGTTTTGAATAGAAATAAGTATGTCCAAAAATAACAAACACACACCACTAATTAAGTATCATTTCCCCATCCTCCAAAACCTGCAATAATAGTACTAGGAGTAAATTTTAATAGATATGAAGTTAGTATAGCTCTAGTTAAGGCAAGGCACACAACACCATGCATGATTTTCCATTAAAATTATGATTTCATCACATCATCATATATAAATCCATAAACTTAATTTATAAGTATCACTAGCTAGCTAGTATGAAGTAGAAGATGTGGCCCAAGCTGTTGTTATCCATGTAGGGGGACCTTAATTAATTGAATGAGAGGTAATGTGTATTCACTAAAAATCCAACCTCTAAAATTATTATTCAAAATAGATCTGCATCATCTTCTTCACTATACACATTAATGTCTGATCAAGAAAACATGACCACTGCTACTCCTCCAAATACATCCTTTCAAGTCGTCCCTAACCCTGATGGCTCACTCACCAGGAACCACCATATAACGACCCGACCCGACCCGCGGATAGCTCCAAAGACATCTCTCAACGCCGCCAACAACACCTTCATCCGCCCCCGATATGCACCAAAATTTAAATATCTAATTTATATTTTGTTTTTTCTACAATGCAGTGTAAATAACAAATTAAAGTTCATAAAAATGATAAATTTGATATATTATATATGCATAAAATGATTTTTTAGATGAAGAGAAATTAGTTAATTTGAAATTATGATTGGTTAAAAAGATTCACATCCCCGAACTCGTCTTTGTGGTCTCATCAAAATTAGATTAAAATACACAATAAAAATGACAATAAACAAACTACAAATAGAAATGATTAATTTGTTAATTATAACTTAAAAACAAATTATCAATGAATAAATTATTTGAAATCATGATTTCTTATTCTTATTTAATATGCATTAGGTATATGATCACTCACTCCGTTCCCACTTCTTACCAAACTTATAAATACAAAATAAATACAAATTTACTCCCCCTAAAAATTATAGATGTAAGCAATTCCAAATTAGATTTTATGATGAATCAGCCCAACAATAATTTTATAATCTCAAAAAAAAAATTGTGAACTTTATTTAGTAGAACAGAAAATTTTAATGTTTATATAACAAAATGCTAAATGTATAAATGGACATGAACCATCTCTGACGACGAGATTTGATGACGTGGTAGTCGAGAAATTGTAACACCTTATATAGTGAAATGAGAACATTTTAAAAGTAATATAGCAAAACGTTAAATAACATACATTAAGATGAATTTTTTTATTTTTTTACCCTAATCTCTGTACCATTCTGAAATGATCTCTATGATTGGATCAGTATTTTGAAATTTATTATACATTTAAATAATCATAATTTTCTATTATTATTTAGCATTTTAATTACATATAAGCAACCTAATAGATTTATTATGGTACAAACAAATTTATATAACATTTAATAACACTTCGGATATAAGAAAAGTGAAAAAGAATAGATAGTGGACTTCTGGATAAAGCTACAGTAGGGAGAAATTTAATTTGATACGCAGTTTGTAATGATTAATTTAAAATAAAAAATGTAACATATGTATATGTAATAAAAGATGTCACCATGAAATGTTGTGGGACCTCTCTTAAAATGGTGAATTCGAATTCATCCAAGCGCTGCCAGTTGTTGTTTTTTGGGCTTACACAACATATGGTTGGGGATGGACTTGGGCCATGAAATGATGACTAATTTGGGCCATGGCAAATTACTCCCTCTGGGCCTCTTGACCGCAAGGCCCGCACCACATTGTTCATTTAATACTTCAGTGATAATTCTAAGAGGCTAAACTAGATCGTAAGTGTTTGAATACAAAACTACATCCTGCATTAATATTATTAATTAATAAGCGTTATTTCTGCATTTAGTGTATCATAAACAGAAGTAGTACTGCAGCTTATTGTCTATTCAGCCGAAAAGAAGAAAAATGAAGGTAATAATAATAACTCATTAGAAAAACAAACGAGTACAGTACAATACAAGGCAATTGTGTTTTGCTTCTTGATATAGAGTAGAGTATAATGTCGGATACAGATATTACAAAGCTAATCATGCAAGGCCTCTACGATGTGCCGCCCATTTATCCGCCGAGGTCACCTCCGTCGACTACCGCCTTGCTCCGGAGGCCGTTGTGTGGGCAAGGACCCAGGCACTGCTCGGCGACGGAAGGAGTTGGTGGACTTCTCTAGGGTCTTCCTGCAGATGGGATGCAGCGCCGGCGCGAACATCGCGTAGGGCTGCGCACACTGGATCTCGATCTCCGGCCAATCAGGATCGCGGGGCTGTTAATGAACCAGCCGTTTTTCGGTGGGGTGCGAAGGACAGGATCGGAGCTCGAGCATATCCAGGATAAGATTCTCCCTCTGCATGGAGCTGATACCATGTGGTCGCTCGCACTGCCTAAGGGTGGGAACGAGTACTGTGACCCCTGTGGCGGCGGTGGGCCCAGTGAGGAGAAGATCAGACGGATGCCGGCGATGGTGGTGAGAGGGTACGCGGGGGATCCCCTGGTCGACAAGCAGAAGGAGTTTGCCCAGATGCTGGCGGCGCGTGATTCCTCAGTTCTTTAGCGGAGGCCATCATGGCGTCGAGCGTAACTCCCAATTGTCCAAACCCATGTATGATGATTTTAAGGAGTTCGTTTGCTCTCAAGCTAAGTAGACCGGATTCTTACCGAACCGGTTTCCGATTTCGGTTTTAATAACCATTTCTCTAAGCAAAATATTTTATGCAACTGGTGCATGGATAGATCCATGCACTCGGGTCGACCCGTCCCACGCGTCCCAACGCGCCCCCACGCGCCTTGTGGGTGCGCTCAAACCCACCAAGATTTGCTCAGGCAGTCATACCCTCCTAGGGTTACCCTCATGTTATGTTGGTGTTACCCGTGTTACCCTCACGAGGGTAACACTAACATAACATGAAGGTAACCCTAACATAATATGAGGGTAACCCTAACATTTTTTTAAGCTACTCCCGCAAGTGTACAGTGTAGATTGTAAACACGACAAACAAAGTCGATCTCACAGAGACTATCGTTAGAATTAATTAATTACCTAAATTTTATCCCTAATTTTATCTAAGTATCAAATTCAAAAGATGTCGGATTAATTATACTAACTAAAATGCAATTAAAATTCACGAGATTAAACAGTTATTCTAAGACAGGTTTTAGAACATGCTTTCATCCGATTATCCCCTCAATGTCACCTTGATCAATCCAATTTCATTAATTAATAATCCTATATGAGCAATCACGAATATCAAATTAAAAGCTTTCTTGAGTCAATTTAACCGGTTGATTATTATGGTACCAGAGGTATCTCTACTCGATCTGATATAACACAACAACTCCCAAAAGCACCTAGGATTGGAAATCTCATCACATATGTCATTTATCTCTCGATCTCATGCTGCATATATGTCATGTGTTTACTCTTCCGTAATTAAATTCCCTCTCTCGAATTTTGACTTAACTACTTAAACATGCTCAATTAGGGACCCTCTAATCAAACAAGCAATCAAATCATAAACACATGAATATGATCGAAAAATCAAGAAATTGAATTAAAATCAAAGATCCATCAAGGTTTGAATCGAACTACTTACATATCCTAAAAACCTATGAAAATCTAGCCAGACATAATATTAATCAAATCCATAGACAAAATTGATAATATCATGTCAAAACCAAAATTCAACAAAAAGTAGAAAAGTATAAAGAAAAACTCTAAGACGACGATCTCGCGATTCTCGATCTTCGAATTCTCCTTCGTATTTCTTCCTGGATGCTCTCAGAATTTGTGTTTTCTCTCTATGAATGCTTGTGTCCTGATTTCTGGAATTGTTGGGGTCTATCCCTCTTCTTGGGAGTCTTGGAGGTCAAGAAATCGGATAAAAATCATCCATAAATCGAGTTTTAGATGAATTAGGACACCCGGGCACGGTCGTGCCCCACGGCACGGCCAGACCGTGCCCCGCTGCGCTCTCGCTTGCCAGCCGCGCACGACCGTGTCCCCAGACACGGCCGTCCATGCGCGACTGCCTTCCTCTCTGGACATTCGCGCACGGTCGTGCGCCAGTGCAGCCCTGACCGTGCGTGGCTGATTCTGTCCGTGCCCCAGTGCACAACTCCGTTTTTCCTAGTTTTCGACCTCGTTTCCTCCTCATTTCTTCCTCGATCCTTAATCACACTTGAATTTCATACTTTTTTCACTAAAATCATGAAACTTAGCATAAAAACGTCAAATGCAACTAATATATGAAAAGTAACCAATTTGCTATAAAAACGTACGCAAACGCACTCAATTAACCATATAATTGTACGCAAAGCTATAGCAAAATTGACATTTATCACATAACATGAGGGTATGATTAACATTTTAGTTCAGTGGTTTTAGACTAAGGGTATGAAATCTGGATATGGGGTCACATTAACATAACGCGAAGGTAACCCTAACATAACACGAATGTAACCCTAACATAACGTGAGAGTAACGACCAAAACATGCGAAATAAGTAAAGAGACACGGGCTGGGCTGGCCAGCCAGCCCGCGCGCAGCCCAGTTGCGCGGATTACAGATCCGTGCAACTGGTGCACAGGAGAGTCACTTTTTCTCTAATGATATAGTTCGTGTTAGTTAGATTAATAATTAAAGTTCAAATAAAGTTAAGTTAATCAATTGATATCTAATTTCGATTCATTCGATTTAACAAAGAAACATAATTCATGAATCTTGGTATACAAAACACGTTCTTAAAGTTATTAAAGCTTTTTAGTTCGTTAATTTGATCTTCATTTATTTTATGGATTGTGTATTTGTGTTTTTATTTTTTGGTTTTTTTTGGGCTGAACATAGTAATGTGGCTGGGCCCATATTAATTAAGACTTATTTGTGCATTATCCTTCGGCTTATTGGCCCAATACCACATTCCGCATTTAAATTTAAATATTTAAAAGTGATTTTAGTGGGTTCTGAGAAATTATACAATTGAATATTTAGTAGGGTACATATGTAGAATCAAACAATTGAATTAAGGTTAAAGTTAAAGCTTAAAAGTTTTTCTTTTTTTGAACCTTAATTTTAAGGTATGTTTTTAACCTAATTTAGTTATTGAATATAGAATCCGAACTTATGATTGATGTTAGCGAACAGGATCCTCTATTCCCATTATATATTTCATCTTGTATTCCACCGTTGGATTATCGCCACGTGTCGTTGGTGCATAGACATATTTTGTACTAGATCACATATTAAAACTCCAACGCGCTCAAACAGGATTTGCTAGGCAGATTTTTTTTTCCGCCAAATCTCACGTAAGAGCAAACGTATCTCGTGATTTCAGGAATTGCTATGAAGATCCCAAGCCAAAATGCAAGAGTTTCAACTAAGAACAAGAAGAAGAATCAAGATAAATCAATTCGCCTCGTGTTGCCCTCAAAATTGAATCGAAAATTTGTAAGTTTACTACCATTCTTTTCTCTTTTCCTAGTTTCAATTCTGATTCTTATAGGCGGAATTGAGTTCTATTCAATTGTGGGTTCTTCATAGCTTTTCATTTCAACGGTGGGTTCTTCATTTCAATATGAACATTAGGTGTTTGATGAAATGTCTCAATGACAAATACAATGTGACTTCAAACTTGTTTGACGAGTTTACTAGTATTTGTTGAAAGGAATCAGTTTCATATAAAGTTAATGAAACAAGTATGATATACTCTAACTACAAAATAACAAAAAATAAGAAGAACAAATCAACAATGAAAAAGTATACATGCTCTATATTTGACTCCATCATCAGTTGTCATGCTCAAAAGAATGAGAATGGAATTTGCAGATTATGTCAAAAACATGGTCATTGTTTAATTCCTCCCACATTTAATTCTAGCTATTGTGAACACGGTCATAGTAAAAATGCATAACTAATTTGAGAGATTTTTCAATGATGCATTTTGAATTGTATCGGTCTGTTAAGGGGACGTAGCTCAAATGGTAGAGCACTCGCATTGCATTGCGAGAGGCACGGGGTTCAATTCCCCGCATCCCCATTGGTCGAAAACACGTGCTTGGTCTTGCAACATAATACACATTCTACACTTCCAAGTTTTTTTAATTTTTGAAGCAGTAGTTTGAAAATGAATATGTATGCTTGATTTTGCAACTAAATATACATATTCTATACTTCCAGGTTTTTTAAATTTTTGGAGCAGTAGTTTGAAATGTATATGTATGACATTAGTTTGAAAATGTCAATGATCTTGATCAAGGATGAATGCAATATAATCTTCATAATCACAACCAATTCTTTATACAAAAGATCTCCAATTAAATAAAAACTAGAAAAACATTATGAGAAAAATATTCAATTCAAATGGAAACAATAAATTATTTATACATCAATTTATTGATATTCAAGTTTATGGAAAAGAGTCATACAAAAAAGAAAAATAAAGCAAAATACAAATGATTTTATTTTTTCACACTCCAGATTCGTCCCCAAGTGCATTGTACGTTCTCGTGTGTTGGCCATCAAGTGTTGCATTATTCAAATTAAGGTCCTCTGATCCTTGCAAGTTGATTAATTGTTGCTATATACAGAAATGTAAGGTAAAAGTTAGGAATGTATTTCACAGGAATAACATAATAAGTATTATCACCACCTGTAGTAACTGTGTTAGGTTCACTTCATTTTGATGATCTCTTCTTGAAGGAAAACGAGCATAACTATGTTGTTGGTTAGCAAACAAATTGACAACCTACAATAAAATATATACAAAATTATAGAATATTATAATTCTATTCCAACATAAGTGTATATCCAGAAAATAAAATGGCTCCAAATAAAAACACATATAGCATAAAGTCACACCATCATATATAAGTTTTGTATAAGTACCTGTTGGGGCTGCAAAGACAACATATTGTGCTCCATGAAAGTGTGCATACTGGGAGCATTCACGTTGCCAAAGTTATGCACCTGCAATTTCAAGTCTCCAAATAGGAAATCATACACTTTCAATAACATTGAGTGAATAATTAAGCTAGATATGAAAAAAGATCAAACCTGCTCATTGAATGCACCATGTATAGTCGCATTACTTGAATAACATATGTTATCTTGCTTTTGTTTCTTCCTTTGTTTACTCTTCTCTAGTCTGCTCCTTACCCGTTTTCCAGATCTCATAGGTTTATTTTTTTCCTTTTTCTTCCATCCTCTTATCATAGTTTTATCGGATAAATGTTTTTGTTCCTCCAATCCCTGTTCAGTGTCACATGAAACTACAATATTCTGTTTTTCACACACTTCAAATCCAGATTTTTGATTTGCCACAACTCTTGAGACATCTTTTCTTAGAGTAGAGTTTTGTCTACAAGATGATGTAACAGTTTGTTTATTCTCCAAACTCATAGAAACTTCTTCCATTAACTTCAGATAACCATTTCTAACAATAAAAAATGTCTCCATGGTTAAGGCAGCACGAGTTGCTAACTGATTATTTAAGCTGCATAATTCTCTGAATCGAACTCCTCTCACTTTCTTTTCATCAATTTCATTCATTGATGGAGAACATTCTACGCCTGTTGTTGAAAAATGTGATTCAACAATATTCTTTTTTGCTGTTTTAGTCCACCTTTTCTCAATGTAGAGCTCCGGGATTTTAAGAATATCTCTTGAAGATAACACTTTTAGGGTATGAGAACATAATATCCCTGCAAACTCAAACTTTTTACAGCCACATGAACTTTATTATGAGTTAGGACATATCTTACCGTATGGTGATGTTTCTTTCCAAAATGAGTGACCTTGTACTCAAATGTTTCTCCAATTTCTCCACAGAGCACCAACTTGGAATCATATGCTTTCTGCAACTCTTCTTGAAATAACTCAAAGACTTCATGTGTGTAAATACTAGCTGCATGCTTTAAAATCTGAACAGGAAATGAAGCCATTGGTGTACTTTGGCGGAAAAAAAAATCTGCCCAACAAATCCTGTTTGAGCGCATTGGAGTTTTAATATGTGATCTAGTACAAAATATGTCTATGCACCAATGACACGTGGCGTAATCCAACGGTGGAATACAGGATGGAATATATAATGGGAATAGAGGATCCTGTTCGTGATGCTAGTGTCTTCATTTTTTATTTTTCCTTTTTTAGCGTTTATCTCCTTAATCTAAAGATTAATTTGATTGGTTTTCTCCTTTTAATTTTCTCTACTCAATTTTGTACCTTTGTCATTATTCTGAATTTTGTCACATCTTACTAATTTTTCACCATCTAGACATGATATCCATAGCTTCCTTCAATTATTCTTTGTTGAGGAAGAACCAATTAACTAAAGTTATACTTTTTATTAGAATTAATAATATCCACTATATTCTATTCTAATAAATAATATACACACTAGTATCATTAGGGATGTTAAACGGGCTAGCCCTATCGGGCTTCGGGCTAAACAGCTCGGGCCAAAAAGACCCGATTTTAAATGGGCTACAATATTGTGAACATCTAACCATAGCCCTACCGGGCTTCGGGCTAAACGATCACAATCGGGTTGTAAGTTAAAAGTTCCAAAATTATATATTTAATCACAATGTTTGGGTTAAAATGCATATCATAAGAAACTTGACATACAAATGCATAAAACTAAATGATTTATCATAATAAAAAGACCATATGGTTTTAATAATGAGTAAGTCTCTTGTGCATCAGGTGCATGGATCTTAAATCCATGCAACCGGGTCGGATCCGGGTTAGCCGACCCGCTTCTCTATTTTTATTTTTTTTTTCGCGCTAACTTTTTTAAAAATTGGTCATGACTTTTAGTTATGTTAAGGATACCTTTATGTAATGTGTAAGAATTCCTTTACGTTATGTTAAGGATACCTTTATGTCCAGATTTCATACATTTACGTTATGTTAAACATACCTTTAGGTTATGTTAAGGATACCTTTATGTCAGACATACATTTAGGTTATGTTAAGGATACTTTTATGTTATGTTAGAAACACCTTATTCATAACATAGTTGTGTTACACATTTTGTACACAAAGGTATCTCTAACATAACATAAAAATATTATTAACATAACCTAAAGGTATCCTTAATATAACGTAAAGGTATGTGACCAGGATTTCAAAGGAACCTGGAATCACGATTTCAAAGGTATCCTTAACATCACCTAAAGGTATTCTTAACATAACCTAAAGGTATCCTTAATATAACCAAAAGGTATTCTTAACATAACTAAAGGTATCCTTAACATAATCTAAAGGTATGCTTAACATAACCTAAATGTATGCTTAACATAACGTGGCATGTAACCTGGAATCAGGATTTCAAAGGTATCATTAACATAACTGAAAGGTATCCTTATCATAACTTAAAGGTATCCTTAACATAATTGAAATGTATCCTTACCATAACTTAAAGGTATCCTTAACATAACTGAAAGGTATCCTTAACGAGCGAATTTGAGTGCATCCGCCCAGGTGCGTGGGAGCGCGTGGAGGGGCGCGTGGGACGCGCGGGTCTGGTCGGGTGCATGGATCTAGGATCATAAAAACCTTATAAATTCTCAGTGGTGTATTCTAAATAGGGATATGAGCCATTTTTATCCTATTTGTTATATAGGGGACAAAACAACCCTCATTATAATAGAAGGACAAATCTAACCCAAAACTAAATTTTTTGCTCAAAAATACCCACTTTTGACTTGTGTGACATTGTCAAATCAATGTACATCTTTTAGAAATTGACACCTTTTCAGCTTTGAAAGCCCTTTTGGCAAAAAAAAAATGGCACACTGCCAGTGAGAATTGAACCAAAGACCACAATGAGCAAATTAACTATAGTTCCACTGGGACAAATAAGATTAATATAATAGTTTTTGTGTAACACCTAAAAATAGGGTTACACGAATACTCTTGAAATCAAGGTTACACGAAAACTCTTAAAATCAAGCTTACACGAAAACTCTTGAAATCAAGCTTACACGAAACTCTTGAAATCACGTTACACGAAAACTCTTGAAATCAAGCTTACACGAAAACTTTTGAAATCAAGCTTACACAAAAACTCTTGAAATTAAGGTTACACGAAAACTCTTGAATCAAGCTTACACGAAAACTCTTGAAATCAAGGTTACACGAAAACTCTTGAAATCAAGGTTACACGAAAACTTTAAAATCAAGATTACAAGAAACTCTTGAATCAAGGTTATACTAAATTTTTCGTGTGTAAGCAATTGTTGGACATGTTCTCCATTTTTCGTGTGATTTATCTCTCTTTACACGTGATATTATCCCTCTTAGAATTGGACTTACACATGTAGGTTAGGGGACATGAATTTCAGTGTGTGTCAAAACATGACAACATTTGACTTTCAAAATGTGTATTTTTGGCCCAAATTATAGCAAGTAGGTATATTTGTCCTTTAAATATAGTGGATTATTTTTTACCCACATTTTAAGAAATGAGTTATTTATGGGTATTTGCTCTTCTAAATATGTAACCCTTAAAATTTGAAAAATTAAATTAAAAATAATTACTCAACTCACGGGCCAACTCGGATTAACCACGGGCCAACCCTATTTGTCCACGGCTAAACAATTCGGGCCAAAAAGTCTGGTTTTAAACGGACTCATAATATTTGAACCTAACCCCTTTTTTCCGATTTAAACGGACTGCTCGGTCGGACCGTGG